>JARHVA010005288.1:247500-497500 GCA_037957365.1 Torreya grandis | reverse complement strand
CCTTAGGATTGATGTTGATTCCCTTGGTTTGATAAAATCTTACATTTTGGATCATTTTTCCATGCTTTTAGTTTGGTTCTAAAGCCATGTCTTATTACCTTTGTCATAGCTATCCCATTTTTATTATTACCCTTTAGATTAGAAAATTTTGACCCCTTGTCAATTTTGTAATCTCTTAGCTTATACCCTTATTTTTTTGGTATCTTACCCCATGTAAGACCCCAAGGGTGTATTTTTTTCTTGATAACATTTGTCTCTAGGTAACATATACACCATACGCACACTAGATGCTTTGGTCCGCTATTCCTATATCTTGTTCTCTTAATTCCCTTTTCACTAGCTTTACCTATTTTAGTTATGGTATTTCACTATTTGATCTAGTATTTTGTTCATTACTACTTGCATTACTCTTTATTCCATTAAGTGAAAACATCAGACTCCTTTGTAGCCATCTACATTTTTTTGTGTCCTTAGTTATTTTCCCTATTGTCACTTTCACTTTACCTACTTTTGTTCTCCATTTCATCTTGTTCAAAATTGTCATCCATTCCATTTCACTTCCTGGTGACTGGTTTGAGGGGGAATACCTTCTCACAATAAAATTAGGGTAGTAGACTTCTAATATTTTTTTATCTCGTAGCACACCATTGTATACCACTTTACAAAAAGGGGTAAATGTAGACACTACTTTTATACACCTTGTCTATCATGTTGTCATGATATGTGTTGTAGTACCCCCCATTGAGTAATTATTTAAATAATTGCATTTTACCTTCATCTTTACCTTTCACCACATAGTTTAAATGAGTTAATTAATATAGTTAAATAGAAATTAACCCCCCTTTTACTATCCTTAACCATAAAATCTCAAAATTAAATATAAATATAAATCTACCCAACTTCCTAACAAACCTATCCTATGGTTAAAATAACCTAAACAAATGTAGAAGTCATTTTAACCCTCATTTACCCCATGCTAACCCATTGGAATGGATTTTCATTCATCTTCACCCATTTTTGGTGAATTGACATCGATCCTCCTAGATTGATTTTGATCAGTTAGGATCGATGTTGATCCATAAAAGCAAATAGACCTCCATTATTGAGAGGAATGAATGTGAAAGGAAGGAGACCATTTTGATCATGAATTTATGTCAAAACCAATCATGAATTTACATAGATATTACCAACATATTGCCACCTTTGAAGAGCACTTGATAAGTGATTATTGTCAAGTGATTTTGAAAGTCATTTTTGATTATTTCTAGAATCACTTTATTTAAACCATTTAAGGTTAGTATTATATTATTTTTAAGTATTTATTTAATTCTACATCAATAAATTTTATCTACATTCTATTTCTTTCATTTTATCAATTTTCTAGGTCATCACTATAGTCTTTTTAGTATTAAGCACTTTTACATTGAATCAACATTGATTCATCTGAATCGATGTTGATCTTATTGGATCACCATCAATCCTTTATTATATCATAACATAGGTCTTAAATAGCCTATTTTAAATCCATTATCATTTTTATTTTGTCTCTATTTATTCTACATTCAATTTTTAGCATTTTATCAAAAATTTAGGTCAATATTATAGTTTTTTTTTTTAAATTTAAGCTTTTATATAGAATCAAAATCGATTAATATAAATTGACATTTATCCTATTATATCACCATATATGCCTACTTAAATTCCAAAACATTCTTATCATTTATTTTTTCTATTTTAAAATCTATTAAAACCTATATTATAATTTGCTAAAAAACTCTATATGCATGTAGATGACCCTACCTGGATTAATACATGATTTAGTTAGCATTTTTTATCTTCCTATAGTCCCTCAACCTTTGTTTGCTGATCAAAGTGATATTTTATTTGAGTTAGTACTTTACCTCATGATTTCATATGTGATTTTGCATACATTGAAGAATAGTTGGTTATAATTCAAGAAGACATAGATAATGATATTGAATTTTGGGATGCTTATTTTAATCACATAAATATTGTTGTCAATTAATTATATTTAGCATTACTTATCCATATTCTACATATTTTGTAATTTCATTTTTAATTATAAACTTGAATGTTGAACATGGGTTGACATCCATCTAAGGATGTGTATCACTTTTTGGGACTGGTTTTTTACCAGTAAGTCTACCTATTTTTCTATTAATACATTTTTGTTTAAGTGTGGTGAATTATAGGTCATTCCTCCCAAACCAAAGAGGATTTCACACAAATCTTGATCAAGAGTTTGTAACCATCCATATCTCTAGGTAACTATAAACCCTACATGTACTTTGTTTTTAGTAGCTAATTAGTCCACATTAAAAAAGCATTAAAATACTAAAATAAGTATAGTTTGGGTTTTCTCTGGTGGACTATATGGGATTAAGTCTAACTTCAAATATGGGTGAGCAAGGATAGGTGTAGGAAGTATTCCTATATTTTTGACGAGTTTGGTTAGAGAGGAATAGGGTGATTTGACAATTTTAGATGGAGCTAGGTTGGATGGTTCCCCTATGGTTTTGGAAGGAGAAGTATTTGATGAAGGTATTAAAGTGATGATAGGTTTGAGGGTGGATGAAAGTTAGGTTGAAGGTTCATTTTTTTTTTATATGGGAGCCCAAGATGTTTCTAAAAGGTGGCTCTATCTAGATTAGATTAAGAAGTGAACTCTAGACTTTGGACCAATCTAGTAAAAGGCTTGTATATGGGTTTGATCCTTTGGTCATTGGTTTCAAATATTAATACCATAGGTTGAGGTGAGGGAATGGTTTCTTTACCTTTTTTACTGATGGAAGGCTCCAAAATTTGGGAGGATGTTTCCTCCATGGAAGGTGTAGGCAAGGTAATTTCTTCTTTTGGGATGGTTCCCAAAGAGATATGGGTAGTTCTATGATAGGGGAGGAAGGTGTGATGTCCTTAATTGAAGGAATATATATGGTTTTTTTCCTTTATTTGGGTGTCCAAAGAAATGGTGGGTAATCCCACCACTTCAATATGTGGAGTAGGGGAAGAGGTGGTTGAAGCAATGGTTACCTCCTTTGGAGATGTGGATAGGTTTATGGTTTCATCAAGTAAAGAAAGAGGGGTGATTGTTTCTTATGTTTGGGTGTCCAAAGGAATAAAGGGTAAGTTCACCACTTCCATAGATAGAATCTAAGAAGAGGTAGTTGAGGTATTGGTCTCTTTAATGATATGTTCACTGATAATGATGTTAACTATATGGACCTCATGAGCCTAAGATGATTTCAGTTTATTATCATCATAGTTGGTAGTAGGGGCATGAGTGGGGAAAGGTTTATGAAAGATGTCAATGGATTGATTTGGGGGTGCATTGGGATTATCAAATAAAATTTCTCCCTTATCAATCATGTTTTGTAAAATGGTTTTGAAGGTGTTACACCTACTAAAATCATGTCCAATGACATGGTGAAAATCACATAGATCATTCTTATTGTATGATCCAGGTGTAGGGCAAGAAGCATCAAATTGTTGGGGAGATTTTATGGGAGTAAGTTGTATGATGTTGGCTTTGAGAAATTTTTCCAAAATTGAAGCATAAGACTCCCCTATCAAAGTGTATTGTTTTTTAGTATCTCGATTTAGATTTTGATTTTGTTTCTTATGTTTGGTTAGGTTGGTTGATAGTTGGTGGTGTAGTTTTAAGGATAAGAAAATTTTAAGATGATTTTGGTTTAGTATTGGGATGGTTAGTTTGATTTGTGGTTTTGGATGAGGAAGAATAATTGGATTTAAATCTATAATTTTTGTTACTCAATTTTAATTTTCCCTCATTAATGGCTCTAATTTCTAATTTATGTGCTATGGTAAAAGCCTCATTGAAGGTTTTGAAAGTTTGAACTTGAAGAGTAGGGGAAACATATTTGGCATAAACCCAATAGAAGAGTTTAATCAACTCAAGTTGGGGCAAAGATAAAGAGATATGATTTATAAGTCCTTTCCATCTAGCTACAAAATTGGCAATTGATTCATCATCAAATTGCCTATTGGAGTAAATGTTGGTAATAGAGACCTTTTTAGATATTTTGACTAAGAAATGATCTAAAAATATTTGGACAAGTTGGGAAAAAGAAAATATGGAGTGCTTGGTGAGATCACTATACCAATCCAAGGTTGGTCTAGATAGAGACATGGGAAAAGTGTGAAGGAGAAGAGCATCATCATATGTAATCAAATAACAGGAATGGAAAAATGCTCTTAAGTGTTGTTGGGGTTCTTCCTTGCTTTGGAACTTGGAAAACTTGGTAGTTAACATTGGGGAGTATAAGATCAGATAAGGATGGATGGATGGATGGATAGGTTCATTATATATTTGATCATAATAAAAAAGGTTATGATCCCTAGAGATAGATGACTCTAGGTTGGTCATTTTGTCCATTAACATTTTGACCAAACTTATTTGAATTTGGGAAGATCCATAATTATGTGGGAAGTTTGGTTAAGGTTGGGTGGTATAAATATATGGATAAGTGGCATAAGGTTGGAAAGATACCACATATTGGTATGTAATCATTAAAGGTTGGGATGATGCCACATAAGGGTTAATGGGCACAAAAAGGTAGAAAGTGTTATGTATCCTTATGGATTAGGAACATATTGGTAGGATGTCATGGGTATTTGTTGAGGGATTGATATGCATTTATTAGGAGGTATGGATAGATTAATTAGTTTATATTATGTGGTAACTCTTGTAATAGTAGGTAGAAGGGTAGGAGGTATGAAAAGCACAAAATTTTGAAGTGGGGTGGAAATTGGTGGGTTGGTAGTGATAAGGGGAATGGTGGAAATATGGATAGAAGATACCCTCATGGTGGATGAGGTATAGGTAACAAGAGGTGAGGTTCATCCTATGTTAGAGGTGTTAGTTGGAATAGGGGGTGTTTGGCTATTGCTTGGGATGTTGGATTGAGTTTGAGTGCTAGTAGAAGATGGGTTATGGGTGGAAGAAGATGCTTGGGTAATCATAGGTTTGGTAGAAGTAGCACCAACCATAAGATGGGGAGGTATACCACAAAGTGGATTCATAGGAGTAACCAAAGTAATAGGGGTGTGGTGAGCTAAGGTGTTGAGGTAATATTGGAGGGCTATGAGGTTGTTATTAAGGAAGGTAGTAAAATCCATATCACCCTTAATAATTATCTGAGGCATGGTAGGAGGGGGAGAAATATGAGTAAAACTCTCAACATCAGAAGTATACTCCATAGAAGAAGCGGAAGAAGAAGATGGTTATTGGTTAGTTTGGTTCCTCAACCATTGTCTAATAAAGACCATTTGAGGAATAGAAAATAATAGATGAAAATCTCACAACTCAAACAAAAAAATAAAAAGGAAAAGAATCTCAAGGAAATAAAAACATATACTAAAGTGTGTTTTGTTGGTTGAATATTTTGTCAATCAGCATACTGATAAACAAAATAGGTCTAATCATCCAAAGTAAGAAGATTGGTCATCCAAATGTGTAGGTTTACCACATCAAAAGGAGACTAATCTCTCCTCTCATCAAGGGGAGGTTCCCTATATATATATATATATATATATATATATATATATATATATATATATAAATAGAAAATAATACTCAAGGGTAGGATAAACCATACATCTCTCTTTCTTTAGAGATGATGCATGCAAATAAAAGGGGAAATCTCAAGGGAAATTATAGAAAATACTCCTCTTCTTTTAGAAGTACTATTCAGAAAATCACAAGAATACTCCTGGTAGTAATTGCAAAATGTAACCAAGGATGTAGTAACCAACAAATTGAGATGTAGCACAAAGTCTCCACCTAAATTTCCCAAGAGTGAGATACGAAGGACAATGAGGGCACAAAGTCATCCCAAGGTCATTTACATAGAAACAAAAAGCAAACACACTAAAGGCAATTATGGGCTTCAGGACACATTCCTGACTACTTTCACTAATTCTACTTATTGAATTAAAGGAACAAAAAATATATTAAGGAAAAAGACATAAGAATAGTTTCCTCAACAGCAAAGATATCACAGCACAAAGTCTAAAAAGTCACTTTCTTTCTTATTCCAATAACAAAATATGATCAATAATCTAAGCTCAAAGTCTCAATAATGCCTTTCAATTGGGTAGAGTTTTGTTTCTGATTATCAGAGAGAGATCCTTTACAATAACAAGAGAGTCCCTTATATAGCCTCTTCAAGAAGGACTTGGGAATAGTAACACATCATGTCACATTGAATTTTGTTAAGAAGACATGCTAGAATTTAGGGGCATTTTACCCATTTACTTTTCTCAATGCAGAGAAATGGGTCATGCTATTGAAAGTTTGCATCTTTGAATATCCACCTGGAGGTCTACTTCTAGAAACATATTTGATGCACAAATGTTTCTGATCCTTCCTCATTGTTCCTCCTTTTTTGGTTAATCGAATCAGGTCCTTGATTCAATATGATGCTCTGTTCCTTAGTCACTTCTTACTGGTCTTGGCTTTAAAGCCTTTGAATTCATTTGGGTCCACACTTAAACTTACAAGGATCAATGGCTATTTCATCATTACAACTTTGACATCTACAGGCACATCACTTTCCTTGGTAATTCCTTTGGCTTTGTCATTTGATCTTTCCCAGAGGGGACCTGCCCTTCAGGGCCTTGAGAAATGGTCTACTTTGAGTTGAGAAGAGCCCCCCACAAGGGTATCTACCCTTCAAGCAGTCTTCAGATGGCCTTTGGGCTTCTTTCTTTTAGTGGGTTGCTAAGTTCTTTGGCTCTTCTTTAAGGCTTTTCAAAACCAATGACTATTTTATGAACCTTGAAATTTACATTGGCACACCCATCACTACGTTTGAATTTCCAATGGCTAGTTCACTATTCTTGACTTTGACGTCTTTAGGTGCATCACCCCTTCGACTTTCTTCAACTTTCTCTTGATTTGGATTTTCTCTGCTACTTGCTTCCTTCAGCTTTCTTGTTTTGCATCCTCCTGAAGGGAAGGTGACCCTTTAGCTTTGGGGAAGTGTCCTTTAATTTGGTGATTGAGAGTCCCCCATAAGGGCACCTACCCTTTAGGGTCCTTTGATGGCTTTTTGTATTTGGATTCCTTCAGAGATTTCCCACGGACTTTTTCTATGGATATTTTCCCGTGGACAAAAAGTCCACAAGAATTATTTTGGTTGCATTGTCTTTGGGCTTCAAAAATTCTTTCAGGCTTTTCTCTCGCACCTTCCCTAAATTTATTCAAACTTTTTGTCTAAAGGAATTCCTTTGGACAAAGTCTAAAAGAATTTGTTTCTTGCCTTAGGCTTTGTTTTTTGGTCTTTTCTTTCTCCCTGAAGGAATTGTCTCTTTACTTTGTTCATTTTCCTGAAGGAATTCACTTTGCTCTTTTAGCCTTTTAATTGGTCCATTTGCCCCCTTTATGCCCTCCACAAGGGCTATTTAATCCTTTGGCTTTGGGGCAACCCCTTGAACCTACCAATTGAACCAACTGATTCAACCAACATTGGTTCAATGATTTAATAGTTCATTCCCTTTGACCATTTGAACCAATATTCTTTGAAGCAAGCCTTGTTGAACCTATTGAACCTTGAACCTTGAACCCATTGAACCTTTGAACCAAAGTGGTTTAATGGTTCATTGATTTAATCAGTTCATTTTTTTGAAACTGACTAAGTATCGAAAACTTGTTCTTTTGATTGAACCCACCTGTAGAAGCCTTTGAACCTATTGAACCATTAGTCTGTCACTTCCTTGTTCTTTTTAAGCTCTTTGATATTCATTGTACTAGTTCAAACTTTGAACCTGTGAACTCATTAAACCCTTTGGTTCAAGGTTCAATAGTTCAATCAGTTCATTCTATTTGTTTGGCTAAGTCCTTTTGATTTTTTTGAACCAAACACGTTGAACCAAAGTGGTTCAATGGTTCAATAGTTTAATGGTTCAAGCCTTCTTCTCTTTGATAATTGTTTTGAAGCCATTGAACCTTGAAGTGGTTAAATTTTGAACCTTTCACTTTGAAGCTTGACAAATGCACTCAACTCTTGTTGCTGATGTTGAACCTTGACGTTGAACTCTTTTAGTTGAACCTAGTCATTGAACCAACTTTGAAATCACCTAAGTGTTGAGAGCTTGCTCCTTTCCTATAGAGTCTATATAAATCAACCTATGAAGTTCATTGAACTTGGCCTGTAGAGTTCATAGACTTCCTTCTTGCAGGGTCTATATATTTTCCTCCTACAGAGTCCGTAGATTCAAGCCTACAGAGTCCGTAGATTTAAGCCTGCAGAGTCCATAGATTTAAGCCTGCAGAGTTTGTAGATTCTTAAGAACCTTGAAAAATGAGGAATTTGAATGCTTAGAACAAATTTTGAGAAGGGAAGAGATTATTTTGGTTTGTAGGACCAAAATAGTTCAAATGTTTTCCCAAAAATGAGTGATCTTTTTGGGGGACAACAGTTGGCTCCAATTGGGGAACTTCTATCAATTGTAAAAAAGAATTGAAGGGAGAAGAATCTAGAATCTCTAATGTCTTCATGTGTACCATTGGGCTATGGAGTCATGTTATCCATAAATGGAAGGCATCAAAAAAGGAAACAAATAAAAGAAAATAGAATTAAAAACTATACAAATATACATATGTATAGATGCAATTATCTGATACTTTAAGAGTGAAGTGTTTCACATGCTACTTCCTGAGAGGCAATGAAAATAGTGCTCTATCCTGACAAACCAGCAAGAAGACATTTTATCCCCAAAAATGGTGATAGGTGAATGGAACTCTCCATCAAGAAACCAATTTTTTGCATCTTCCTCTTGGTTTTTTCTTCTTTTTGCCCCATGGCAAGATGCGGTCTTCAATTTGAAAGCCATAACTCCTTGCTTTCTTGGTGAAGGGTTCCTTTGCCTAATTTTGATTTGAAATAGTGTGGTCCATTACCATAATTGGTTGTTCTTCTGGTTTAGTCTAGCACATGATTAGATTCTCCACATCAAACTCCTGAAAAACTATCAGCTTAGCATCTCCTTTGATGTGAAGGAGTTTGATCCCTTCATCTTGAGCAATCTTTAATCTAAGTAACAAATATTCACATCTAGCTATGTTGTTCGTGTTGCTAAATTGCAAATTACATGAATAAAGAATATCTCCTAGAGGAGATATCAACACAATTCTGACTCCATCATTGGTGGAAGAATTGCTACCATCAAATTCCATGATCCAAGCATCATCAGAAGTTTATCTCCTATCAGATTTCTCTTCATTAGAGATGGAAGATCCTTCCTTATTTATACTGTGGCCTATCAATTCTACTAAAGTCTTGTTTGGATCAATTCTTGGATTGTCAGCTACTGGACTTTCATCTATAAAAACATGAACATTCTTTGTGGTCAAGAAATAATTACCCCTACTTGAAGACTCAAATAGAATTTGTGCTACAGGGGTCAATGTTTGGGTGACCACGTATTTTCCTCCTTTTCAGGGATCAATCTCTTCATTAGACCTTTGATAGGGATTCTTACCTTAGTCAGATCCATGCTTAATTCTCCTCCCATGTCCTTGTAAAAAATTTGTCCCAGAAAAATGCCATAAGATGCTAGGACATCATCCACCAAGACAGTCATCTTGATTCTCTTGTCTAGAAAGGCTGTAAATGCAAATTGGGCATCTTTGATTTGCCCTAGTAGTGGTACTTGTTCTCCATGGAGAAACATCTCCCAAATGTCTTAGTGTGAGGCCTAGAGACTCAGCTACTTTAGTAGGCATGACATTGTCATATGCCCCAAAATCAATGATGTAATTGTTGAGTTGATAACCATTTATCAATAATGAAACATAGAAAGGTTCTATTTTCATAGGGGCAATTCGAGGAGTAATGACAATATTATTTGGAATGGGCATGTTCTTTGGGGAATCAAGAATTAATTTCTTAACCTCTTGTCTTACAGGGATAGTTTGGTTCTTGACACATTAGACCAACTTATCCAATTGATCAGGATTGGACTACAAATATTCAAATTCAAACATTTGAATTTTGGTATTTTTGACATGATCAATTATGTTAAATGGCTGAATTAGACTAGGAACAAAGGAAAGAATTTCAACCTTTTTGGTTCTAGGAGGGTTGGTTTGCAAAATTAAAGTAGAAGGTGAAGGTGAAATTGATGTACTTACTTTTTGCATGATCACCAAATCCTTTGACTAGAAAGTTAGAGTGGTTCCATGCTTAGCAATTGTAATTGCTAGTTGAGGTTGCTCCTCTATCTTCCCTTTATCAGCTTACTAGACTGATTGGTCCTTAGACTTATTAAACACTACATATGATCCATCAAAAGCTTCTCCATTGCTTTTGGGTTCATCCTAGTAATTTAGGAAATCAATGTGGGAGTCACCATCTATTTTTTCTTAATTTTCTACAAGGAGATCAGCATCATTTTCTTGCTAAAACTCAAGTTGGAAAGATAAAGCATGTTTTATTTCCAAATATCCAACTATTGAGTTGGTTGGAGTAAATTCAATGGCAAGTTTCCCTTATGGGGGAGGAAGGTGATCTGGCTGCCCTTGATTCCTAGCAGCATTGCCGTGATATGACTGATTTGGAAATGTCCTTCTTGGCATATCTCTCTATGAAGGAGCAGAAGACATTCCTTGCACCATTTGCTTTTTGAGAGCAAGCAACTCATTTACTAGCTTTTGCACCATTAGACCTATGGTGCTTGTAGATGAATATTTAGAAGATGATGAGGGTCTATTTCTATTTGGATCTCCTTTTATCTTCCCTACTAAGATGAGATCATCTTCTACCTCAGTGCCCAAATGTTGAGTTGTAGCAAGATCTATTTGACTAGCATGTCTCAAAACAAAACTTACTTTAGGTAACTAAGAATTAATGAAGAAGCATTTGAGATTCTCAGCTATAGGTCGAGCAATTACAAGAATTTTGTTCTTCAGTTTGTCAAACTTGGCTATGAAGTCCCTCATTGGTTCATTAGGTTCTTTTTTCATCTATGTAAGTTGAGCTAGAAGTGCATGTGGATCTTTTATAGGTTTGAATCTGGCTTCAAACTTAGCTTTGAGGGTATTCCAAATAGTTATTGACTAAGCTTGTAGATGATAAAACCAATCTACAGTAGCACCTTGTAATGTTTATACAAATAGCCTAACTACTACATCTTCAAATTCTACTCCAATTATGCCACAGGCTATGCTGAAGGCTGCAATTTGTTCATCAAGATGAACTTTCCCATCACCATAAAATTTGGGGAAATTCTTCCTTGAACTATGTGGAAGCTCATGTAGAGGTGAAGTAAGATTGAGAGGACCAAAATAATTACCCTAGGGGCCTTGAACTACCATTATAGGATTATGAAAAGGAGGAATAACAAATCTCAAAGGGGTAATTATTGGCAAAGCTTTATCAACAATAAAAGTGGATAATTTGTTTGGTAATGGAGATCTGACATTAGTATGAGGAAAGCTCTTGGTTCATTGGAGGTGAGATGGTGAAGGAAATAGATCAAAATTACTTTGTTGTACCAACTCAAATACAGGGTCAACAATACCTTTAGCCCTTTGGCTTTGTGTATACCTTGAATCTGCCAGATTGTGAAACAAAAATGGAAAAGAATTTTCCTTGCTTCAGTTTGAAGCTTGAGGCTTTAAACTATGAACTCTTTCTCAACAGCTTTGGTTTTGCAGACCAGATAAAATAATGGAGGTGGAGGAAGATGGTAAGGCTATAAATGGATAATGGGTAAGACATTAAATGGATTCACCAGAGTCTATAATGGATAAGGGTTATAATGATAATGGGTAAGACATAAGTGATGTTTCAATCTAAAACTTGAGGTTTCAAATTGTACAAAATTATGTATATCCCTAGTGGAGTCACCAAAAACTATTGGTTCAATATTTTTTCAATCAGCGTACTAATAAAAAAATAGGTCTAATCATCTAACGTGGGAAGATTGGTCATCCAAATCTATAGGTTTACCACATCAAAAGGGGAATAATCTCTCCTCTCATCAAGGGGAGGTTCCCTATAGATATTATATATATATATATATATATATATATATATATATATATAGAAAATAATACTCAAGGGTAGGATAAACCATCCATCTCTCTTTCTTCAGTGATGATGCGTGTAAATCAAAGGGGAAATCTCAAGGGAAATGGCAAAAAGTACTCCTCTTCTTTCAAAATTACTATTCAATAAACCACAAGAATACTCCTAGTAGTAATTGAAAAATGTAAACAAGGACGTAGTAACTAACAAATTGAGATGTAGCACAAAGTCTCCACCTGAATTGCCCAAGAGTGAGATACGAAGAACAATGAGGGCACAAAGTCATCCCATGGTCCTTTACATAGAAACAAAAAGAAAACACACTAAACGTAATTATGGGGGCACAAAGTCTCTCCATAGTTGGCTTTAGGACACCTTCCTAACTACTTTCACTAATTTTTCTTATTGAATTAAAGGAATAGAAAATATATTAAGGAAAAAGACATAAAAATAGTTTCCTTAACAACAAAGATATCACAACACAAAGTTTGAAAAGTCACTTTCTTTCTTATTCCAATAACAATATATGATCAATAATCTAAGCTCAAAGTCTCAGTAATGCCTTTCAATTTAGGCAAAGTTTTGTTTCTGATTATCAGAGAGAGATCCTTTACAATAAAAAGAGAGTCCCTTATATAGCCTCTTTAAGGACTTGGGAATAGTAACACATCATGTTGCATTAAATTTTGTTATGAAGACATGCTAGAATTTAGGGGCATTTTACCCATTTGCTTTTCTCAATGCAAAGAAATGGGTCATGCTATTGAAAGTTTGCATCTTTTAATATCCACCTAGTGGTATACTTCTAGAAACATATTTGATGCACAAATGTTTCTGATCCTTCCTCATTATTCCTCCTTTTTTGGTTAATTGAATCAGGTCCTTGATTCAATTTGATGCTCTGTTCCTTAGTCACTTCTTACTGGTCTTGGCCTTAAAGCCTTTGAATTATTTTGGGTCCATGCTTAAACTTCCAAGGATCAATGGCTATTTCATCATTGCAACTTTGACATCTGTGGGCACGTCACTTTCCTCAGTAATTCCTTCAGCTTTGTCTTTTGATCTTTCCCAGAGGGGACCTACCCTTTAGGGCCTTGAGAAATGGTCTGCTTTGGGTTGGGAAGATCCCTCTACAAGGGTATCTTCCCTTCAGGCAGTTTTTAGATGGGCTTTGAACTTCTTTCTTTCGGTGCATCACTAAGTTCTTTGGTTCTTCTTTAAGGCTTTTCAAAATCAACAGCTATTTTATGAACCTTGAAATTGATGTTGGTGCACCCATCACTACATTTGAATTTCCAATGGCTAGTTCATTGTTCTTGACTTTGATGTCTTTGAGCACGTCACCCCTTGGACTTTATTCAACTTTCTCTTGATTCGGCTTTTCTCTGTTACTTGCTTCCTTCAGATTTCTTTTTTTACATCCTCCTAAAGGGAAGGTGACCCTTCAGCTTTGGGGAAGTGTCCTTTAATTTGGTGGCTGAGAGTCCCTTACAAGGGTGCCTACCCTTTGGGGTCCTTTAGTATCCTTTTGTCTTCAGAGTCCTTCGGAGCTTTCCTGCAGACTTTTTTTGTGGATATTTTCCTGCGGACAAAAAGTTTGCAAAAATTGTTTCGGCTACTTTGTCTTTGGCCTTCAAAAATTATTTCAGGATTTTCTCCCATAGCTTCCCCAAGTTTCTTTGGAATTTATTTCTAAAGGAATTCCTTTAGACAGAAGTCTGAAAGAATTTTTTTCTTGCCTTAGGCTTTGTTTTTTGGTCTTTTCTTTCTTTCAGAGGAAAAAGTCTGAAGGAATTCTTTCAGACAATTTCCCCAAAGGAATTGTCTCTTTACTTTGTTCATTTTCTCAAAGGAATTTACTTTTCTCTTTTAGCCTTTGAATTGGTCCATTTTCCCCCTTTCTACCCTCCATAAGGGCTATTTGATCCTTTGGCTTTGGGGCAACCCCTTAAACCTACCGATTGAACCAACTGATTGAACCAAATTTGGTTCAATGGTTCATTCCCTTTGACCGTTTGAACCAAAATTCTTTGAATCAAGCCTCATTGAGCCCATTGAACCTTGAACCTTGAACCCATTAAACCTTTTAACCAAAGTGGTTTAATGGTTGATCAGTTCAATGGGTTCATTTTTTTTTAAATGACTAAGTATCAAAAAATTGTTCTTTTGATTGAACTTGCCCGTAAAAGCCTTTGAACCTATTGAACCATTAGTCCATCACTTCTTTTTTCTTTCTAAGCTCTTTGATCTTCATTTTACTAGTTGAACCTTTGAACCTATGAACTTGTTGAACCCTTTGGTTCAAGGTTCAATGGTTCAATCCTTTCATTTTTTTTGTTTGGCTAAGTCCATTTGATTTTTTTTGAACCAAATGCATTGAACCATTTGGTCATTGAACTTGTTGAACCAAAGTGCTTCAATGGTTCAACGGTTCAATGGTTCAAGCCTTCTCTTTGATAAGTGTTTTGAAGCTATTGAACCTTGAAGCAGTTGAACTTTGAACCTTAAACTTTGAAGCTTAACAAATGCGCTTAACTCTTGTTGTTGATGTTGAACCTTGATGTTGAACTCTTTTAGTTGAACCTGGTCGTTGAACCAACTTTGAAATCACTTAAGTGTTGAGAGCTTGCTCCTTTCCTATAGAGTCCATAGAAATCAACCTGTGAAGTCTATAGAAATCAACTTGTGAAGTCCGTTGAGCTTGGCCTGTAGAGTCTGTACATTTCCTTCCTATAGAGTCTATAGATTTTCTTCCTATAGAGTCCATAGATTCAAGCCTATAGAGTTCATATATTTAAGCCTGCAGTGTCTATAGATTTAAGCTTGTAGAGTCCATAGATTTTTGAGAAGCTTAAAAAATGAGGAATTTGAATGCTTAAAACAAATTTTGAGAAGGGAAGAGATTATTTTGGTCTAGAGGACCAAAATAGTTCAAATGTTGTCCCAAAAATGAGTGATATTTTTGGGGGACAACATGTATAAAACCTATGATTTTTTTGGATCACTTTTGGATTGTGCCTTAAAAAGCGTGAAGTGGAAATTTAGTTTGTAGATTAGGTATTAAAAAGGAAGTCTAAGTTTGGTTTCAGGTGTTAAAGGCTCTAAAAAGAATCTATATTAAAATTCAATATATGGATTGATATTCGGGCCTACCCCCTTGCTTCACATACCATATCGATAAGGGTGTTGGGTGCTTAGCCAAGATATACTAAATTTTAGGGTTTATACTCAACCAAAGATTTGAGTTGGTTCTTCCCTTGGTAATGACCTCCAAGTGGGATTGTTAAGAAAGGGTAAGGCTACCACTAAGCAATAAAATCCTATTCAATCCTTGTCTCAAGTTTGTTTTGATGTGTTGATTGATTATGTAGTTTGGTAAAGTGTGTGATAACAAGAGTGAAACTATGATTAATTGTTTTGATTTTAAGTTAACTAGATGAACTAAAACAAGCATGAAATAAATGTATGAAATAATAGAAATTATTGAAATGAATACAAGAAAAAAATGAATGCTTGTTAGATAAAATGACTAATTACAACAATAGTGGGTCAATAATAATGTTAAAATAGATCAAGTTAGGTTTAGAAAATTAGGTAGGGGTCTGTGAATAGGCAAGAACATAGAAAGTCATATTTGGTTGGGGGTAAAGGGTTATAAATAACTTGATATTATTTCATCCCATAGTGACCATCGATAGTTAGGGTGATCATTGGTAGTTAAGATGACCTTAAGTAATTGGGTAACCTTCGATGGTTGGAGGTGACCATCGGTGGTTGTACTAACCATTGATGGTTGCCTATGGAATTATGGAAGTGTTTAGAAAAGAGTTGAAAAATGGATAAAAGATTAGGTAAGGGTCTATTAAGGTTCTGAGGGTTAGAAAGTGAAATGCAGAAAAGGTTTGATGGGGGAGAGAGGTTAGAAACCAAAATAATAAGATTCAATTAAAAATATACTTTTTGCTTTCTAAATGACTAATGGTTTATGGTTGGAGAAATTTTGGCATAGTAATGGTATTTTTCCTCAAGAGGAATTTTGGTAGAGGTTTGGATCTCTATTATTCTTACTGAATTACTAGAAGAAGATTAGATTGGAAGTCAGAATACATGTGTGAAAGAATTCTTATTATGATGGATCTATTTCACCTCCTAGTCCCCTCCTTTTATAGGCAAAGAGAGATAGAAGATAAAAGTTTCCCTATGAGGTTGGCTTATTGATTTCAAAGCTTAGGAGTTCATTAGCAATGGGAAAGGTGGATATATTAAATTATATCATGTTAACTTGCATACAAATGTTATTTGTGTAAGAACAAGGAAGACATGACCATTGACAGTAAACCTAATCATCAGTGGTTAAGCTAACCATCAGTGGTCGAGTGTCTAAAATAAAAGGGGTAAAGGTGGGTTAAAAAGGGTTGGGTTTAATGGCTAATTAGTGAATTAGTGAGTTTAGTTAGCTTAGCATCTAACTAGACCCAAGGTCTGATGGGTTGGTTAGTGGGTCCTAAGGCATTTCAACATCTAGAGCTATCATGTGTGGTTTTCTAATGTCTACAATATAAACTCTTATGTGTAGATTGTAAAACTAAAACAAGGGTCAAATGATATAATTAGTGAATATGCACTTCAACACAATACCATGCTATCTGAGATGACTAATACTATTGTATATAGTGAGTAAAAAGATATATTTATGCATAGTTTAGTTTCACCCCTTCAAGTGGATATATTATAAAAAAAATGATGAGTTATGACATATAGTGAAATATTAAGAAGTCAATCTCCTTTCACTTAATAATATTTAGTAGATGTATGCAATTAGAAATGCATCATGTCTATAAATCAATCTTGGTTTAGAGAAGATAGAGCATAATTACACTTCTGATTGGGGATTTATTTGTAAAGTGGGGGCATGAACAATATGGTGATCTATTAGACCTAATTAGGGGATCACTAGTCATAATAAACCATGCTAAGAAGGGTTCCAAAGCCTATAGTCTAACACAATCATACAATAACCCTAAAATATTCCTAGTTTTAATGTTCACTCTATTCTAATAATAAGAAAGTAAATCTAATCTAGTGCACACTAAATCTTGTGGCACAATATAATGGGTTAGAATAAATAAAAACATGTATAAGAGAACATTAATTAAGATAAGTATGAGTAAGACCCTAATACATGGAATATAAAGAGTAATATTATTTGATCCAATACTTATACTACTATCTACTAAAAGAGAGGAGAACAAAGTTAGAATATACTTACATGAATGTGAACACATCGAGAATAAATCTCTCCCTTGGAAAAATGGGATTCACAAGAGGTTTTTGTGGGTTTTAAAGATAACTAAGAAAGACCAAAGCATCCAAGACTTATCCATAAGACTATATTTTCCAAGTAGAAACCCTAAGCTAAGACTCCTCAAGTAGAATGGTAGAAGAGCATATTGTAAAAAATCATGAGTGAATAATAAATCTTAATTACATATTGAAATAATGATGAAATGATATTGTATTTATATGAATATCTCACACTAAATCCTTTTGAATATGTCAGTTGTACAGGGTTGACCCACTCAACCCTATATGTTTGTAGGAAATAAATCACTCTGTCTCAAGCTAGGTCAGTTGAAGGGATAACAAAATTCTTAGTTAAAAATACCCAAAAATAGTACATGATTAACCTAGTCAACCCTACATAATAATTAGAGGCTAAAAATTGTACCAAGTTGACCCAATCAACCTAGTATAGTCAACTAGAGAAAGGGGATCAAGGTGAGGAAAAGAGGGATTGAAATAGGAAAAAGACTAGAGGAGTGTGCAAAGAATGAGTAATAAATAAGGGAATGGTTTTAAGAGATAGTTAGATAGGTGATAATGTGTAAATAAGGGACAATAATCCTATGAATCACCAAAGGTTTTCCCTCCCCTTTCTCGATGTACCCATTAAGGCATGCACTTAGAGAGATTAAGTCTCAATGGGTTCTTACAAGATGTAAATCATTAGAATTTGATAAAAGGTTAAAAATATTATGAGTATACATATACCCCACTAAAATCTCATCATGTGTCACTAAGGTGCAACAAGGGATGGTGCTTTGAGAAATAACATAGTAACACACAATGTTGATGCTAAAAAAAAGTTGTGATATTTTAAAGCAAAAATAGCTAAAATTAAATGACTAACAAGTAAATAACTAAAAATTAAATAATTCATACCTTAAATTAACTTTATCATTGAATGGTTGTCTAATGTGTTGTTAATTTTTATTGTGTAGAGCATATAGACTACTTTTGACAAACCCAAGAATATAAAACTAAAGAGAAAAAACAAATTAACATTATAAAAGACAATATAACTAGTACTCTGAGGATAGGATGTACTTAGGAAATTTATTAAGATGGGGTGACAAGTGTTATGTTAGACCAAATTACCAAGTCAAACAACAAGTGTAAATTGGGTAACAAAAAATCTAAGACTATTAAAGACTGAAAAACTCAAACAATCTATCTTTATACATAGTATTTTTAAATTTTATTGATTACTGCCACTTTGTATCTTACATGAACTTGTTGAGTCTCTTTTTGAGTGCATGATTTAAAGGGTGCACCAAGAAAGGGTTGGGTAGACCATTAGTTCTTCATAATATTAATGTCCCTTTTTCCACTTGCCATCTACACACTCATCTCCTAAAAACATTAACCCTAATCTTATTCTTCTATCTTAAACATTCCAATCATTCTCCTCTTTCCATCCTCCTTATCTTGCCTTAATTCCCTTTTAGATAGTCAGTTATAATAGGTTGACTAGGTTGACCCTATATAGTCTAAGGGTATTTTTCACTTTTTGGGTTTGTTAGCCTTTTAGCTGACCTAGCTTAGACCTAATGAATTGTCCCCAAAAACATATAGGGTTGATTAGGTTGACCCTGTACAACCAAAATTTATAGGAGGATTTAAGGAAAGATCCATCTATATATACAAGTTCATTTCCAACCATTTACAAGAAGAAAAGCAAAGAATAATAAGTGTGAATGAACATCTAATTATTGACTATTATACTTGAAGAATAAATCTTAGGGTTTGATACTTTCTTTGGAGATACAGATCTTGTCTTGTGGATAAGTCTTTTGGAAGCATAAATAGGTTGTGTAGCCTAGAGATAATTTTTCTTTTTTATCCTTACATACCACAATAATCTCTTGTGAATCACCTTGGCCAAGGGAGAGATTGAGGCTCAGTGGGTTTGTCTTAAAAGGTAAGTATTCCTAAATTTATTTCTCCTTTGTAAGAGAAGATAGATAATTTAGTTATGCTTCTCTTCCCATATATTAAGATTCCATATACATTGACATGAGTATATGTATTTTATGCATGTTTAGTTTAGTTTCTTTGTAACCCCTACTTTGTGCCATAAGCTTTGGTGTGCATTAGATTAGATTTATTTTCTTGTTATTAGAATAGATTGAACATTAAATTTAGGACTCTTTTAGGGTTGTTGCTTGATTGTGTTAGACTATAGGCTTTACAACCCTTCCTAGCATGGTGTATTATGATAAGTGATCCCATAATTAGGTTTATAATATCCCCATATTGGCCATGCCCCCACTTAACAAATGTATTCCCAATCAAAAGTGTAGGTATGCTCGATCTTCTTCGAGCCAAGATTGATTTATAAACATGATGCATTTTTGATTCCATACATTTTGGCAAACTTGAAATGAACTAAACCTTGTAATATTTGTTAATTTTATTTCATTCTTTTATCATTATTTTTATCATATATTTTCCATAATAGATTGACTCTATTGACTCGACTCTATCAACCTAGTATCTAACCTTTGTACATAGGTTTTTAGGTACAGGCTACTAGATCGATCCTATGAGCCTAGTACAATTTTTTAGATTTATAGGCATCTAGTCTAGACTATTAGGTCAACCTAATTGATCCTGTAAATTTTCAAGCATCTATTTCAGCATACTAGGTCAACCCAATATATTTCAAGCACTCAACAGTAAGTTTTTGTAAAGCTTGATTGACCTAATCGACCCAATTAGTAGAATTTGTAAGCATAAATCAAGGTTCTTGAATAACAATATTTATTCTCTACATCTCTAATCCATGAAGGTTCCTTTCTATCTATCTCTCTCTTTATTTAAAATCTTTCCTTTCATATTTTCTAGTCTTCAAAACTACCATTACATAGTCACCTAGATCGACACTGATGACCCAGTTCTATGTGCTATCTGATTAACTAGATCGACTCTATCGACCCTGTTCATTTTCAAAACATGTTTCCATAGTATAGGTTTGACCATGTCAACCTTGTTCCATATTTTTTGCATACATTATTGACCATATAAACATTATACCTTGTTTCAAAGTCGAAATTAGCCTAATTGCTAGTAATTAGTTCACACTTTCTTCTCTTGTTACTTGCATGCTTAGAATAGATCACATAGTCTAATTAGGTGGTTTTTAATTAATTTTTTAGTTTGTTATTTTATATTTTATGTAAAATAAACTGAATAACATAGTCTAAATAATAATTTTAACATTTTTCTACCCAAGGCCAACCTAATTGGGTTTAATCACCAAGGGGGAAGCCAACTTGATACTCTAGTCAGGTATAAAGCATGGTTAATGGTATATTCTAACTAAGCAACTGACACCCTTATCATTATGGTGTTTTAAGTGAGGTTTAGTCCCAAATACCAAGCCTATATCATTTCCATTATAGTCCCTTTCAACCTAAACTACCTGAAACAATCCTTAGATTGTTATTCTAGTTCCTTATAGTTAACTTCTCATCACATTTAAAATCATATCTTAATAATCTAATTAACATTCAGGTTGACCAATTAGTTAGTTCTTTGCTTTCCAAGTTGATTTATTTATATTTTCCCAATTGTATTATGTATTATAAAAACTTTCATTAGCTATAATTGTTGTAAGGCTTTGTGCTATGTGCTTCAATTATATTGGCCAGTGTTAATCCAATTAACTATTGGTTTCCTTTCTATCATTTATTTTTAAATCACTTGCCAAAAGTTGTCTTGTTTAAATTCACAAATCTACCATCAATTTCTAAATTTCCCTCTCTACTATATTGGGTCAACCTAGTCAACCTTTTACCTATTCTAGCCTTTGTTCACTATACTAGATCAACCCAATCAACCTTGTATAGTTTTCAGACCCTATTTTATCTTTTTCCAATCCCTATTTATTATAATGGATCAACCTAGTTGACCCTGTATAGTTTTTAAACCCTATTTTTGTGTAAGGTCACTCTAATTGATCCTATATGAATTTTATCATTATTTATTTTCTTACTTTATCATCTCTTTTTCCTACCTATCATCATGGACTCTCTATTTGATGACAATTTTGAGTTTTAGTGTCTATACAATCTCTAATAGACAGAGTAAGGATTATCTCTTAGATGTTATTAATGTTCATATTTCCACTCACACAATGAACTATGGTACCCCTCCTAATACCTCTTTAAAACATAATCCTCTCTTTTCATTAGAAGACCAACCCAAATTAGAGTATACCCCCAAAATGCTCTTCTTTATCTCTGAATTTTCTCAACATTAAGGAAATGATCCTTATACCATTTAAAATCTTATGATTAGTGGTCAAGTTGAAGAGCCTCATTCACCTAATCCTACATTCTCAACTAGATTTGTGGGGTACCACCCTCTTTTAATCTCAACCTCTTCCTTCGATCATGAACCCTTCTCATACCATGACCTCTTCTTCTCTTATTTCTTCCACCTATATGCCATGTATATCCACTAACATGGTAGGTTCTACATCTAATGGGCCTCTCATTAGATCCACTGTCCTTAATCCTACCACTAGTGCATCATTTACTACCCAAGGTAATCATGCTACTAGTACTTCTTCCAAACCATTCACTAATCCATATTTTACTACACAAGAAAATTTTGCCACTAGTGCTTCATATTCTCATAATTCCTCTCAAGCTCCTATCAACACTAATAGTGGTACCCAAGCCACTAATACCAACTCTAATTCTTCTAACAATGCTAATCAAACACATCAAATATTATTACAAACACTTAATCAAATGAATACCTTTCAAGATCATAACACAAATGAAATGATGAGAATGCAAAACCACCTTCTTCATCTTCAATCTCATCCTCAACCAATGGATTGGAGAATACATAACCAAAATGTTCCCCCTCCTCTTCAATATTTTCAATGAAATCTCATTCCTCAACCTCCTTTTGTCAATAAAACCATTAAACATCTTTAAAATGAACCTCTCACTACTCAAATTTCCAACATTGATATTGGAGGTATCACACCTACAATTTCTTATAACAAATCAATTGATCCCACCCTTCATATTAAAACATTTAGAAATATTTATAAGGATTAGGTCAAATTAAACACCTTTGATACTACTAAACTCTTATCCAAAACTCTCATAGGTGATGCCTTGGATTGGTACAACCAACTTATAACTCATTCCATTTCTAGTTTGGAGGATTTAGTGAATGCTTTAATCCAAGAGTTCCAAACTAGTGATCTTCATAAAAACACTTTGGCCCACTTCATAAATTGAAAATAAATTTAAAATGAAGCTACTCAATCCTTTATTAAAATGTGTAAATTTTTTTCAAACAAATGTGAACATAACATGGCTAATTATAATCTTTTCCATCTCTTTACCAATGCCCTTTTTCCTAAACTTCAATATCAGGTCTGCACTCTCTCTCCACATACATTGGAGGAGGATATTGACCAAGATAAATGATAATATTTCCTTATGCATCAATTTGAGCCACCCCAACCTTATATGAGTCATCATCTCTTACTTAAAAACAAAAATCACAACATTATTAATGATGGTGTTACTGATTCTTATGACTCCATTCATAATGTTTAAGCTGTCCTTCCTACCCCTTCAACAAAATGATCCCCTCCTCAATAATATAGCAATCCTTAATTATATTTACCAAAAACATTAATGTTTGAAAACCTCTATCCTTATTTTAATTCCTTAAACATCTACCCAAGCCTCTTCCACAATATCTTATCCCTACTCATCTTATGAAATCCTGGTATGATCCTAATAAGTTTTTTTGTTTTCATGCTAGTTACGGTCATTCTCATGAGACCTATATAAAAATTCATAATTTATATGGATTTTATTATTGGTCCTAATTTTTATAATGATTATATTATTATAAAGCATCAACAAGCTTATGAAATTGATTTTAAGGATTTTAAAACACATGATAAAACTCAAGCCTTAAATCAAGCAAGCACTAATTTATCTATATATAAAGACCCTATTATTAATCATCAACCTATTAATGACAATTAAGACACAAACACCCCTTCCACCAATAATGTTGAAAGTTTTGTTGAACCCACTTTTGAAGAGAATGTAGTTATCATGACTAATATGTGAAGGGTAGTTAATTTTATCGCTTCTCAACCTATCTACACTCCATCTAGAACATACCATGTTTTATAGGATTCTTTCCTAACTAATTTAAATGAGTTGGGGTCAGATAAAGTTATTAATTTTGATGATCCAATTTTTAAGCCTCCATTGTATATCACTTATATTTATATTTCTACCACTCTTCCATCATTTTCTAACGCTAATGATACTAAAAAAAATTCTAACACTTTTATACCAATTCTAAAAATCAACTTAAACCAGCTATTTCATCATCTCAACATGATTCACAACCTTATTCTAAATCTTGTTTTTCTTATAAAAAAAGGTTCCAATGTACTTCACCTCCTCTTTTTGAGGACCTCCTTAATTATTGCCCACCTTTGCCAATAACCTTATTATGGGTTATGATGAGTGGGATTCTATTACAGAGCTCACTAATATCCCATCCTAGATTCCATTTCTTGAGCTTATGAAGACTTATCCACATCATATAAACCATCTTATGTAACTATTATTTTAAATGAATGTCCCTCATCTTCCCCTAGAAGGACATGAGGTAGTCTTATCTAGATCCAAGGATAGTATATTATAACAATGTGAAGAGATGTCTATCAACATTGATGAAACTATAAACACTTTTCTTTCCTTAAAATTTCCCATAGATTCTATGATTCCCAATTAAATTTTTATTTGTGTGGATGATCCTCCCTTATTTGTGTTCAAATAATAAATATCCAAGTTAAGCATGCATTGATAAATGAGGGTTCTAGCACCTGTGTTTCCTCTCTTGACATTATTAAGACTGTTAGATATTCAAAATGTAATCTCAAGTCTACACATAACACCTACCAAGGATATTATAAAAGGAAAATTCCTCCTATAGGTTGTTTATGGTTTCCCATTACTATCCCACTTGTCACCATGCACATGAATTTGATGATCTTTAACTTTCCCCTTTATTATAATATCTTTCTTGGTAGGCCATGGAATCACTGTATGAGAGTTGTTGCTTCTTCCACCTACCAATATATTAAATTCCCTCATAATGGAGACATTTAAAAGTTTCAAGGTGACACTAACCCTTGGAATTTTGGACAATTATATGACTATGGTGTCTTCAAAATTTATACTCTTGAACTTTTGCCCAATGTTATATTTCATGAGTCTCAGCACCTTAATCTTCTTATGAATTCAACTTGAGGTTATAATGGGCATCCAAAAATCATTGGGAACATTCCTCTTAACCTCTTAGATTCTCATGATGATGATCCTAATGAGATTAACCTAAAGATTAAAACTTCTAATATCTCACCTCATCTCATCTCGTAGCTTATTGATTCCTTGAAACCTCATTCTTGCAAGCCTCCTTGCAATGATATTCCTATCATCTTAAGCAAGACTCAACATTATATTCATCACACTTCCCTTAATGATAAGGTCATCCCTATTTATGTCATTTATATTCACACCTTGAATTATGATGATGGTTATTCCTTAGATGATCCACTCTTAAGTTGTCTTGTACAAGCCCGTGATGCTAAGATTATCCATTATCATTCTTCTTTACTTGAGTCTATTTGTGTATCTTACCATATTAATTCATTTATAGTTCCTAATTTTAGTATTTTCCCTCTTTATCATAAGGTAGATATGAAACTAACACTTCTATTTTCTAAGGATCCTTGTAGAAGTATGATCATGGATCACGATATGATCAAACCTTACCATTTTTATAGGTTCCTTAATCACCATAGTTAGTTTACTCTTGAGATTAGTGTGACCCTTCTTAGATATTTTGTAGATCCCACTCCTCCCTCAGTAGAGCCCTTACTAGATCCCATTCCTACTCTCACTATAGTTGAGCCCCTTCCTATTCCTTCTATACTTGAGTTTTTTTCCACTCATATTGTTTTTGATCCTACCCCTATTTCTCATTTGATTACTCCTTCTATTGAGCCTAGTTTCATTCCTCCTCCATCACCACCTTCCCTTGGTAATGGTTTACTTCCCTTGCCTAATATGGTTCTTTTGGATAGTAATTGGGCTAATGAGTGTTCTCCATTTTCTTCCACTCTATTATACCTCCTTCTATGAGTGTTTCTCCTAACACCACTCACAAGCATATATGCTACTTCCATAGGATAAATAATAATTATTCTACCCATTTTTTAAAGCTACAACAATATATTGATACTTTTCATCCTTTCTCTCCTAATTTAGACAAATCCACACCCCTCCTAAAGGTTATACATAAATATATACCTAAGTATGGTGAGGTATATTTTTTGTGGCACCTATCAAACTAATCATTTCCATATCCTTCAACAAAATCCTATGGATTACCTTGTAGATATTCTCACACCTTATTCTATCCATCTCATATATCATTCCCTTAAGAAGGCTCCTCATTCTTATCTCTTGGCTCCACCTTTAGTGGTTCCATCTCCTCCTATGGTCCTTTTGACACCTTATATGCCTCCACATTTTATTCCTTTGCTTGTGGACCCTTGTCGACCTGTGAGTCCCTTACCTATGGATCCTTCTCCACCATTGATTCTTACATCTCTCATAGAGCACTATCCCATCCCTTACCTGACTTCCTTCCTCAACATGATCCTTTGAGCATTCCTACTTTTTCATTTAAGGAGATTATAAGATAAGTCTTTTCCTAGTTTTTAGTGAAGATTGATAAGACATTAATAATAGTTTGTATCTAGCTTCATAGAGACTTGTCTAATGTCTTGGATAATGTGTGTGGGAAAATTTATCATTATCTATGAGCACAGGCATGGTGCCCTTACATTTACATTTTTATTGGATGTGTGCTCTAATTTTATTCTTATTTATCTATTATAACATTTGACACTACGCCAAACTCATATTTTTCTTATATGGTGATTCTTTACTTGTTGATATGATATATTGCTTATCCTATCATTTACATTCACATATAATTGTCTTTCTTTACCATTTCTTTCTCTTTCTTTCTTAAATTTTTATCAAAACTCTCTTCTTGTGTTTTCATGATTGTTTGCTTTCTTAACTCTATTTTTCATAGATAATTATCATTATGACTTGGTTATACAAACCCTATTCCCTTTTGTCCTTATCTCCTTTTACCATGTGACTAGTTAGAAAACAATGCATCTCATTATACTTTCCTTTTACCAATCCACTTTGGATCTCCTTTTTCCCTTTTTCCTTTTCATAAACTAAGCATAAACATGGTTGAGACTTGAGATCACATGCTAGTTCATTATTAATCATAAGTATCCTAATCAGTATTTATCTTTGGTTAATTAGCTTCTTTTAGCCTTAGCCTAATGCTCATTCATGTGTATCACTACATCTCTCATGATTGGTCATTCCAAATCCATTCGGAGGAGGAATCTTTAAAATCCATAAAAAAATATAAAATCCAAATCATTTAAATAAAAGGTAATGATATAAAAGTCAAAAATATTATCAAAAGTAAAATCACACTAAAATACATGATTCAAAACAAATATCCTTTCCTAGTGTTGGAAATATTGTCACTGATGTCAAAGGTCTAGCATTATTGGTGATAAAGGCCCCATTGCATTTAATGATGTTTGTAATAGTTATATCTTGACTAATGTGTGTTAATATTTATTTAATATTAATGAATATATTTTTGGTTGCATATAAGACAAAAGAAGGGCCCATGGAGAAGTCAAAGAGTCATAGGGTAAAGACAAAAGAAGAATGGGACACATTTTCCCATGAAGAGTCATCTTCGGGAGTTCCAAGAGTCACCAAGTGAAGACAAAAGAAGAAGGGTGAAATTTATCATGAAGGGACACTTTGACGAATATGAAAAGTCACCAAGATAAGGAAGAAAGAGGAAAGGATGTTCTTTCTTATGAAGGGTCACCACATGACTTTTTAAATGCAAGGATATGAAGGATCATGCAAGTTTGGCACCATTTTACATGAGGATTTAAGGGTCACAAATTAGGAAGGATAAAGGTCATTTGGAAAGATATAAATAAAGGCTTGACAAGCAATTTGTAATGTGGGAGAAAGAGTATGATTTGTATTTGTTATATCTAGCTTAGAAGAGCAAATGAGAGAGAGGAAAGAGATATTGTATCGAATTATCATTTATTGAGATAGCAACATTGAGAGATAGTTGTGTGGTATACACAAAAGGGGTTGGTGCTCCTTTGGGTTGGTGCTCATGAATTGTTGCTATGTTGGTGCTTAGTAAAGGGGTTGGTGCTCCTGTGGGTTAGTGCTCATGAATTGTTGTTGTGTTGGTACTCAACAAAGGGGTTGGTACTTCTATGGGTTGGTGCTCATGAATAGTTGTTGTGTTGGTGCTCCTGCAAGTTAGTTCTTGAAAATATTTTGTTTTGAGTTGGTGCTCATTCATATACTTGAGATTGTTCTCCATGGTTTTTCCCACAATGGGTTTCCATCATAAATTGGGTGTCTCTCTATATCTTATGTGGTGTTTATTATTTTAGTTTTATTCCATGTCTTGAATGTATGGTTAAGTATAATTTGATTAATGGAAATTTTATAAGATTTATGATATGTTGATTCACCCCCCCTCTCAGTATATCATATGCTTAACAATTACTATCAGAGCAAGTTCCTTTTGAAAAAGTTTTACAGCTTGAAGGTAGATCAAAAAAGCATGATGGTTGGATCACATGAAGGATTTTCTATAAATAAGGCACCTTTGTTTGATGGGATGAATTATGCTTTTTGGAGCATAAGAATGAAGACTTATTTGATGGCCTTTGGATTTGACATATGGCAAGCAGTGGTAGAGGAATATAAAGAGCCACATACACTTGTAATTACTCCTTCATAAAAGAAGGCAAGTGAATGTAATGCTAAAGCTTTAAATGTTGTTTTATGTGGTTTATGTGAATTTGAATTTTTTAAAGTTATGAAATGTAGATCTGCTCATGAAACTTGGGTAAAACTTGAGAATATTTACAAAGGTGATGGAAAGGTTCAGCAAGCTAAGCTTTAGACTTTTAAAAGATAGTTTGAAAGTTTGAAGATGGAAGAAGAAGAAGATATAGCAAGTTATCTTTTGAGATTTGATCAAATAGTAAATTATATTCAAGGTCTTAGAGAAAAGTTGGAAGATTAAATAGTGTTACAAAAGGTTTTGAGATCTCTACCAATGAGATATGATGCAAAGGTTTCAACAATCAAGGAGATGAAGAATTTAGCCAAGCTAAATATGGATGAGCTTCATGGTATACACACAACTTATGAGATGTGGATTAAACAAGATAAACCCTCAAAGAGAGAAGTGGCTTTTATGAAATCAAAGAAAGAGAAAGCTAAGATTCAACAATAAAGTGATAGTTCCAGTGATGATGAAGATGAAAACAAAGCTCTTTTCATTTGCAAGTCAAAAAGGGGAATAGGTAAATATCAAGGAGAATTACCTTTTAAATGTTTTAATTATGGAAATATTGGACATTTTTTAGATAAATTCCCAAATAAGGGTAATGATGATAATGAACAAGGAAATTATACATATAAGAAGAATTTCAAAGGTAAATTCAAGAAGGGATTTGAGAAGAAGAGCCTGTATTCTAAAGATCCTAGCTCAGCCAAAGATAGTGGAGTCATTGATTTAGAAGAAGAAGAGATTATATTCATGGCCATACATAAAGATGTCTCTACAATAAAAATTATAGATGATCAATAAAAAGAGGATGAAGCCGAAGTGAATATGGAAGAACTCATTTGTGCCTTATAAGAGTTAAAAGCTGTTGAGAAGAAGAATCAAAGATTAAAGTACCAGATCAAGAAAAATGAAAAGGAGTCAAAGGAAATAATTTATGATCTAACACACTTTGAAGAAGCTAAAAAGAATGAAAATATCTAATAGCATAGCTGAAAAAAGTAAGAAAATAATGTGAAAGGTATGTTATTGAAATTTCATCTTTAAAATAAGATATTGAGAAAGTAGTCAATGATAAAGTAGTTAGTGATTCAAAATTTGGGGATAACACTAACATGCCAAATAAGATATTAGAAAGCTAAAAGGATTTTTTTTTTTAAGACAAGTATCAGATTTGAAAATAAAAATAGCTATGTTGAAGCTCTTACAAAAGAGGAAACAAAAAAGGAAGAAGTGAAGAATACAGAGGACATTTCAAACAAAGAAGGCTGGAGGGAACAAAGCTACAAAAGGTAATTAGGTCAGATATACATAGATAGGTCTTATTTTTATGGTTACTATTTTTATTTTAATGGATATGGTCATAAGAAATTAGAATGTCAAAAAAGAGCTAATAGTTTTAGAAATAAGGAGAAGGAAAGTCATGTAGATTCAAGTAGAAGCTACAACTCTTTTGCTCCTCTATCAAGCTTTGGTGAAGAGGCCATAATATGTTACAAATGTAATAACTTTGGGTACATAACTTAGTACTATAAAAGCATGTTTGATTCAGTCAAGAAGGACTAGAGTTTCAAGGCTCCATTCATTAAGAAGAAGGTTTAGACATGTTTATGGTAGAAGAAATAACCTAAAGATTCTATGTTGATACAGACAACTTTGCATGCAAGAAATGAAGATCAGCCATGGTTCATTGATAGCGAATGCTCAAGGCATATGGCAGGAGACAAGAGTAAGTTCATAATTCTAAAGAAGATCAATGGTGGCACAATAAAATTTGGAGATAAAACCACTGCTAGGATAGCTAGAAAAGGTACTTTGAGTTTGGATAATGGTAGAACCAAGACTAAGAATGTTTTGTATGTAAAAGGTGTTAAGCATAATCTATTGAGTGTAAGTCAAATATGTGATCAGGGATACACATTAAAGTTTTATGTAAAAGCTTGTGATATTAGAATAAAATATTCAAATGAGTTGATTACAGATGCTCAAAGGATAGGTAACAATTTATATGTATTATCAGATATCTTCTCAAATGCACGATCAAAGGACACATTCAAAGATCTACAAGAGGAGTTGGGAGTAATTTATTTTACTTCCTACCATTGAATTTCATCATCAGCTGAGGGGGAGATAAGTGTTAGCTCTAGGTAGGCCCTTTGTCATTGATGTCAAAAGGGGAGAATAACAAGTACAAATATATGTATAAAAATAGGTACAGGGAATAGGTACAGGTTACTAAAGTAAGGAGGAGTTACTATATTTTTTTAGATGATAGTATGTGTAGGTTTTAGGATGTGTTAGTTTTAGGATTGAGGTTTCCATCAATGACAAAGGAGGAGATTGTTGGAAATATTGTCACTGATGTCACAGGTCTAGAATTATTGGTGATAAAGGCCCCATTACATTTAATGATGTTTGTAATAGTTATATCTTGGCTAATGTGTGTTAATATTTATTTAATATTAACTAATATATTTTTGGTTGCATATAAGACAAAATAAGGGCCCATGAAGAAGTTAAAGAGTCATGGGATAAAGACAAAAGAAGAATGGGATGCATTTTCCCATGAAGATTTATCTTGGGGAATTCCAAGAGTCACCAAGTGAAGACAAAAGAGGAAGGGGAAACTTCTCATGAAGGGATGCTTTGAATAATATTAAAAGTCACCAAGATAAGGATAAAAGAGGAAAGGATGCCTTTGCTTATGAAGGTTCACCACATGACTTTTCAAATTCAAGTATACGAAGGGTCATGCAATTTTGGTGCCATTTTCCATGAGGATTGAAGGGTCACAAAGGGGGAAGGCCAAAGGTCATTTGGAAAGCTATAAATAAAGGCTTGAGAATCCATTTGTAATGTGGGAGATAGAATATGATTTTTATTTGTTATATCTAGCTTAGAAGAGCAAAGGAGAGAGATGAAATAGATATTGTAATGAACTATCATTTGTTGAGATAACAACATTGAGAGATAGTTGTGTGGTATACATAAAAGGGGTTGGTGCTCCTATGGGTTGGTGCTCATGAATTATTTCTATGTTGGTGCTCATTAAAGGGGTTGGTGCTCCTATGGGTTGGTGCTCATGAATTGTTGATGTGTTGGTACTTAGCAAAGGGGTTGGTGCTACTATGGGTTGGTGCTCGTGAATAGTTGTTGTGTTAGTGCTCATCAAAGGGTTTGGTTCTCTTGCAAGTCAGTGCTTGAGAATATTGTATTTTGAGTTAGTTCTCATTCATATACTTGAGATTGTTCTCTATGGTTTTTCCCACATTGGGTTTCCATGTTAAATTTGGTGTCTCTCTCTATCTTTTATGGTATTTATTATTTTAGTTTTATTGCATATCTTGAATGTATGGTTAAGTGGAATTTGATTAAGGGAAAGTTTATAAGATTTATGATATACTGATTCATGACCCCTCTCAATATATCCAATGATTAACATCTAGTCCAATTTCAAACTCCATAGTTAGCCTCATAGTAGAGTTGAGGTCCTTTAGGGTACAGTAGGCCAGTAGATTAGAAGAGAAGAATAAAAAAAAATCTTTTAGTACTACCTACTTTATAATGTAAGTGCCCAATATTTGTTGTATATTGATGAATCTGTAAGGGGTCTTAAGGAATGGGGAACACATTTTGGTAAGGTAGGTCCATTTTACTTTTATTGTACCAATCTACCTTCATGATTTGATCTTATTTGATCTTAGTAGCACTTATATTTTCTTAAAAATCTTTTTTTCTATAGTGAATAGGTTTCCTTTGTACATTGATGGTCATTAGTCACTTAGTGTCTTCTCATGTCCTTAGTATGCCTCTTGTCTCCTAAGGTCTTCTCATAAGAGTCCTAAGTCTTGCTTTTTAAACTCCATTTTTCATTCCCTATATCCCTCATATTTACTATTGATAAATATTATTTTGTCTACTAATCACTTCACTTGGGATTTCATTTGTGAGTTGTATTTTAAGACCATAGATAGGACCTGACCATCTTCACAAATTACCACATTTTTCCTTCCTATTACCCACATCCTTTGTTATCTGATTATCTCAAATTTTCCACCCCAGTGATGTTCTCTTTATGAGTTTTAGTGTAAGACCATAGATAGGACCCATCATTCCTCATAAAATATTCCAATAATATAAGTCACAAAATAATTACATGTGTCAAATATGAGGTAAGATGTGATTGATTATGAAGTTTCACATCATTAACATGTTTTCCATCTTTATTTAGTATGTTTTATGCTTACTTCATTTCTATTTTACTTTTATCTTCTTATTTTTTGAGTGCATATAAGAATACAACTATTTCTTGAATTTTTCATACTTCCCAGCTTGAATTAGAGAGATAAATTTAAGACCAATATTTCAACAATTTTTTTCTCTTATACTTCCCAACATGATATAGTATAGTTTATTGACTTAATTAATTTTTTTTATACCATTAATGTCCTTTCTCATACCTTCTAATTTATTACTTTATTTGTATACTTCCCAATGTGATTTAGTATGATTTCACTTGTTTTAATTTGGTGAAAAAATATTTCACTTTGGTTTAAGATAAAATTCCTTATTACCATCCCTTGGTTATTTATACTTAGTCATTTTCTTGTTATTACACATTTCCCAACTTGAAATAGTGTGTAGTACATTTTTTATTGATTATATTTTACCAAGTCCTTATTGCCTATTTCTTTTTAACCATGCATGTGTTCTACATAATGCTAGAAAAGAAACCACATCTCATATATTTCCTATAACATATGCAACAAAATCTAGATACATGTGCTAAGAAGAAATATATCCAAGGTATCCACAACCACAAACATAATAATGACAACATACACAATCAACATCAATATGCCAAAATGATACATCATATATACATCTCATGAGTTTTGATATAGTAAGTACAACCATATATAAGTCTCTATCCCTATGGTTAGGCCCCATCTGGTTTCTCTCATGGCCTACCCATTCTACCTATTGAGGCCTTGGTCTAGATCCTTTGAATAGTATGCTATAAGGAGGTCATTATAGATCCAAATCCCTCTATCTATCCCCATAGATGTGTTATCTACACATGTTCTTGAGTCAACTCAGTCTGGGTCATTATATGAGCCTACATCAATTGGGTCTACATCATTGTATGTTCTTATGTCATCCATGTCATTGTAGACAGATGCATATCTCTCTCCTCTACCAAGGTCTACCATGCCCATATCTATCCTAAACCCATCTCTGTTAGTGGTTTAATCCTCTCCCTCACTTCCATGCTAATCTAAACTAACTCACCTCAGCTAGGGTAGATTGTACATTGGGGTCTTCTAATATGGTAAGGTCATATAGTTGTAGAGTCTCATCTAGGATTTCATGGAGTGCTCCCCTCACAAGGGCCCCCATTTCTCCTCTTCATCCTTAAAAATGCTTGAAAAATCACACCTAGATATATATTATATCACTATCATATCTCACAACATCTATCTACCTCTAGTCTATATTTCAAAATAAAAACATAAGCAACAATTTAATCATCTTTATTACATGTTCATGTCTCAACCACTATGGTCTCACCATTTATGTAATTTCCTAACATAGTCTCTCCATATACATGACCTCTTAGCACCTCCTTTATAGGCCACCTCCTTAGCTCAAATATAATTTTCATGGCTTGTGTCCACCTTAGCCTACACCTAAGTGGCCTCTCTATCATCTAGCTCTCCTCTAGCTCACCTATTAGGTCCTCAAGGATGGTGATAGTCTCCACTCTCTCCTACTTCTCCTTCCTCCATCAATGTTGTGTCCTTAGTGTTCATATCTCATCTTGCTATAGAGATGGTGGTGGTATCTCTGGTGTTACCACCTCTGCATCTCTCTCCTCTTGCTCTACTTCTTATTATGCTTGCCTAGTCCATGGCCACTCATGATGTGGTATGAGCATCAACCTCATCACTAGTGGTCCTTATCCCCTCCTTCGCCATGACTCTCTTATATGTCAAGCCCACTGCTTGAGCATCAATATCAATGTTATTGGATGAGGTAAGCCAAATTTTCCTATCACTCATTCCATTGAATGTGTCTCTCTCCACTAAGTATAGTGTCTAATCACCTCTATCCTCATTGTAGGTAGTGTAACTATGCACTAGCTTAGCCATGTAGTTACTATGTGCCCATATGGCTACCAAAATATGTCTTCACATCTCATCATCTTTGTCACTAGCATGTGGGGCACAACCCATGCTACCTTCTACTCTCTCTCTCCATCTTTGTACTTGAGGTGACCTATCATCGACTGTATGGGGTAACCCATCCAATTAATACATGGTAAACTACTCATAGATCTAATCTGTCAACATATAATAATTATTATAGATTTTTTCCCTCTAACTTACACCTCATATATATCATGTATGAGCTAGACCCAAATGTTAGAACCCATATCATATAATATGCCATCCTCTAGAATCTTCCTACTCAAGGCTACCATGAATAGTGGTACCTTATCATCCAACATGTGACATAACACTCATTGTGTTAGAAATATTATCATAGCCTTCCAAATATCCAAAATCTATGATGCATACACATCAAACATAATAACTCACCTACCTCTTAATATTGTATCTAAGCCTATAGCCCACATGGATAAGGGTCTCCTCTCATCTAGGTTATTTGGTATACCTATAGTCATTAGTGTTCTTATCACTGATAACCCTAGGATGGCATCCACATCCTCTATCGTGATATCTACCTATAACACATCCCCATACACCTCCCATATAAAGGTATTAGTCAATTATTCCCAACATCTAAGGAACATGACTAATAAATTTAAGTTTAGGGGAATCATACACATGTCAGCTATCCCTCCTAGGCCTACAATTATTATCATATATTTATCACCTATGGGTAAATTCTTTAATAGATCTTGTAGCAAAAACACATATACCAATCTCCAAAATTAGGGTCATCCCTACAACCAATACAACAATAAAATATGTATTAGATCCTCCATGCCATGTATAGTCAAAATACATTCTTTATTACAATTTTAATAAAAAATAAGATTTAATTGATTTAATTCATTCATTATTACCTATATATAGCATATCCAATCCTTTTTCCCCTTGCTTGGTTATTTTTGGTCATTATATCCTTCTTTTGGCTTTTTGCATGCATCTACATATAATTTTAGTTCTTTGGTCAAACTAGCTTGACCAAAATTTTGCAATTTTTGATGTAGTTGACTTAAAAATATAATTCAACCCTCTTCTTTTCTCCTCCCTAATACTACATTATCATTCTAGACTTTTTAGATCATTTGGAAAACTATACTAGGTTGACACTCTATAAAACCTACTGGGTCAAGACACACCTACTTGGTTGGTAGTGTGGATTTTGACTATTTTTAGCCTACTAGGTTAACTGGGTCAACCCAATTGTTTTTGGCTATTGACCCCTTATATTTTCCTTAAAAAATGCCTTTTTGTCATTTTCTTCCTAAATCCTCAAAACCCATTTCCCATTTTGCTATTTACTACCTATAGATCTAATTTTACTTCATTTTGACTTTTATAAATGATAAAAATTATATTTTTATAAAAATACACTAAATTACACAAAATACTCAAAAATGGCTTAAGATTCATGGTTTCCTACCTATGGTGCACCCCCTGCCACTCCTGGAGCCTCCCCTCATCTAGCTTGTTGTATCCTTACCATCCTATCTCATTTGGTCTCTAGAGCTCTTTTTTATCTCTTTCACAAATCAAAAATAATTGAATGAATTATCTTTCCCCTATTTAAAAACACTTTTCAAAATTCAAATTCTTTAATTATTTTTCTATAGATTCCTTGTTATATATATATATATATATATATCTTTGTTTTTACTCATCCATTTTCAAAATCATAAAATACATTGGATTCATGATGACATAGAGAATATTTTCCACTATCATATGCCTAGTTTCCAAAAAAAATGATTTTTGGCTATTTTTTACACTAACTTCTACATGTTCAGCTAGTGTTCTTCACATTAAATGCCTTTAAATTTCTTGAAGTATACTTTTTTATCTATAACACTAAGGTAAGTAAAGGTATGTATTTTTCAATTTTGTCCTTTCCTTATCTTATTTTCTACTTACTACACTTTATTTAGCATCAACATTGTGTGTTATCATGTTCTATCCTAAAGCACCATCCCATGTTGCACTTATGTGACACATGATGAGCTTTGAGTGGGACATATGTATACACATAATATTTTTAAATTTTATTGATTACTGACACTTTATATCTTGTAGGAACCTATCGAGTCTCAATCTCTCTAATTGCATGCCTTAAGGGGTGCATTAAGAAAGGGGTGGGTAGACCATTGGTGTTTCATAATATTATTGTCCCTTTTGTCACTTACCATCTACACACTCATCTCCTAAAAACATTAACCCTAAGATTATTATTCTCAATCTTTACCATTCCAATAATTTTCCTCTTTCCATCCTCCTTTTCTTACTTATTTTCATTTTAGATAGTCAACTGTACTAGGTTAACTAGGTTGACCCTTTATAGTCTAGGGGTATTTTTCACTTTTTAGGTTTGTTAGCCTTTCCACTGACCTAGCTCAAACTAAGTGAATTATACCTAAAAACATATAGGGTTGACTGGGTTCACCTTGTATATTTGATGTTTACAAGATAATTTAGGGTAAGATCTACTTATATATACAAGTTCATTTCCAACCATTTGTAAGAATAGAAATAAAGAAAAATAAGTGTGTATGAATATCTATTTATTGACCATTCTAATTGAGGAATAAATCTTAAGGTTCCATAATTTATTCAGAGATATGGATCTTTTCTTGTGGATAAGTTTCTTAGATGCATAAATATGTTGTGTATCCTAGAGATGATTTGTCTTTGTTATCTTTATATACCATAACAATCTCTTATGAATTACCTTGGCCAAGGGAGAGATTGAGGCTCAGTAGGTTCATCTTCAAAGGTAAGTATTCCAAAATTTATTTCTTTTTTATAAGACTAGATAGATAATATAATTTTACTTATCTTCCCATGTATTAGGATTTTATATACATTTATGTGAGTATATGTCTTCTTTGCATGCTTAGTTTAGTTTATTTTGTTTCTAACCCCCACATTGTGCCACAAGTTTTGGTGTGCACTATATTAGATTTACTTTATTAATATTATAATAGATTTAACATTAAATCTTGGGCTCTTTTAGGGTTATTGCATGATTGTGTTAAATTGTCGGCTTTGGAAACCTTCCTAGTATGGTGTATTATGACAAGTAATCCATTAATCAGGTCTAGTGGATGCCCATATTGGTCATGCCCTCACTTAAGAAATGTATTTCCAGTCATAAGTGTAGGTATGCTCTATCTTCTTTGAGTCAATATTTATTTATACACATGATGCATTTCTAATTACATACACCATCCTTAAGTAATAAATACAAACTCACCAAGTCATACCAAGGATACATGTCAAATAGGATGGTAATAAAATAAATAAATGGTAAAAGAAAAAAAAATGCTAAAAAAATTGATGAGTGAGAAGTAACAATCCTTCTCTCTCTCAACAATGGAAAATGGTGCATAAAGGGGAAAATAACATTGATGAGTTAGAAGTAACAAGGCAACCTCACTCAACAATGGAAAAAGGGTATGAACTCAAGTGTCCATAATAGTAAGATAGTTCAATTAATGATAAATGGTAAAAGGAAAGTAAAGTAAGTGTAGGAATTTAAAATTAGGGTGAAAAATAAATAGGTAATCCATATTTTCTCAAACATGTTGTTTCACTCTAAGGATAGATAAAACTGAAATAATGTAGTGTTAGCATGTTTCGAAGAGGTGAAGAGAAAAGAATTAAAGAAGAAGGGAAAATAGATTTGGAATCATAATTTTCCTATCAAGGGGGGAAATTAAATGGGTGAAGGGGATAATTAAAGAAAAAACAAGGTAGAGGAACTCTTTATCAAAGTCAAGACACTCAAATTAGGCTTGTCAAAACAAGAGGACTTTCAACCTTAAGGACTTTAAAAGAATTCTCTTAGTTACACAAGTCGTAGGTAAACAAATGGAGTATATAGATCATCCCATGAAGTATATATGAATGAAAATTAAAATGGACCTACCTTAATATGATGTTTTCCCCATTCCTTAAGACCTCTTACAGAGCCAGTGATCTACTATAAATATTGGTTACTTGTGTGAGAAAGTAGGTACCACCATAGAGTTTGTTGAATTACCCTATTCTAATCTACTGGCCTACTATAACCCAAAGGACCTTGGATCTATGTGAGGCTACCTATGGTGTTTTATATTCTATTAGAGATAGGATATATGCTTGTAATCATGTCTTTTAGTGTGAATTTGACTTTTGAGATTTGTATTTTGACTTTTAGATATCATTGCCCTTTTATTCAAATGATTTGTCTTTTAACTTTCTTAATGGATTTTTATATTCCTCCTCCATATGGATTTGTAAAAATGAACATGGGTGATAAATATGAATTTCATTTGAATAATTGGGATAAGGTTGCTAAGAGAGAGAATGGAAAAGAGCATGGGGTCTAAGATTCTCATAAATCTAGGTGAAATAAAAGTGTTATCTTGACTTCGACCTTATTTTATCCAATGTGGAGTGAAAGGAAAGGGGAAATATAGAGGAATCACACATGGAATAATTTGAATTAATTCAAATTGTAAAAAATGTGACAAAGGGAAAAAAAGGGATACAATGATAGTAAAGTGTGATTCCTTATCATAAGAATGAGGGAAATAGAAGAAAAACATGCTAACATAGATTGTTGTGCAAATTTTATCTACAAAGAGAAGAAAAAGCTAAATTTTGAGAACAAAGATGTAAAAGATGAAACTATGGTAAGTTTGTGAGGAGGGTCAGGTCCTATCCATGATCTTACACTACAACTAATTAAAATAAAAACCCACAAGGGTGTTAACAAGAAAGTGAAATATAAAGTGAGGTAAGCAAAAAGAAGGTAATTTTATGAGGAAAATTGGGTCCTATCCATGATCTTATAATGTAACTCAAAAAATAAAAATCTAAGGGGTGCCAAAACAAGAGAAAATGTAAGAAGATAAAGAAGACTATGGTACATTAAGAAATCAAAAGACTAAAAAGGAGGACTAAAGGTTTGTGAAAGGAAGGAACTCGATGTAGAGAGAGAGACCCGTGTAAGTAACCTAATTTTTTTTAGATAGATATAGATAGAAATCATGAAAAGAAGGATATGTTTAGGTGAAGTACTTTTTGAGGAATTATGCATTGGTGGGCTCTTTGAAAACATGGCCTTCATTGGTTTGAAGGTGGTATGTGCTTAGACCAAGAATATCTTTGACTAAATATGGACTCCACCATTTTTAGGCATATTTACCTTTTTTGTAATGGGTTTAGTCTAATTTAATGACAAGATCACCAACATAAAAAGAGTGGACTTTGACACATTTGATATGTTATCTGGAAATGTGAGCCTCGTATTGATAGTTATTTTGTAAGGTGGAAAGATGATGTTCATAAAATAGATCAAAGGCATGAAGATGAGTTTCATTTAATTCTTTATTAAGAATAATACTAGGAAGATATATAAAAAGAGAGGGAATATCAAATTCTAAAGGAAGGACTGACTTAGAACCATAAATTATTAAGAATGGAGTTGTCCCAGTGGTAGTATGTATTCTGGTCTGATATGCCCAAAGAATAATGTAAAAATTTAGATGCCAATCTGTGCAAGTTTCACAAATTATATTTTGGATATTTTTGTTGAGAATTTTATTAGTGGTCTCAACTTGACCATTACATTTTGGATGATAAGGCATGAAACATTTATGATTAATCTTGAATTATTGTAAATTTGTTTAACATGTTTGTTTTTGAAATTACCATCATTATCTAAAATAATGGTATGGGGAACACCAAAGTAGAAAATTATTTGATTAAGAATAAATTTGGAATTGATAGGACTGATGACATCAACAAGAGGTATGGCTTATACCCACTTGGTAAAATATTTGGTAGCAGTGATGATAAAGACATGCCCATATTACGAGTGAGGTAGTTTACTAATGAGATCAAATCCTCATTTGGAAAATGGCCAAGGAGATTTAATAGTTTGAAGTTTGGATGGAGGTGAATGGATTAGATCATTATGAAGCTAAAAAGGATTACACTTTTTAGCATATTTGATTTCATCCTTTTTAAAAGTAGGCCAAAAGTAACCCATACATAGCCATTTATATGTTATAGCATGTCTACTATAATGGCCACCAAAAAATCCCCCATGTGATTGTTCAAGAAGAGGAGGAACCTCATCTTATATGACATAATAGAGTAAGGTACATTTAACATTGTGATAATAAAGGATGTTGTGTCGAAATACATACTTGAAGTCTTGTTTACCAATATGTGTCTTTTTATGAGATTCTAAATTAGGAGGATAAGTTTGATGTTCTAGGAATTGAATGATGGTTTGGTACCATAGGCTTTGTTGAATGGTAACAACCTCAATATAATAGATAAGTAAATCTGGTGGTTGAGTTGAAGATGTAAATTTTGTTATTTGTATAAGAAAATTAGGATCAAAAGGACTTGATGTGGATGAAAGAGAGATGTTGAAGAAGTAAGAGAATCAATGATGGAATTTTGATCTCTAATAATATGCTCAATAGTGAAAGAGATAAAATCCTTATCAAGAGTGGTTATAATTTAATGATATGTGATGAGGTTCCCACTTTTACATTGATAATCACCACTGACTTGGTGGAAAATATGTTGAGAATCACCTAAAGCATGAAGGTATTGAATGTCTAAATCAAAATCAAGTCTCATGCCTAAGATAAAAGCTTTGTTCTTGGACATGTTATTAGTGATATTAAAGGTGAAGAAAAAATATAAAGGAATGATCTTGCCAAGAGGACTTGTGAGAATACAACCTACCCTGGCTTCTTAAAGGCATTTAAGACCATCAAAGTGATGGGCCCAAGTATCCTCATCCAAGTTAACATTAATTTCAAGAAGCTCCTCAAAAACTACTTTTGGTTTAGTAGTACCAAAGGGACTAGTGGATTTATCAAGATTATTGGCTTCAAAATCAGTGGTAAAGCTATGAAAATAATCTTTGGGAGAATTGGATTGATTAAGACCTTTGAAGTAAAGGATATTTTCATTTTGGAGGTTATCATGAAGATAATAAGTGGTTGTAACAAGAGTTTTGGTAATTTAATCAGCTATGACTTACCCTTTGACAGTGTTTTGAGTGATGATTTGGAGATCAAATTCAATAAGGATGACCATCCATTTACCAATCTTATCTCTAGGAATAAAGGATTTGAAGAAGAAATGATGAGGGGGTCAAAATAAATAATGACATAAGTAGTTTGGTAAAGCATATAATGGCAAATCTTTTTAACTTTAAAATAGATGGTAAGGTAATCATTATCAATTTTCATATAATGTGTCTCATAGATAATGAGGCCTCAGCTAATTTCGTAGATAGAATACTCTCTTCCCATATCATCTTGTTGGGAAAGCATTTCACCAATTGAAATAGGTGTGGAAGAAGTATATAAAATCAAAGGTTTAATATTGGAAGGAGGATGAAGCAATAACTCTTTCATGTTATCAAAGGCTTTTTAACATGGATTTGTCCATTCTAAAGTAGTACCTTTCTTGAGAAGTGAATTTATGGAGTTAATTTGATATGCCATTTTGAGGATGAATCATCTAATTTCCCCTTGTTTTCCTAAATAAGTATGAATGCTAGGAATAGAATGAGGAATGGGCATGTTGATGATATCACTAATTTTGGTAGAGTAAACATCAATGCCATGGAGAGAGACTAAGAATCCTAACAATTTTCTAGATGTGACTCCAAAAACACATTTATAAGAATTTTTTATAACTTTATATTTAAAGAGACAGTCGGATATAATAGTGAGATCAGAAAGATGATTCTTACAATGTTTAGATTTATCAATGAGATCATCCACATAGGTTACAACAATTTTATGAATGATATCATAAAAGATGTGAGTCATCACTCACTGGTAAGTGTCTTTAGCATTTTTGAGGCTAAAAGGAATTTTGACATAGTAGTAGCTACCTCATTATATGGTGAAATTAGTCTTATGTTGGTCCTTGGGGGAAATATGAATCTGATTATATCCAAAGAATCCATCCATAAGAGATAACATTTCATAACTAGCTGTGAAATCAACAATGGCATCTATTGAAGGTAAAGGGAATTTATCCTTAGGAAAATCAAGACTAAGGTTATAGAAATAAATACAAATTCAAATGACCATAGTGACTTTATTTTAAATGGTAACAATGTTGGAGACCCATTTAGAATAATCCACTGGTTTGATAAATCTAGCATTGATTAATTTAATGATTTCCTTATGACATAAAGTGGAAACTTTAGGTAGAAATATTCTTTGTTTTTGACACACAAGCTTGGCATTAGGATATGAAATGATGTTAAACACCATAATTCTATGATAAATTGTAGGCATGTCCTTGTAGGAGTAAGAAAAAGTTTCATAATATTTATCAAAGATTAAGTTAAAGTTATCATGTTTAGTAGGTGAGATCTCTTGAGAAACTATAATTGGTCAAGGGCAAGATGGACTACCATATTCAATGCAAATTATTTCTTCAATAAGCATGTAATTTCCATCTTGAAAGTGGTATAGTTCACTAGGTAAGGCATAAATGTAAATTTTTTTAGGATCAATGCTAGTAATGAAGTTGTTCAAATAAGGAGTTTTAGTCTTGAAATTTATATGTTTATGATGTTGCTAAGGAAGTTGAGGTTATCAGGTATACAGTAACTCAAGGATAGCTTCATCACTAGGTAAGGTATGAAGAGTAGCATAATAATAAACATATACTTTAAGATATATAATTTTATTTACATGGTGATCATACTCATAATGTATATGATGAACATCAATTGCCTTGACATCTAGTGTAATTTTAGGAGTAGAAGAAGTAGATGGAGTAGAAGGGGTTGAAATATTAGTGGGTTCAATGATGGGAGAAGTATTAGATGAAATTATTGGATTGATAGGTGGTAAAGGAGATGTAAAAACCTTTAGAGGTTCACAAGGTATAATTTTATCTACCACGCAAGGAGTATAGATAAGAGGGGAATTGGTAGGAGGCACATGACCTTCAAGATCCAAGGTATGATCCATAAAAATGGTATGAACATCCCAATTAAAATCATGAATTTAGGCTAATGTTTTCCAATAATTATTTACATCCAAGTCTCTAGATTGAGCTTGGGCCATTATATAGTTATCATCATATATTGGAGAAATTGTACATGCTTGAGAACTAGGGGGAGTTTCAGAGGGTGAAATCCCAATATTACTAAATGTACAAGGAGACATGTTGAGAGGATCTTTAAATAAAATTTCCACTCTAAAATAATTGGAAGTGAGGGCATCTTAAATTAAAGAAGCCTCTTGAGCATTGCATGGAGGGGTAAAATCAGTAATCTCATCTATAAGAGGAATATTATGATCCCTAGGTAATAGAGAAGGAGGAATCCATTATAAAATGTAATTAGGTAATTTGACAGTATTTCAATTATTGTACAAATCATTGGGCTCGTCATCATTAAAATCTATAAGAGTAACTTGTAAATCAGGAGTCATGTTGATGAACTCAAGTAAAGGAGCACTATTAATCTTAGGAATGGTAGGAATATGATATTGTGATTTAGGATTAGGAAGTTTATGCTCCATGGGTTGGTATTAGCTTCATGTTTATACTACTTTCCATTATGTTAGAATTTAACACATTGACTACTATAAGAATCAATGGCCCTCATTCGATGAATCCATAGATGACCAAGAAGTAATTTGTAAGATCAAAGAAGATCAAGGACAATAATCTTGGTTCAAATAGTCGTAGGTCCAATGGTTAATGGAAGCCAAATACAACCAAGTGTATTTTGATTAGTCTTATAAAAACCATGACAAGTAAGATGGTTGTTTTTGAGATGATATTTCTTATAACCAAGTTATTGGATGAGCCATAAAGATTTCACATTAATACCATAATCTTCATTAACAATAAATTTATGGATAAGAGTGGTACTAATGGATGCTTTGATGAAAAGTGGTAGATCATCAGCATGAAAGAGAATTTCTTCATTGATCATGTCCTCTTCAAGGAATATAATAGAGTGTTTGGAAGAAGGACACATAATTTTAATGATATTGACATTGGTAGGATAAGATTCAATAGAAGGTGGTTCTTCATCTAAGGATGATGGATCTTCAATTTTTTGAAGTTGTTGCATAAAAAAATTATGATGATAGGGTGAAGTGTGAACCAACTCCATAAGTGGAATCTTTCAAGGCATAGAGTTGATTTCTTAAAGAAAATTGCAATGAGACTTAGAAGAACCAACATGAGGTTTAGGAGGTAAATTAGATTTTGGAGGAATAGATGCAGATGGAGGTTCTAAAGGAGGATATGGTTCTTCTTGGGATTTTAAAGAAACATTAGTAGTGTTAGTAGCTTTAATAAGTTGTTCCTCCAAAGATGGTTATTTAGGCTTGATAATGGGATCTTTGTGAACTATTTTATGATGATAATTAAACTTAATAATGTGGACATATTGAGAATTGTTAAATATTGGTGATAATCAGCATCAATATCATAAACATCCTTGGTATTTGGTTGATTATTTGAAGAATATTTTTAGTTATTTGAAGTAAAAATTTTAGAAGTTTGTTGGTTTTGAGAACTATAAGTGTATTCTTGATGATGAATATTGATCATAGTTTCATGATTGAATGAATCACTAAGCATATAAGAGATAAAAAAAATTAGTGATCCCTCTACAAGATTCATAAGAATTCCCAATTTCAACATAGAACCAACAAAATAGATTGGGGTCATACCACTTAGGAGGAGCATTGAGATAGATGAAAGGTTTTGAGGGTGGTAAAAGTTATTTCATTTATTTAATCAAAAGAGGTGTTTGGAGAGATCCTTTAAGAAGTTTAGGATTAGGTTTGAATTGCTTCATAAGAAAGTCTTGGTGTTTAGCTTGATCAAGAGCTTCATTAACTATTTGGGGAGTAAAGGTTCAAATCTTATATTGAAGAGTGGGAATCAAAATGGTCATAAAGAGTTTGAATAAGTTATCATGAATCATGTTATGGTCTACTTTATGAGCTAAATATTTCCATATTTTGATAAAGTCATGAGCTAATTTAGTGGGAGATTGCTTAGCATTGATAAAGTGGCTAAGACAATTTTTGAGAAGGTCATTGTGTTGAAACTCTTTAACCAAAGGATTAATGAAATATTCAGGTTACCAAATAAAATTTTGTGAAAGTTGATTATACAATTATAATACATCACCAGTGAAAGGTTTCACTAAGAGTTTATTTGTGGTGAAGGTATTAGTTTGGATCCATTCTTTGTAAAGGTTCTCAAAGGTTTTGAGAAATGAGGTAGGGTCTTTAGTCCCATCATATTTGATAGTTGGAGATTTATTGCAAATATTAATGGATAAAATGAAGGGGATAAAGGCTTATTTTGAATGGTTTTAAGCATCTTGTTATTCATTATAGGTTGAGGAATAACATTACCTATGGCATCTCAAAGAGTTGGAGGAATGAAATTGGGATTAGCTTGAGGATGCATAGTTAGAGGTTGATTAGCCACATTTATTAAATGTTATTGAACTTACATCATTTGTTTGGTATTATAATTTTGAATTATGTTCATTTGTTGAATAAATTGGGCTAATGGTTGAGTTGTATCAGGAGGTGGGTTGGTGTTGGTAGGAGCACTCCCCATATTGGTGTTAAGGGGAGGATTACTAGAGGAAGGATTATTAGTGGGATTGTTATGTAAACTTGTATCAATTACTCCCACATTAGTTTGAAAATTTTGAATATGAGAAGATTTTTTGTTAAGTATAAAAAGGATTAGATCCATCAACTTCATCTTGAGGCATTATTTTCACCATATTATAATTTATGAATGGAAGGGAAGAGGTGCCCCAAGAATGATGGTGTTCTTAGGAGGAAAAGAGAGGGATAAATGAACATCCCATATAGTATCTAAATGGATTCAAGTTATCCAAGAAAATTCTTATAGGAGACTTCATTATGACTAAATAAATATTAATAGAATGCAAAGAAGGAAACATAGAGAACTAGATTGATAAATAGGGCAGGTATAAAGTAGGACACAATGGATTGGGTTGACCTAGCATAGAAAATAAGGCCTAAAAATAGTACATGGTTAACTAGGTCAATCTAGTATAGTGGACAGAGGTTGGAAAAAGAGGAAATAGGGTCTATAAACTATACAAGGTCAAATGGGTTGATCTAGTATAGTGAACAAGCGCTAAAAAAGGTACAAGGTTGACTAGGTCAATCGAATTCAAAAGATGGGGAAAGTTAAGAACCCTATAATAGGTTATGAAAATAAAAAAGATTAATTTAAGCAATAAATTTGAAAATAAATAGCTAAAAGGTAACAAATAGTCAATTGGATCAATTTTGGCCAATCCACTTGAGGCACATAGTACAAAACCTTGCACCAATGTTGGCTAATGCAAGTTTTTGCAATACAAAATAAAATTGAGCAAAGAGAAAAAAATTACCTTATAAAGTAAATAGATAACTAATTGGTCAACATAAATGTTTATTAGATTATTAGAATATGATTTTAAATGTGATGGGATGTTCGCTATAAGTAAGGAACTAGAATGGCAATCTAAGGATGGTTTTAGGTAGTTTGGGTTGAAAGGGACTGTAGTCGTAATGATATATGATTGGTATTAGGGATTACCCCCTCACTTCACACACTTTAATGATAAGGGTTTTGGGTGATTATCTAGAATATATCACTAAAATTCTTTATACTTGATGAGAGTATTAAGTCAGCTTCCCCTTGGTGATGAAATCCAAGTAGGTTGGCCTTGGGTAGACAAATGTTAAAATGTTTGTTTAAATTTTTTTATTTGGTTGTGTGTGCATAAAATATAAAATAGTGAAATAAATGATTAATTTAAAACCACCTAATTAAGATATGTGATCTATTATAAGCATGCAAGCAACAAGAAAATAAAGTGTGAATTAATTACTAGTATATAAGGTTAATTCTAACTTTAAAACAAGGTATAATGTTGATATAGTCGACAATACATGCAAAAAATATAGAAAAAAGGTTTGTAGGGTGAAACCTATATTGTAGAATCAAGGTCTAAAAATGAATAGGGTTGATAAAGTTGACCCATTTCTTCAGATAGCACACAAAACATAAAACTAGGTCGGCAGGGTTGATCTAGTTGACTGTGCAAAGGTAGTTTTGAAGAATACAAATTATAAAAGAAAAGACTATAAATAAAGAGAAATAGAGATAGAAAAGAACATTGGTAGATTATAGATGTAAAAAATGAAAATTTTTATTCAAGAACCTTGATATATTCTTTCAAATTTTACTAACTAGGTTGACTAGGTCAATCAAGCTTTACAAAAACTTGTTGTTGAGTGCCTAAAATATATAGGATCAACTAGGCCAACCTATTATGTTGTATTGGATACCTAAAAATATACATGGTTAACTAGGTTAACTTAGTAGTGTAGATTGGATGTCTATAAATTTGAAAAAAAGTACTGGGTTAATAAGATCAATTCAATAGCCTATACCTAAAAACATGTGCATAAAAGTTAGATACTGGGTTAATAGAGTTGATCTAGTATGAAAAATATATGATAAAAATAATGATGAAAAATAATGAAATAAATGAAATAAGATGAATAAATATTGTAAGGGTTATTTCACGTCAGGTTTACCAAAATGTATGTAATCAAAAATGCATCATGTCTTTAAATCAATCCTAACTCAGAGAAGATAGAGCGTACCTACACTTACAGTTGGTAATACATTTGTTTAACAAGGTCATGACCAATATGGGGATCTACTAGACCTGATTAGGGGATCACTTGTCACAAGACACCATGCTAGGAAGGGTTTCAAAGACTAAAGTATAACACAATCATGCAACAATCCTAAAAGAGTGATAGGTTTAATGTTTACTCTATTCTAATAACAAAAAAGTAAATCTAATATAATGCACACCAAAACTTGTGGCACAATATGAGGGGTTATAAGAAATCAAAACATGTATAATATAATATTAATTAAGCTAAGTATGAGTAAGACCCTAATACATGGAATATGAAGAGTAATATTATTTGAGCCAATACTTATGCTAATTTTATCTACTAAAAGAGAGGAGAACAAATTATAATATACTTACCTAAATGTGAACCCATCAAGACTCAAATCTCTCCCTTGGCCAAAGGGGATACTCAAGAGGTTGTTGTGGTTTGTAAAGATAACTAAGAAAGGCCAAAGCATCCAAGACTTATCCACAAGACTAGATTCTCCAAGTATGAACCCTAAGGTAAGACTCCTTAAGTAGAATGGTGGAAGAGAAAAATATAAATAAGGGTGAGTAAATAATAACTCTTGATTTCATATTTAAATAATGATGAAATTATCTTGTATTTATAGGCATATCTCACCCTAAATCCTTCTAAATATGTTAGCTATATGGGGTCAATCCAGTCGACCCTATATGTTTTTAGGAGATAAATCATTAGGTCCCAAGATAGGTCGATGAAAGGGCTAATGAAACTCTCAAGTGAAAATACCAAAAAAATTATAGGGTCAACCTAGTTGACCCTGTACAATAATCAGAGGTTGAAAACTTTATAGGTTTGACCTAGTAGACCTAGTACATTAAACTGGCAAAAGGGGATCAAGGTGAAGAAACATGTGATGAAAAGAAGAAAAATATTGGAGTATGAAAGGAAGGGGTAATAACTTAGTAAATGGTTTTAAGATCTAGTTGGATTAGTAATAATGTGGTAATAAGGGATAATAATAATAATAATAATAATAATAATAATAATAATAATAATAATAATAATAATAATAATAATAATAATTCAAAACACTAAAGCTTTACCCACCCCTTTCTCCATTCACCCCTTAAGGCATGCACTAAAAGATATTGAGTCTCGATGGGTTCCTGTAATATGTAAATCATCAGTATTTGATAAAAGGTTGAAAATATTATGTGTATATAGTACACTCCTAATACTACTTAAGATTATAAGATTCAAAACAATATAAATTATAAAGGAAAATAAAATTATAATAATATTAAATCTAATATTATAATAAATGATGTATCATAAACAAAAAATAATATTTTTTTAAATTTATCCATAGAATAGGCATTTTGTATTCTTACTTTAACTTCTTAAAAAAAACTCTACAAAAGTTTCTTGATGTAATATTTTATCTTTCCCTCCAACACTAATGGTTGACATAAGAAAGCTTATACCTAATGGGTATGATTATAATGTTCATTGATATTATAATTGGTGTGCTACACATTATAAAAATTAATGCTGTTAATGGAAATGATACAATATCTTATCAATGACAACAATATTGAATTAATAACACCCATAGAGGATTTTGGAACACAAACAAATTGGAACTATAAATAGAAAATATACAATGGCCCATTCAAAAATCATAAAAAAACTCAGGATAAATATGAATTACATCATATATACCATGGACATCCTCATCTAAAGACATATAGTCAGACAATAGATGATATTATTAGTAAAATTATAAGACATACAATCTCAAAAAAAAGATCACCTTATATACAATGTTATGGTTGATTTAATGGTTCATGTCAAAAAAATTATACCCAAAGACATCTCAAGTATTTTTATATACACAAAAAAGGATAAATTAGATACTAAAAGAGTGGTCAAAGTATTTAATGGAAATACACAAGACACCTTCAGACTTATTTTACTACCTCTTCCAATAGGCCCCACCATAGTGGCTACTTTAATATTTATTATAACAAATAATGGGGCCTTCAACATGTTTTTTAGATGCCATAGATTCAAAATATCTATGTATTACCTTCAAAATTTCATCAATTTGTTAATTATATGCACTACAACATGGTAGATATAGTTTAAAGGATTAGATATGAGTACCATCTTTAGCCAGTGGTATAACATCTTCCACCCCACCACCACTATAGTCAGTTATTAATCCTATTCAAGATAATTATATAGATGTTTTCTTTTAATCTATGTTTAGGATAATTATTTATAGTAATTTATTTCACCCATTAAATATTTATCTAAATATTCAAGGAAGAGTAAAATAATTAAATTTCTAGGTATCTAGTTTTAAAATAGTTATCACATCATAGAGATATTTAGGATTCCCATAGCTCTTATCTACTAAACCATGTACCAAGTTAGTTTCAAAGATATTTTAACATGTTCAATAGTGAGCATATTCATCTATCACTCTAAGACTTAAAAATAGAATAAAAATAATCATATATCTTCTAAAACTACTTATCATATACATGATTCTATGAGAAATGATGATAATGGGTACATTACAACACTTGATTCCATTTTATATGTTGATACACCTATGCCTATTACTTTTCATTCATGAAATATAACCCTTGTACCATATGATACATTGACCTCTCATTAATATCCACTTGATGGAATAATTTTTTAACACATTTGCATATATTCAAATACATAAAAAATTACAAATGTTTTTTTTACAAAATATAAGAAAATAAAAAAATAAATTGGGACTTGAGCATGACATGTGTTTCTAGATTAAATTATTTACATATGTTATTTATCACACGTTTGGTATATGTAATATTATTTTTATACACACATGTATTTCATGAGGTATATGAGTGCAATACAAGACATACATATCATGTACAGACACATATATGTTGGACCTTTCTTATACCCAATGGCCATGTCAATACTAAGGGAATTTAATTCCACTGGTTACATTATTCTATTTTATATATTATATTTATCACACATACCTTCCTTCCTATGTAATTTTTAGATATATTTTGGGGGCATATGTATTCCATTTCATAATCCATGAGTGACATATTTAAAATTTATAAAAAATCACAAAAACTTGGGGTCATGTGCAATTTATATGCACTCAATTATATAGGACATATTTAATTGAGCATGATTATAGTTAACACACATGTACACCATTTAATAATTTATTTGATCATGATGTTGGTTCATGCACATATATACCATTTATATTTTAGTTGTGAATGATTCTAGTTCATTCACATATACAACACTTCATATTTTAGTTACATATGATGCTAGTTGATACACATATACACCATTTCATATTTTACTAGTCATAGTGATAGTTAATGTGAATTATTAAAGTTTTCAATTGGATCTAATTTAACGGGGCATTATGATAGCTCATGGAAATTTACACATTTACACCTTTATAGTTATTTATCATGTATTTTCAAGTGTGGAGAAAACTTGAACCTATAAATCCCTCTATAGTGGTTAATTTATTATTATTGCGTTAATGAAAATTGAGGTTGAATAACACTAAAAACCCATAGAATTACCCATATTTCATGCACTATTTATTTTTCATCTAGTCATCTAGTGTTACAATATCTATGTTGGATTAGTTACATATGGGTTGGGGAAAATTTATTCAAATTCACGACCCTTACCTTAGTTAAATTTAAAATTTGGGATTGATCACCCTCAATTTCACCATTTTCTCCATGTCCTTCAGCAAGGAATAAAAATTATACAATGTTTCAACAAGGGAGCATCACCTCCAAAAAAGTTACATGAAAACATGGTTTACTCAAATACATGTGTACTCCTTCCTTGTTCTTTCAAATTTAAAATTTCAATTATAGTTCAAATTTTAAATTTCCCTCTATGGAAATTAACCACTATATTTTCATTGTATGTTTTTTAATTGTATTAGCTTTCAAATTTTTATCCTTATACAAAATATAAAGTTTTTTATGCACACTTATCTATATATTTATCCTTTAACACTATTTTTTTATTGCATTATAATACTAGCATAAAAGTGGGGCATTTATAGACACTAAAATATTATATTTGACATTTATAAATGTTGATAGTAACCTAAACTTATCTTATATGACTTTTGTTTCTCCAAACAACTCTCAATCTCCATTTCCATACACTTTCATGTTAGTTATGAGATCGATCCATCCTAATTTGCAATCAGTAACCTATAAGAACATTCTAGTATGTGTTAAATTAGTGAAATATCTTGCATAAACATTCCCATAATACCACATTGGAATTTTTGTCTCCTAGATAGTAGAAATAAAATTATATAATAGAGTCAATGTTACTACCCTAAGGTTAACATTACCATACTTCACCTAGAAATGTCTAATTTTAAAAATTATCACAAGTTATTCCATTAATCTACAATGTTGGTGGCTTGATAAATTACCCAAGTGAGTGTGTATAAATAAAAATAAAGGTCAATATTATTCTACAATCTTAATTATTAATTACATATAAATTATACTATTTTACACTAATAAATCCTACCCTATTCTTTACGAATTTCAAATCAGTATCTAGTAGTCATTATCCAAGTCTAAAACATAATAAGTTAGGTTAGATGAAAACATTATCAAGATAAAATCTATATTTATATGTGAATTTATATAGTTAAATAACACAATTTATAATTCAAACTAATGCAAAGAACTATGTGGCCTAACTTCCCTCTTTATAGTTGTTAACTACTATATTTGCACCCTTCTGAAGGTAGTTTCAAACCTTCATAGTCTAAAGTAACATGGAGATAATCCTAGCCTATGGGTGGCCTAATAAATGGATTGAATCTATATATTCTAAGGACTGTCTCCCCTTTATTTATTTGTTATGATCTCTACTCTACACTACCATCTTGTAAGGGAAAAGAGAAAAGGTTAAATTTAAAGGAAAACCTATCTAACTGGGGTGATACACCAAAATGTGTCCTTCACTTATATAATATGAACTAATAAAAATGAGTATAGACATGTATCTTATTAAAATTATCAAATTATAGTACTAAAACATCAATATTTAACATAAAGGCTTGGATTGATGCATGATCTAAGGTAGCTCGTTCAATAGGTCTCTCAAAGACACTAAAGAAATCTTACACTTTCTATACATACAAGATGATTAAATCACATTATGTAACCTATAAATAAGACATAACACCTTTAAATAGGTAAAGAGGAGAGGATTAAATGAAAGTAAACATACACTATCATTGTCATTCATCAACAAACCATGAATATACACTAGTCACAAGCATTGAAGAGGCACAAATTTAGTCTTATTCATTCAAAAGAGGCAATTAGAAGTGTTTTTTTGAGAATGTAATTTACAAAACTTAGGTTAAGGATTATTTAAAATTAAAAACATAGGTTACATATAGATAATTGAGAAAGAGGAGAGAGAAAGAGAAAAAAGCCTAAAAACTAGGAATGTATCATTTACTTAATCCTTACCCAATTGCTACGTAATATCTATTTGAATATCTCATCAAACCTTTGAGAAATGGTGTAGAGTTTGAGGTAGGATTTTTTTTTAAATTTTAATTGTTATTTGAGAATTCATTTATGGTCTTTGACCCATACAACCTCTTAGATCTTTGTTTTCACACCTTACATTCTTGGTGAAGAAGTCACCTCCTTGAAAATAGACCTTAAAGGCTTAGTCAATTATTCATTACTCTCTCCATTAAAACATTATTATTTATGAGCTCTTTCAATCATTCTTGTGTTGTTATAAGTCTACTTCAATTGGTTTTACTTTGTCCTCTTTGACTAGGCACTGGAAGGGAAAAGGTTTTTTTAGGGTTGTTTAGTACTCTTTCAAACATTTAAAAACTTATTCCAATCAACATCTAACTTTTTATTGTCCTCAAAGTGTCATAAAAACAAGTATCAACCTTAATAAATCCATTTTTAAATGTTTCTATGCATCAACTTGGTGTTTTACTCACTTGACTCCTTTATGTGCAAAGAGGCATAAGAGAGAGGAAGATGAGTTTTACTTTGAACCAGGCAAACTCCCACCATGGAAAGATTCTCAACATTAATTTAGAAGTAGAAAAAAATGTGTAATTTTTATACTATAGCATGATTTTCCACTAATACCATCATTCATGTCAAATTTCAGCTTTTGACACCTCATGAAAGTAGTCAAACCATGAAAGGGACAAGAAACTAGCCCTTTCTTAAGCCTATTTTGGAATACCCTAAAAAAATCAAGTTTGTTTAACTTCCAAGTTATATTTTATGTTTTTTTTCAATTATATATATATATATATATATATATATATAATCCATATCGAGTCACCTCTTCCAATTATTGGCATCCTTATACACATTTTGAAATATCCTTTTTGCCTCAAAATATTACAAAAGTATAGTTTTATTCAAATATGTATAGGTGTAAGTATAGTAAATTACCATTTTGATGATATATTTTGAGTATATAAATTTTTCAAGAGGTTTTAGATGCATTCTAGTTCATTTTATGTTATTTGGAGATCAATTTCTCCAAAATGGTCAAAACTAGCTTTTTTGGCAACCTGTGAATGACTCAAGTTCTTAAAGATAGTTCATAAAGGCTAATGAATTAACAAATATATATATATATACATATATATATATATATATATATATATAATTTAATAATGTACTCTAATACCTCCAAATATATTAGGCTCCCATGCATCTTATCATGAACTTTCTAAGCAAATAAAGTGACCTCTTGAGATCCTTCTCAAGAAAAATAGGGATGTTTGCATGTTAATTGATTATTAATAAAATTGTAAAACTTAAGGACCAAGAAAATGTTATTAAATTGTGTAATGATACCCACTATAACATCTCCTAAAACCTCAAGTTACCATTATTCTCTTGCAAGATGTTCTAACACCTATAAAATAACCACTTGGGTTGATGACTATGTGTGAAGGTCAAGGAAGGTCATTAGAGTCAATAGACCTTAAGACACACTTTAAAAAGAAAATTAAGGCTTAAAACATGTTATAAAACATCAATTATATTATTCATGATGATTCCATAAGTGTTTACCTCTCAACGTGGTCTAAGACACTAAATTCTATAATGGAGGGTTTCTATGCAAAATAACCTACTGACTATAGAGATCTATGAACAAAGTTTATCTCCTCATTTAATGTTTAAAATTTAGTGAAGGTATAAATTCAGGTCATCAACACCTTCATCACTATCATACTCTCAAATTCTAGTGAGACAAACACTCTTCTCACTTGGACTTGTGAATGGGCCTAAAGGTCTATTAGTCTCCAATGGACTATATTAGTAGACTATCTATGTTGATTGTGTTCTACCCTTCAAGGAGACTTATAATAAAATTGAATAAATTAATACTCTTATTTATTACTCATATTCATATCTATACTAGTCATTTTTCTTACATTCAAATTGTACCCTATCCTCATCTTTACTCATTTTAAAGACTACTTTTAGGTTCTAAAAGGACTATGTTTCCTATAGGTGTATATATTCACTACTCTCTTGATTATTTGGAGAAACAGTTTCAAAAATATCTTATTTAGGTATTTTATATTTATTTAAACCTCTTATTATCTCTTGAAATCATATACAAACCATAAAATATCTTTATCTCCTTAAATTTTCTCGTGCACTATAGATACGTTGATTGTGTCTTGCATTGTCTTGTGAGTTGTAGGTGACTTTTAACATAATTATATATCCTTAATATAATAAATTTACCTTTAGATATTTCTTCTTGTGAATTTATAAAAAAAAATTCAACCAAGTGTTTCATACTTATGTTGTTGACCTTAGAGCTCAATTAGGCTCAGTTAGCTAGTTATAGGTGATGATTAGATTGAGATAGGGGTGATTTATTACATGTAGATGATCTAATAATTTTTTATGTTCTATATTCCTTGATAATGTGTTATTAATCTCCATGTAATATGTATTTCATCATTATCCTTCTATCTCTAACCTTCTCTTCATACCACTACTTGAGTCATAATAGGATGTATGTAAGTGATCATGTGATGTTTCATTATGTGAGATGCCCAATACAGGTTCATTAAACCTTAATATTTCATTGAAACATTAATAATTTTATCTTTATATTCCCATATTATCATTTATAATGTAGAATTTTCTAGACTCTTATCCCTTTACTTACCTTGCCTTACTTTCATAAGCATGACTGTCTAGGCCTACTTAGACCCTATTATAAGTGGTCATTTAAGAAGTATTCATCATAATATTTTTAATTAAAATGTCCTTTATTATTTGGTTCCTTCACGTTTACCTCATTTATATTCATTTCAAGCACTAGAAACTCATTAACTACAAATGTACTTTGTTAAAGAAATTATCTCACTAAAACCATTTCAAAGGAGATTGTACTCAAAATGGAGATATATGATATTTGGATTGGATGAATGATGTGTGAAATGAAATAAATAATTAAATTTATAACCCATGAATATAAATAAATTTTCTTAGCAACTCAAATCATGCTCCAAAATTGATCAAACAAAATATTCACAAGGACACTGTAAGACACCAGTTTTGTGCCATGTGTATCTTCTTGGAAGGATTTACATGATGAATACACATGAAATAGGTCATAATTGACCATAAAATAACCTCACTATAACCATTATTCCTCATCAAATCTTTAAGTGAATAAATAGAGGAAAACCTAGAGCATGTCTAGATGAATAGGCCGTTTAGACCCCCTACAGTCTTATCAATTATTCATAAATATGGGGGAATGAATCTAACCAAATATATATATATATATATATATATATATATATATTTAATTACTCTATATATCATTTTATAATATATTTGGACTTTAATCTCTCTCTCTCTCTCTCTTGCCTTTACTAAGCAAACACCATTGAACTTCTTAGAGATACCAAGGAGGTTGATAGGGGAGATAAGTTGGTTTTCTTCATTATGAAACTTGAAACTCCTTCCAAATCATTGATTTGACTTTGAAATGGAAAAATAAGGTCCTTAATATTCCTAAAGATCAATTTCACATTGAATAACTCTATGGATATCCTCAAAATAGGGCTTTTTGGCATTAAAACTTCTAAAATCACTTAAAAATCTTGATGAAACTAACAAAAAATGTATCCATTGTATCTTTTCATGCATAAAAAAGTGCATGATGACTTGAAAATAAAATTTTAAATTTATAGGGGTGACATTTTGACCTGTGAGGTCAACATTCTTAACATTTATGGTGACTCACCTGAGAAGCATGCCTACTTTGTTTATGAACCAGACCATTGACATCTCTTTTAGACTCATAAGAACAATCTTAAATTCTAAAATGAACAGTAACAAATCTGATCCATGACTACAAGACTCTTGACTCAAGATAAGATGGTTTTTTTGATCTTCAAAGAGAAGAAAAGGAAAGACAACAAAACAAGAAAACTAGACTAACCAAACACATGTGCTAGTAAAGCACTTATTAGAAAAAAAACAAAATCAAACTAATGTGATAATATAATATAACTATAACTAACGTAAAAATAATCCTCCTCTAGGATCAAAATTAATTTTTTTTAGATAACTTACTTCACATGATGAACAAGGATATGAAACAAGATGCTTCTTGGACTTTTAGTTCATTGAGCTCATATTGTTTATGATTTAAAATCCCTTGACATAATTTCAAATAATTTATCAACATAAAAACAATCACCAATAAATACATATTAATCTTGTACTTTAGGATATTTCTCATACTACTTGTTAGTTGCAACCTCATCAAGTGATACCTCATCTAGGCATTATATTTGAGTCTCTATGGCATCTTAAGTGACCTCATCCTTCTTACCATCTAATTCAAGTTCATCATTCTCTTCAAGGAGCTATGAATAGTCAACCCAAACTACATCATGATCTTCAATTGGCATATCTTGACCTAATTATTCATAAGCACACTCAATAGGAGATGTATCCTTACAAAGGCATTCAATCTCTTGTAGAGACTTAATGTACATCTAATAATCATATTTTTGTTCCTCACTTTGATAAACCTGAACGAGATCAGCTTGAAATTCATCTTTATCCTTCTCTTCAAGTGGACTTAAAGGGTTGTCAAGAGTGTCAAACACAGAATCAACCTCCTCAAGTTTAATTTCCTCAGACTCAGCTAAAATTCTAGTGATTCACTAATATTTAACATTAAAAATTTTCCCATAAAGTCATGTTACAACTACCACCATGAGTTTTATTTATCTTATTTATTAAATATAAGTCCATGAGAACTAGATTGATCTTCTTCTTCCTCCATATTGAATGGAAACTAATCAGTCTAAGAGAGAGTTATCCCATCATGATTTTAAAACTCCCAGTCTAATTTAATTTACTTTCCCTCATGAAGAGGATTTCCAATGTAGAATTATTCATCATATTTACTCACAACATATTTAATAGAGGTCTATGGAGTCTTTTTTTATGGCTACAACCTCATCAATATTTTTAAATACCACTACTTTTTCTAACTTAGTTAACAAACTCTCATTTCTAGCTAGATGTTCATCCTCTTCCTTCAAAGAAATAGGTTATATTTGATAAAAAGAGAGGCTGGGAGGGAAAAAAGATCATTGGTTGGATTAAGACTTTAAAGAGTGCCTTTCCAACTTGGAATCTTTAATTTATTCTTATTAAATGATTTTTTGAGAGGTTGTTGATGAAGGAGGTGTTAGTGGTCCAAATAACACCTAATAGAGGTCAATTTTTTTCAATTCTGACCCATACCTAGACTAAAATGGGAATGATCTAAGGATGTGGGATGACTATATGTAGACCAAACCTCTAGGGGTTTTAATGAGGCTAGTTCCTTAGATATGATTGTTTAGACATCTCTTTCTAAGACCTAAACAAGTTGGGGTCACAAGAGTTAAGATATTTACATAAAGTAAAACCTATTCTAACATGTGGTATTGCACTGAATGTTTAAAAATCCACTGTTAAGATTGAAATCATTAACACACTAATAAGATATGAATGGAACTAGTGTAGTGACTAGAATGGTTTCTAATTAATAATTCTTCACTTAGAGGTCAATTTGATAGACATAGGATAGAGGGTAATGATGGTAAGACTTGATTGGAAGCATTTATAGTCAACAATCCACTCTATACTTGAGACATCAACATTAATACATGCTAGATGACCTAAAAGAAAGTTTAATAGAAACAATTGAAAAATTCTCTATTCATTACTCTAAGAGGTGTAAAATACAAAATCTATTAAAGTCCAGTCATACCATCCTAGGGGATATCCAACAATATCTCAAAGGCCATATTTATATAAGAAAGGTGAGTAAGAGAGATGGAGTTTTTGAACTAAAAAGGGGAATTAATGAGTTAAAACATTTGAACCATAGTTACAATTTCTTTTACAAAATATTCTCATTTAAGCTTCCTAATTGATCTAGGTCACTTCAAGTGGTTACACAGTTACATTATTCCCTCACTGATGTTCCCTGATGGTTTCAATAGTGGGATCAAGTTATTCTAAGCTAGGGTCTAGTATCAATAAAGTTACAACAATGAAATCAATCTATAATAAATTTGTCTTATTGTTAACTACTCTTCACTAGTTCATCGAGGCATTCAAAAGTGGAGAGAAGGGTACATTACATGCAGTTGGTCTTGGAGATGAAACCATTGGGGTTTAAATCTATGACTTCATGGCATCCTTTGAAATGCTATCTATTTTTCAAATTGGATCATGCTTGAACTCATCCCCATGTTCATAGGTCCATTATAGACAAAAATAATAATTTCTATTTTGATCCCATTAGGTCTAAATAGACTAATTTTTGTCTTTAAGCATCTATAAAAACTAATAAATCATTATGTACATAGTTCCTTCTTCTAACAATGATGAAAAAATTCATAGAATGAACCCTACATGACATAAATCCTCAAGACAGAGGTCCATTTTAAGCTTTAATGGTGATCCCTTTATGTATTTTAACTTGAATACATCAATGTGTCCATTTAATAGTGTTTATCTAAGCTCCAATGGTAATGGGATGAACCTTCAATACCCATTTGATTTGGTAAATAAACTAACCTTTGGTTCAACTTTAACCATCAAATATTTCTCAGGCTAGTCAAAATGCTCTAACCAGTCTTTACTCTCATTGGCCTCATAGATCACTGCTATCAGATCTTGACCATTTTGACCTCTTACACACCATTGATCTCCTTGGTATGAATAAATTCAATCCATTTATTTCCTACCATTAAAATCCTTTGACATGTTGACTTTCACTCACACTATTGGATCAAGATGTATAAAGCAATGCGAGCATTTGATCTTATTAGGCCTACTTTCTTACTAGTTGAGATCATACCATTGGATCATTGGTATGATTTAATATTGATCATTTATTTTTCTTGGACCCACCTCTTTGTCATTTGATCTCATGTCATTGCAACTCTACTTGGTTGGTCTACACTTTTAGATCTTGTCCAACTTATAGCTCTTTAAAGGTATTTAACCCAAGAACATTTTGATTTGTTTGACCCTAGTGTGAACCATTATATCTGTGTTGTCAGTATGAGATCTCATATGGACCATTATATCTTTATCAAATTTAAACCTCTTAAGGACATTTTGAACCCAAATTATTACTTTATGGATCTCAAACTTGACATTAGCATGAACATCCTATTCTTAGGTCCAACTTTAAATGATCATAACTTGAGCTAAAAAATCTTATGTGGATATGAATTTTGTAGGGCATGTCCTTGGTTTGAAGAACAATATGGTGCTACAATATATTATCCTATGAGGATTTCAAAGGTGAATTTATAAAATGCTCAAGTGAACTAGTTTTTTCCTTTTCTACATGACATCTTGGTTATGGTCTAGTTCATCAAAATTTCAAAAGTCATTTTGATTCAATATTTCAATTTCCTAATGAGTTTCCAATATTTTACCAATTTATTCCATATCCTTACAATCTAATATTCCTCCATTTGCATTGCTCGACCCATTTCTAAGCCATTAAATTTTCTAATTTATTAATACCTTGATAGGATTCTTCCTCTAACTACATGAAAATCTTGATATGTGGGTGAAAATGGATAACACTTCGGGTGACTCAACTAGCTTGACTAGCCTACTAGTCATGAGACCTTAACTTTGATCAGGTTTGTTCAAGATGCCTAAACAAATGAAATTCTACTTACATAAAAACTTTTCTTGATTTTTGGAAACAATTTTTTAGAGTAATAGGGAATAAAAAACAATAAATAAACAAAATAGACTAAGCAAAAACAAGCAAAGTAATGTGCAAAAGCAATTCAAGGAAAAAGATAGATCTAGCTACCTATTAACAAAAATAAAGAGATCAAACTAGTAGCATAACTTAAGGTATCTCCCATTGATAGGGATGAGAAGGCTTCCTCCATTATATTTATCAAGCTCAAAGTCATTACTCTCCATATAACTTGTGATGACATAAGATCCACTCCAAAGGCTATCAAACTTGGAGTGTTTTCCTAATTTTTCATAGTCCTTATCCTATTTGAGGACTATGTCACCTTACTAGAAGTCCTTGATGAAGCTCTTTTGTCAAAATTATTCTTAACTTACTACTAGTTAGACCGCATGATAGGCATGTCCTTGTCTCTTATCTCTCCCAATTTTCTCAGTTCATTCATCCTACCTTCATTACATCACTTTCTATAAGCTCTAATTGGTGTGTGAGTTATAAAGCTGGGAGCTCTAGTGAGATAAGCATCCTTTCTTCTCTCCCATAAACTAAGAGATAAGTTGAATGACTAATGGACTTCTTGGGGGTGATCTTATTAGCCCAGAAAGCAATCTTCAATTTTGTATGCCAAGATCTCTGATTATCTTCTAGTGTTCTTTTGATGATCCAAATCAGGTTCTTGTTAGTGGACTCAGTGATTCCATTACCTTATGGGTAATAATTTGATGAATATGTTAGATAAATACCTTAATCAATATTCCATTCACATACCTTTGTATAATTTAATTATAAGGCATTGCTTGATATTATAGTGGAAGGTACTCCAAAATGGGTGACTAGACTCATAGAACTCAATCACAAAGCTCTCATTTGCCTCCTTCAAATGCACTTATTCCACCCATATGGTGAAATATTATATATCTATCAAGACCCATTTATGACTAGCACTGAATGAAGGATGTATAATGCCAATGAATTCCAAACCCCATTGCATGAAAGGTTGCTCAACCAGAATAGGTTTTAGTGGCATAACAATTAGTCTTTGCTTACCTATAAACATTACACACTTTGCACACTTCCTAACCCATGCATGTGTAACCTCAAATAAATTAGAAAAAAAATTAACTAGTTCTAATGATTTTTTTAGCTATGGCCTTGGTTGCAAAATGGCCTCCAGAAGGACTATCATGAAATTATTCAAGAAGTTTGTCAAATTTATTACCTTCAACATAACTTAAAATCATACCTCCAACATATATTTTGAACAACACTCCATCAAATATAATGTACGTTACTGATTGTAATCTAAAATGTCTTCACATTAATGCATCTAATTCCATTGGACATTTTTCTATTTGAAGGAATCTAGCAATGTCTTGTGTACAACTAGATGGAGAAGTAGTTTTAGCTTCTTGTTGGATGTCTTGAAGTGTCAAAACCATCTCCTTTTCTTCTTTCACATATTCTACAATATTTTCACACAATACTTTACCTTAGACTATCTTTGTTACCTTCACTTAAATATCTATTCTATGCACTTAGTGACCTAGCCAACTCTCTTTTCACTTAATTCTCTGTTGAGGATGAAATTCTTTACACTAGGATGAGATACCATTAAAATAATCTTGTTATTTGAAACTGAATGTCTAATTTTTTTCAAACCTCTTATAAAACCAATTATACGTTTTTAAACAAAATAATACCTCTCCTCATATTCTTCCAAAGATTGACTTAAAAAAGCAATGGGTTGCTCTAAACCTTGACACTTTTGTTGCATAATCATGGCTGAAATTGTACTAAATGTATAAAAAACATATATAAAGAAATACTTACTAAAATATAGATTAATAAAAGTGGGATATTTTTTGATGGATTCAAAGCTTCTCTTTCCCTCCATACTCTAAGTGAATTCTTGATTTTTCTTTAGCATTTAAGTGAGTGGCCTTACCAATTTTGCAAATTTAGGAATAAATCTTCTGATGAAATTGATCTTGCCTAAGAAGATTTGTAGTCCTTTCTTATGTTTTGTAAATGATATAGCAAGGATTACTTCTATTCATTTTGGATCAATAGAAATACCAGCATTGGACACTACATGTCCAAGTAGTCTCCCCTCATGCACTGAAAAGATACACTTATTTTTATTAAATGAAACTCCAAATTGTCTGCATCTATCAAAAACAACTCTCAAGTGTATTATATTATCATTAAGATCCTTTGAAAAGATAGTAATTTCATTAAGATAAACTAAGACCATTTCACTCAAAATACCTTTAAAGGCAACATCTATTGCCTTTTGAAAAGTGGATCTAGCATTTCAAAGCCCAAAGGGCATCTTTTGATAGGCATAAGTACCCCATTTGGTTGTGAAAGTTGTTTTATACCAATCTTGATCTTTCACCAATATTTATTTGTAACCTAAGTACCCATCTAGTAAGGAGAAACTTTATGAACCTGATACCCTTTGCAAGATTTGACCCATTGAAGGAAGGGGATAGTGGTATTTTATTGACACTTTGTTCAAATCTTTAAAATACACATATAGTCTTATCTCTCCATTATTATTTCTCATGGGTACAAGGTTTTATACCCATGTTGAGTTCTTGATAGGATATATTATACTTTACTCAATTGGTTTGGTGATCTCCTTTCTCATGAGAATTTTAACCTTGGGGTTGATGGGCATTTGCTTCTATCTTACTGGTTTTGTATCATGGTTGAGCTCAATAGTATGTTGTGATAATATGGTATCAAACCCTTTCAAATCATGGTATTACAAATAAAACACATCCATGAACTCACTACATAATGAAATGAAATCTATTCTCTCAGAATCAATGTTTACTTTACTCCACTTAGTTGCTTACCTTTAGTTATGTGAATTTGCTCAAAATGTTCTTCCTTGGCAGAAATGCTTACCTTGTCTTTCCTAAGTTTATCATATTCATTAAAAATTATCTCAAAAGTTACTAAACCTTTAGGCATCTTATTTGATCTCAATTTCATAATATGATCTTCATATTGGCATTGTAATTTATTTAGATTCTTTGAGAAATAATCTACCTCATTTTATAGGAAACAAGTTATCTATTTGTCACTATCAGAGACTTGCCACTTTACCTCATTGTTTGGAATTGAAGACCTACATACAAAATTCATTTGGGTATAATATTTATTGTCCTTGATCTATTCTAATATATCACATTGTGAACCTATGGTATCAAGTCTATCTACATGTTGATTGGCTACTCTAAGAATGGAGTGGATATCAAATGCTAGGAAATACTCCATGAGGTCCCAAAATCTATGTTTATAGGCCTTTAGGAGGGGGCTATTTTCTTCACTTAAACCTATAACTTGTTACACTACCAACTCATTATCACCTTTCACCTGTAAAAGCTTAATACCTTTCTTTCTAACCCACAGAAGGCCAAGAATAAGAGCTTCATACTCTACAATATTTGATCTACAACTAGATTGAAATCTAAATGAAGAATAATACCTTTGATTTTTATGTGAACACAAAATTACACCAGATTCACTTCCATTTTTTCATTTGGATCCATCAAATTATAGATTCCATATGCCCTCTTGATCCTGCTTTGAGTTGGTGAGACTAGGTAATAAGTCACCTTCTTCATGCATGTAATGGACACCAAAACTAGCTTCTTTAATATATTTTTAAGGGTTATACCCATGGTTATCAACATCCCACTCATCCAATATTCAATATATTATGCCTTCAAGTGGATTATAAGGTTCTTAGTCAATAGTACCCTCATCTTCCTCTAAAATACTATAATTTATATTAGACATATATGGCATCTAGGGTTCAAGATGAAATCTAGAAATAGGATTAGATATTATAGTGACTTTGGTTCCATATCTAGTTCTAAAAACCATGTATGACCAATTTAAATAAATTTAGCCTCCTATTTTAGTAGTGAAATTCATAGATAGGCATAGTGAAAATTATGGAGGTAGATCAACAACAACCATATCCTATGAAATGGTGAAATTCAGACAAGCAATAAGTAAAATCTTAAGATCTTTGAGGATACCCACAGTCTTATTAGGAGAACCATCTAATTGTAACACTCCCTTTTCATGAGGCTCATACTTTAGCCCTAGTTTTTTAGATATGTATTTAGACATGAAAAAATTATTAGCTCGACTATCAATCATACAATTATGGTCCAGACAATCTCCTATGACAACTGAATGATATAATGGAGGATGCTTAGTCACCTTAGTAGATTGAGGCTCAACAAATGGATTAAAGTTGGTTAGAACAACACTTAATCTTTCCTCTTTAGGTGGTCCATCATATATATTAGGATTTGAAATATTCTCTTATAGAAACTCCTTTTATCCTATGATTAGTAATGTATCCCACATTGAAATTGATAAATAATTTTTCTTCATATGATCCATAATACTGAGTGGAGAAGTAACTATCCTTGACTGCAATTTAGGAACAGGAGGGGATCTTAGATGTCGTGTTAACTAAGGAATGTATATCCCTTTTATATTCTACCCCTTTGGATCTTGAACCTATTGATTTTATGTCTTTTGAGGTAGCTCATGAGTGGTGGTCCTTTGTGGTGGCTGAGAAGGGGGAGGGGTTACCTTATCAGAACTTGAACCTTCACCAATTTACCTTTTCTTGGATCTAGTATGGGTTTCAAATAAATTATCAACATTAGGCATATTTTGGTTTTGATTTATAACTATGTTCTCAAAATAATCCTCACCTCCCTAAAATTTTGAAAATGTAGTTTCAATAGGTGCTTTATCATTCTCTCCTCCTTGTTAATTTAGCACTTCTACTAAAGTGAATAAAGGAATATCTCCATGTGGTAGAGAGGCTTCCTTATTTGGTTATTTTTCATGTGGAGGAAGAGCTAAACTCTACTACATATAAGACTGATGTGAGTTCTCACTAGTTGGATCCATTTCCATGTTATTCACTTGATCCCACTAATTGTCCCATTACCATTCCCGAGCATAGTTGTTATAAGTTGGCACAATATCTCTAGAATTTATTAGAGCATTAGGATTGTTTTGCCTTGACTTAGAATTATGCCCTTATTCCTTTTGATTGGACTGATAGGATGGCCTATTATACTTGTAATTCTAATTAATATTCTAATATGGCTTGTATGGTGGAGCTCATTGTCTTTCCATTGAAACAAAATTATTATTATGAGTCTTATGAGGACTCTCTATCTTACCCAATTTGTCAGCTTGATCACCTTCTATTTGATATAGATTTGTTTAGTCTAGAAGTGGAGTAATAATTAGAGCAGGAGGGTGGATCTTTAGAAAGAGAGCCATTGATGGCCTTAGAGATAACTTGCCTACTTGTATAAGGTAATTTTCATCCTTAATTTCTAATTCAAAAGCTTCAGGTAGAGTGTTCCCTCCCATGGATTGAATCATCATAGTCATGTCTAAATTGAGAACCTTCAAATAGTATAGAAAAGCATAATCGGTGTAGGCTTGATCACTATAGGAATTCTATCCCAAGTCTTATGGAACCTATAGTTTAAATCCACCATGAATTCATGATTGAATATCTTGATTGTTGTAAACTAATCCACAAGTAAAAGATGATCACTATTATATTCAAAGTGTTTACATAGGGCCTCTCCAAATTCATCCCAATTGTTGATTGATGTAGGATACAATCCTTTGTACCACTAAAGTGCTTTCCCTTTGAAATAAGTTGCTAACAACCTCATTAAAATATTTCCTATGTCACATGATACATTAAACAAAGATTATCAATATCTACAATATGTTCTATAAGAGTGATTAGATTTCCCCCTATAAAATAATGAAGAGCCTTTAGAGCTAAGATTGGAATATCATTCCATTGGGTAAGATTTAGAGGACTACCACCATTGAATCACAAAGGCTTGTCTTCTAGGAATAGCCATCTAAGGTATGGGATTTAAAACAACATTTGGTTAGATAATATTGGATTGAATGAGAGGATTTTGTGCAAAAATAGGGCGTATAAGGGGTATAAGTGGAGGATTCTATTGAGAGGATTTATTCCTCTTTGTTGATTGGAAAGATAGATCAGATAAATTTGTCTCTTTCTCTTTTGTAGAGGATCTTGTAACAACTCTTGGTGGCATGAAAAAGTATGCAAACCTAAAAATGAGACACTTGAGTATAGTATCTACTCAGATATGCATATATATGATTCCATTTATGTAAATAGGTGGTCCCAATGGGTGTGAGATAACTATTAGTGGTCTAGATAACACCCAATAGAGGTCATATTTGTTTAAGTTTGATCCATACTTGGACTAACATGGGAATGATCTAAGGTTGTGGGATGCCTATATCTAGACTAGACCTCTAGCATTTTTAATGAGGCTAATTCCCTAGATATGATGGTTTAGACCTCTCTTTCTAAGACCTAAATAATTTGGGGTGAAAAGAGTTAAGATATTTACATAAACTAAAACCTATTTTAACATGTGGTGATGCACCAAATGTTCAAAGATACTCTCTCAAGATTGAACTCATTAACACACTAATAGGCTATGAATAGAACTAGTGTAGTGTCTACAATGGTATATAAGAAACAATGCTTCACCTAGAGGTAAATTTTATAGACTTAGGTTGGATGGAAATGAAGGTAAGGCTTGATTGAAATCAATTACAGTCAAAAATCTACTATATACCCAAGACATCAACATTAATACATGCTATATGACCTATAAGAAATTTTATTATCACTTAGGTTGAACCTAGACCTACAAAGGGAAGATGACAACCACTTTTTCATATCAAAAAAATATAAAACACTAAGCATATATTAGTAAAAAACTACAAAATTATCTATTCATTACTCCAAGAGGTGCAAGATATAATTTATAGTAGAGTCTAGTCATACAAACCTAAGGGATATTCAATAAAGGCCATATTTATAGAAGAAAGGGGAGCAAGAGAGAGGGATTTTTAGTTCTAAAAATGGGAATCAATGAGTTAAAAAATTTGAACTATAGTTACAACTAATTCTACAAAATATGTTCATTTAATCTTCTTGATTGATTTGGGTCACTTCAAGTGGTTTCATAGTTACATTATTCCCTCATCAATGTTCCTTAATGGTTGCAATGACGATATCAAGTTGTTTCAAGTTGGGTTCCAAGATCAATGCATTTATAACAATTTCGTTAATCTTTTTAGAATTGTTTCTTGTTTTTAACTTCTCTTCATTGGTTCTTTGAGGCATTTAAAAGTGGAGAGAAGGGTCCTTTTTCATGCAGTTAGTTCTAGAGATGAAACCATTGGGGTATATGTGTATGCCTTCATGGCATCCTTTGAAATTTTAACTCTTGTTCAAAATGGATCATGTTCAAAATCATCCCCATGTTCATAGGTCCACTATAGATGTAAAAACCAATCTCCCTTTTGATCTTATTAGGTCCAAATAGACCCATTTTTGGCTTTGAGCATCCATAAAAATTGAGAACTCATCATATACATAGGTCCTTTTTCTAATAATGGCAAACATAGTCATAGAAAAAACCCTACATAACACAAACCCTCAAGCTAGAGGTCCATTTTAAGCTTTAATGGTGATCCCTTTATGTCCTTTAACTTGATTTTATTAATGTGTCCTTTTAATGGCATTTAGCCATGCTCCAATGGTGATAAGATGACCTTGTAATACCCATTTGATATATTCAAAAAATTACCATTTAATTTGACTTTGGATGTCGAATATTTCTCAAGCCAATCTAAATGATCCAACCTATCTTTACTCGCATTGGCCTCATAGATCCCTACTATTAGATATTGACCCTTTTGACCTTATACATGCTATTGATCTCCTTCGTATGAAAAAATGTAGTCTATTTATTTCCTTCCATGAGGATCATTTGACATGTTGACTTTCACTCACACTATTAGATCAAGATGTATGAAGTAATGTGAGCCTTTGATCTGATTGGGCCCACTTTCCTACCAGTCAAGCTCATGTTTTTGGATCATCAATATGATTGAACACTAATGTTTTATTTTTCATGGACCCACCTCCTAGTCGGTCAAACTAATGTTTTTAGATCTCTACTTGGTTAGTCCACAATGTCAGATCTTATCTAACTTGTATCTCTTTGAAGGGCTTTAACCCAAGGACCTTTTGACTTGTTTGAACCTAGTGCAAACCATTATATCTATGTTTTTAGTATGAGATCTCTTTCCAACTTGGGAATTTATTGGTATGGACTCAAAAACCTCTTATTTCACTTAATAAAATCATGATTTATTCTTATTTTCCCATGACTTAACCACCTTTTTCCAACTTGGAACCTTAGGCTTAGGATACTCTAGAAGATTCATTATAGCTTGAGGGTAGGATATAAAGTTTTATAAGCTTACAAGCTACCTTAGAAAATCTCATATTTATAATTTTGAATGGACATAAGGAAAGGCTAAAAATATTGATCCATAAGAGTTTTCATAGTGTAACTAAGCATCATATCCTAATAAACCTTCCAAGTTGTAATAATCTCACTTTATTGAGGAAGGGTAAGTGTAGATGGAAGGAAACTTGGAATACAAGAATTTTGACTAGGGGTAAGAAGATATGGCTGAGGTTGTTTGGGTTGGAGATCTTGATTATTACACCTCACCAACCTATCAAACATCATTGGATTAGGTTTCTAATTTCATACAATTCATAAGTCATAACATATTGATTCTCCTCTCTAATTACTTCCCACCTATCTATCAACATTTGTATTATCTTCCTCATCTTATCTATGAGGTGAGAATTTATCACATATAAATCTTTATCCCATACTAACATCACCCCTTAAAAATTTAGTATATTTGGCTTGAATTCCCACAATTATATGGTAGGGGAAACATGATTTTGAGTTGTAAATGGAGTAGGAGGATGTGAGTATGATTACTAAAAGTCTTGATAAGGTTTTTGTGATAAATAATTAGGGTCTTAATGAGGCTAATAAGGATCACTATAAAGTTTATAACCATCATAATATTGGTAAAATCCATCATAATAATGATATGTATCATCATAGGGATGATAAGTATTACCATACTACTAAAAAGGCTCATCAACTTACATGAAATTGCCATTTTCTTCAAAGTGAGCCATATCAACAACATCAAGATAGTACAATTAAGATACACTTACTTAGAAAATATGCCTAGGTTTATAGAACTTGAAGAAACCATTTATGTTTTTAATTTCTCCAAAGGTTAATCAGTGTAAAAACAACAAAAAATATCCTTTCACTACTTTGGACATTGGTCCCACTGGGCATGCCAAAAATTGTAACTACTAGACTTACACCCTTATGAAGGTAATTTCAAACCTTGATAGTTCAAAGTAACATAGAGACAATACTAAGATATGGGTGGCCTAATATATTGATTTAATCTCTAAATTTTAAGGGATAACTTCCCTTGATGTATCAGCTAGTATCTCTACTTTACACTCCCAACTTTCATGGGAAAAGAGAAGGTAAAATGAAAGGAAAACATATATAGCAGAGGTGATGCATTAAAATGTGTCCTTATCTTATGTAATATAAAATAAGAATGTTTAATAGAGACATGTACCTGATTTAACTTCTCAAATGAGAGTCTTAAAACATCAACATTTCACATAGAGGCTTGACTTGATGCATGATCTAAGGAAGCTTGTTCAATAGGTCTCTCAAAGACACTAAAGAAATATTACACTTTACATACATACAAGATGATTTGAATAACATTATAAAACCTATAAGGATGAGCTAACACCTAAAAAAAGGTAAAGATGAGAAGAAAAAATAAAAGGAAACATACACTATCACTATCATTCATCAACAACCCATCAACATAGACTAGTCATGAGCTTTGAAGAGGCATGAATTCAGCCTTATTCATTCAAAAGAGGTAAATACAATTTTTTTTTTGAGCATGGAATTTACTTAACTTAGGTTAAGGATTATTTTCAAATTCAAAACATAGTCCTACATATAGAGAATTGGGAAAGAGGAGAGAGAGAAAGAGATAATATCCAAGAAACTAGGAATGTATCATTTACTTAGTCCTTCCCCAATTTCACTTAGTATTTCATTTAATATCTATCATCCACCATCTAATTTTTTTTAAAAGGTTTAGTGAGTGTCATTTTGAAAATTTAAGGAGTCTTTGAGCATTTATTTATGGTTTTTGACCCATACAACCTTCTAGATCTTTGCTTACACACCCTACATTCTTGGTGAAGAAATCACCTCCTTGCAAATAGGCCTTAAAGGCATATTCAATTCTTCATTGATATCTATATTTAAAACTTATAAAATTATTTATGAGGTCTCTCCATAATTTTTGGGATGTTATAAAGATGCTTTAGTTGCTTTGACACTATCCTCTTTAACTAGGCATTGGAAGGGAAAAGGTTTTTTCAAGGTTGATTAGGACTCTTTCAAGCATTTGAAAACTTCTTCCAATAAACATATTAATTTTTATTGTTTTCAAAGTGTTTTTGAAATAATTATCAAACTCAATAAATCCATTTATAAATGTTTTTATGCATCAACTTGGTGCTTTGCTCACTTGACTCCTTCATGGACAAAGAAGCATAAGAGAGAGGAGGAGGATTTTTACATTGAACCAAGAAAAATCCTTCCATGGAAGGCTTCTAAAAATTAATTTAGACCTAAAACAAGGCATTTGGAACCATAAAGTATCCCAAAATATGAAAATTTGCTCCTATAACATGTTTTTCCACTCATTCCTTATAGCTCTAAAAACCTATAAAGATCCTTATCTAGGAGAATATACAGATCAAAATGGAAATATGGGAACATTTTTTAGTAGCCTCTATTCACTTACAAATTAATAAAAAATTTAATGATCCAAATCCAAGTGTAAATACTTGTTTTATATGATTTCTCTCCCCAATTAGGCCTAATTAGGCCTCCTAGGCCTAGAAAGAGAAAATTGGCCCAAATGATCTCCCACATGTGTGAAAATGGCCCAAAGTGTTTTATTCACTTTACTTGGCATAATAAAATTCTTCATGTCAAAGTTATGCTTTGAGAACCTTGTGCAAGTAGTCAAACTATGAAATGGCCAAAAAATAACCCTTACTTAAGCCTATTTTGGAGTACCTTGAAAAATAAAGTTTGTTTGAGAATTTATATGTTAAATTGTATGGTTTTTTTGAATTATAAAATTAAAATAAATTCCTATTCACATATTCTAATGATTGGCATCCTTTTACCCATCAAAAAACTTCCCTTTTGCCTCAAAATCTTGAAAAAGCATAGTTTTTTCAAATTTGTACAAGTGAAAGTATAGGAAATTAACATAGTGGGGAAATATTTGGATTATAATTTTTTTTTGAGGATTAATAGGTATTCAAATTCATTTTATGTGGTTTGGAGATCAATTTCTATAAACTAGTCAAAACTAGCTTTTCTAGTAGCTTGCGAGTGACTCAACTTCTTAACGATAGTTCATAAATAATACGGTCTTAACCAGAAAATAAACTACATAATATATAATTTAAAATTTTACCCTAACACCTAAAAATATATTTTTATCCCATACATATTCTTATGAATGTTCTGAGAAAATAATGTGACTTCTTTGAAATCCTTCTCAAGCAAAATAGGGGTGTTTACATGTTAATTAATTGTTCATGAAATTGTGAGACTTAAGGACCAAAAAAATGTTATTAAATTGAATAATTATACCAAAAAAATTATATCCTACAACCTCACGTTACCATTCTTCTCCTTAAATACATTATAACACTTGCAAAAGTACCATTCAGGTTGATGACTATGTGTGAAGGCTGAGGAAGGTCATTGAAGTTAATAGACCTTAATAAATAATTTAATAGGAAAAATAATAGTTAAAATTTGTTCCAAAACATTAATTAAATTATTCTTGATGATTATATAAGCATTTACCTCTTGAACTAGTCTTCGAAATTGAATTCCATACTGGAGGGTTTCTATCCAAAATAGGCCTACTAACCTAGAGCTCTATGAACAAAGTTTCTCTCATTTAATGTTAAAATTTTTGTGAAGGTTTGAATTTATGTTATAAAAACATTCCTCACTATCATTATCTAAACCTATATTATGACAAACGCTCTTCTCATTTGGACTTGTGAATGGGCCTGCAAGTCTATTATCTCTAATGGACTATATTAGCAGACTGTCTATTTTGATTATGTTTTGCCCTTCAAGGACACTTACAATGAAATTGAATCCATCATAATATAATATATTATTCATATGAATATATATAATTTTAATTTATCTTACATTAAAACTATACCGTATCCACATCTTCACTCCTTTCAAAGATTGCTTTTAGGTTCTAAAAGGATTATGTTTCCTATAGGTGTATCTATTCACTACTCTATCGCTTATCTAGATAAATAGGTGAAAAATACCTTTTTTATGTATATTATATAAATTTAAACCTATTATTATCTCTTTAAAAAATATAAAAAACATCAAATATTCTTATCTCCATAAGTTTTCTTATGTACTATAGATAGGTTGACTATGTTTTGCATTGGCTTATGAGTTATAGGTGACTATTTACCTAATTGTATCTCCTTAGGAGAACATATTTCCTTTTAAATATTTATTATTGTGAATTTAGACCAAATACACCCCCAAATAGATGATTTATCAACCAAATTTTTAACCAAGTTTTTTATACTTATGTTGTTGACCTTAGAGTTTAGTTAAGCTCATTTAGTTGGTTGTAGTTGATGCGTGGACTAAGACAAAGGTGAGATATTCCATGTTGGTGATCTAAGAATTTTTTATGTCCTATATTCATTTATAATTTTTTTTTTATATCCATTAAATATTCCTCTCATCATTCTTCATATATCTTTAACATTCTATTCATACCACTGCTTGAGTCAAAATAGGATGGATGTAAGTGATCATGTGAAGTTTCATGATGTGAGAAGCCCAATATATGGTAATTTAACCTTGAGATGTCATTTAACCCTTTAAAATATTATCCTAATATTCCCATAGTATCATTTATAATGTATAATTTTCTAGGCTCTTATCCCTTTACTTACCTTGCCTTACTTTCATAAGCATGACTATCTAGACCTATTCAAACCTTGTTGTAAGTGGTCATTAAAGAAGTATTCATCATAATATTGTACTGAATATATTTCATTAATATTACCTTGATTATTTTATATCCTTCATAAATATTCCAAAAACCTACCAACTACAATGGGATCCAACTTCACCTTCACCTCACTTTTTGAGCCAAAAGAGGATGGTTGTAGGAGTCTTTCATGTCTTGAATAAGACAATCAGTGAAGTGGATATATGGAGTGATTTCAGGATGAACATAACTTGTAATTTAAGTTAAATCAATATCAATTTTTATATTATTCATATTTATCCCTCACTTAATACCAAAACCTTGACTTTATTTGAAAAATCAGTCATAAAGAGAGTTTCTAAACTATACAGACTGAGATCACCATGTTGGAGTATGTAAAGTAGGGAACCTGAGTAAGCATATGAAAATCATGATTTTATTATAATTTTTTAATTAATCCTCCATTATACTCTTTCACTATTATTTTACCTCTATGTTCAACATGACACCTTTTGAAGTATCTTCATGGGTGACTATTGTAGGTGGTGATTTCTCCCTATGTAGAAATTGAGTAGGGATGGGAGATTGGTCTCTAGAGACAAAAGTGATATTAAAAACCTAATTGAACCTTAATGTTCAAAAATATATTGAAGAATCATCAAATTTATATAATGAGGTTTTAATATTAATGAAAATAAGAAATGATCCATTACCTTAAAAAATGTAAAAATAATTTAACTTTTTTAAATAAATGAATTTACAATATTATTTCTTCATCATCTTTATATCTCTATGAATGAATTATTCCATTTTTTACATTCCATATTTAATTGGTTTATATTAAACCAATTATTTTTTTATGAACCTTGAACTGATCTTCTAAAACAAATCAATACTTCTTTTGACCCCTACTCCATCATGACTATTGTAGGTAGTCATTTCTATCTGTGACACATATTCATTTCACCTCATAAGGATTCCATGAGCATTTTTACATGATGTATCCATGTAATTCTCACTTAATCCTCTTATATGAGGCAAGGAAATCAAATCATTGTTCTCATTTTGCTTGCCTATTTATTATTAGTCTCCATGATCATAACATACCTATTTGGCTTCTACATTTAGGCATAATAGGATTTTTTGGGTTTTTTATCCTTATTAGTGTCATTATAAATTTAAATAATTTTAAAGAGTGAAATTAAACAATATAATGTGCTTAAAAAAACCTTCCTAACCTTTGTGACTCCTTTATTCATGTCACTTCTCATGATATTCATCTTAACTTGTTCACCAAGGTAGGGAGATAAAGCTATGTTAATACACATCTAGGTGTTATTTTATACCTTAAGAGAGTATGGTCTCATGAACCTAATTAAATTGAATTCTATTATTTAATTAGGCCTCTCTATGCACTATTATTTATAGGATCACTCTTACCTCATATACCTTTCAATCACTATAAACTGATTAATAACTGTACTTTATTAAAGATATTATCTTACCCAAACCATCTCAAAGGAGATTGTACTCAAGATGGAGATATAAAATATTTTTATTGGATGAATGATGTGTAAAATGACATAATAAATTAAATTTATAACCCTTGAATATAAATAAACTTTTTTCTCAACTCAAATCATGCTCCAAAACTGATCAAATAGACCATTCACAAGGACACTATAGGAAAAAAAATTGTACCATATTTATCTTATTGGAATGAATTAATTTATTAATTCACATTTTATAGGTACTATTTTACCCTTAAATAACCTCATTATAACCATTATTCCACATCAAATCCTAAAGTGAATAAATAGAGGAAAACCTAAACCCTATCTGGATGAATAGGCCATTTAGACCCCTTGCACTCTTAATGATTATTCATAAATATAGGGGACTTAATATGAACATAAATTCTAATAACTTGAATTTAATTATAGTTTCTATCATTTCCCAATATATTTGGACCTGACTATCTCTCTCCTTCCTATACTGATCAAAAATTGATGTCCTTCCTAGAACTGCCAAGGAGGTCAATATGGGAGATAAGTTAGTTTTATTCATTATGACACCTAAAACTCATTAAAAACCAATTATTTTAATTTTTATATCATAATGATATCTAGGAATACTAATCTGAGTGAATGCACTTGACTCAATATGCTATGTGAGATGCATATTACATAAAATAATACTAAGCAAACACAAACACACAAATGCAAGAATGAACCAAAGATAAATGAGATAGGAATGATCCACATGATATTCATTAGGAAATATTAAAGGAAATGGGTACATATATAGGTTATAGGATGAAATATATAACCCATTCCAGTGAATGTGGTATTAAACTTTCCAAATAACCAACATGACACTCAAGCCCCTAAGCAAGCAATATGAAATCATGTAGCCAAAAATCATGGGAAAAAAGGCATACACCAACACCCCCCACATAATCATATCTTAGGTAGGTGATGATACAAAAAATGTAAAAAAATGGGTCTCAGCAACAAGGCTTGATAAGGTACCCATGTATAATGTAATCTCTCATAAATCAAAGAAAAGGAGAAAATCCAATGGGAAAAACTCCCCCCCCCCCCAAAAGAGAGAAAATAAGAAGAGGAGATTAAAAGACCCCACAAAAAAATATGATGAAATAATCAACACTCTAATTACATTAAAAAGATCCTTGATATCTTATAGAATATGAAGTGTACCTCTACACCAAAGAGAGAGAATGTGAATGCAGAATGTCATGTGGCTAATTTTATAGTACATCCCTCTAAAACAAATGATGTATCTTCCTTTTGGAAGAAAGAAACCTTGAGTTGTCAAACTATTGAATTCCCACTCAAGTGGAATGCATGTAGGAATCATGATGTAGATCTTTGAAAAATGCTCAAACATTTCCTTGCTAGTGCTCAAATGTGCTAAAGTCTGATCAGATATCATAAGACTAATTGTATAAGATGGAAATGAAGAAAAATGTAATGAAGGAGAGAGAATATATAGATAATAAGATAAACATATAACATTCACTAAAATAATGTCCATAGGAAGTAGAGAGAAACTCTCAACAACTATCAAAATTGAAGATTGATTAGCAAATAAAGCACTCAAATCTGCAAGATGAACATCCTCAGGAACATATGAGTTATAGATACTCTTAATGTGATTTGTAGATACCATATCCGAATGAACTCCAAGAATACTGATCTAATTGAATTTACTTGATTCAATATGCTATGTGAGATGTGTATTGTACAAAACAATACTGAGCAAACATAAGCACATAATTGCAAGAATGAACCATAGAGAAATGAGATAGGAATGATCCACATGATATTAATTAAGAAATATTAAATGGAACATGTACATATATAGGTTTTAGGAGGAAAGATATAACCCATTCTAGTGAATTTGGTATTAAACTTTCCAAATAACCAACATGACACTAAAGCCCCTAAGCAAGCAATATGAAATCGTGTAGCCAAAACCCATGGGAAAAAAGGCATACACCAACATTTTCATGTAAAAATAAGGTATTTAATATGATTTAAGATCAATTTCACCTTGAATAACAATACAAATAGCCTCAATATAGGCCTTTTTAACATTGAAACTATTAAAATTACATGAGAAGCCTAATAAAACTAATAAAAAATATATCCATTGTACCTTTTCATTCCTAAAAAATTACACCATGACATGAAATGAAAAGTTTCAAGTTATAAGGGTTATATTTTGATCTTTGAGGTCAAAATTGTCAATAATAGTATTGGATAAGTTTGTAGCAATCAATCATCAATGAAGTTAATGATTGTGATTATCTTAGGACAATCACACTTCCTCACTTTTTGTAGGTTATCATCCTTCACAAGTGAAGTTAGGGTTTAAAGGATATGAAAGTTAATATTTTGAGTTTTGCATGAAGTCAAGGCTCACAAATCACACATATAAATATATATCAGATAGGCATACCACATTTTATGGTCACAAAGATAAAAATATGCCCAAGACAATAATGTTAACCGTAATAAATATTATCGACATTTTTATCCAAGCTTTATAGTACTATCCTTACACATATAGAGACATAGTTAAATATATTTATGAATTGCATGCGTACTAATAGTTTATTTATGTTCTCAAAACATAGACATAATCAACCAATATAATAGTAAAGATAAGTATCTTGATATCTTTAGTTCTTTCTATTAATAGTAATTTGCATTATCAAATCAATCAGTATCAGTTATAATTACATTTATGATTGATTTCCATATAGTAAAATCTAAATTAATTTTACATGTTTAGCTTATTGAGATTCACATTAACTTATAAATAGGGTAAACATCATTATTTCATGATTCTATCCTAAAAATAATTTTAAATATCATGAAATAAAATGGGTTAAAATTAAGGATGATATTAATATTTAAATATTCTTATCTCTTCTTAGTAATACATATTGCTTAAATATCCAATTTTATATGCTTTAAACTACCATTTATGCCTAATGGAATGTATGACTCCTTTATTTCATCCTCCCCATAGATCTCAAGGTAATGATAGCCTCCATCCCAACCCTATTATTTTAATAGTTCATATATTGGATTTTTTAGTCTATGTTATCATAACAAAAGAGGTATTGTGTCCCATCCTATGTGATAAAATAGAGGTATTCAAATTTTCCTTCTTAATCTCACTTTATCTCCTAGAGTTATAGTTATTTTAATAAAAGATTATTATATCATTTATCAAATTAAGAGTACTCAATCTAAGATACCCATAATATAGTTTCTTAAGATGCCCACTATCTACAAGGATATTATATATGTATCTTTTGTTATTTTAATTTAACAAATGATGTGTAACCTACTTATTTTTTATCCATTATCAATACATTAAATTAATGAATACATGGTTTATTTTGAGAAATAAAAATTTCCTACTCAACATACTATAAACCTGAATTTACTATTACTCATTCAATTAAATTTCTTAAATAAGGGATTCAATTGAATTTTGGTATAAAATATATTAGGATTTCACATTTACAACATCAAATTTATATAAACCTTAGGTATCAATATGTAGTTTATTCATAAATCTGATAATAATATCATCAGTTTTGATAACATTCCTTGCCAAATACTTGAACCAATTACTCTATATGTGAAAGTGGACCCTAAAATGTTAATTAATATGTTTTACATGATGCCAAATAATTTCATTATAAGATAATATTAGTTATACCATGGATTTATAAAGTGGAATGTGTACTATATACCTTATATTAATTCTTAATATTTATCCATGAAGGATGTATGCATACATGTCTAGTATATAGTCAAAATTTAAAGTATTATAAATTAGTGAAACCTATTGAGATATGTTTTACACAAGTTGATGATGTTCATTACTCCATAATATATCCATAAAAGGTAATACAAATGGAAATAATATATAAATATGAAGTCTAGGAGTCAAAAAAATATAATGAAATAGAATCAACTCCAAGTATATCACTAAATCAAGAGATTAAAAAGGAATCAAATAATAATTAGGATACATAAAATGATAATATACCATATATATAATTATTATATAATTTATAAGATATAGATTGGATATCTATATAAGAGGGTAGCGATCATGGTGAGAATGAAGTATTGGAAAAAATAGATGAGCATTTGTCTCATCTAAATTTTACACTAATAGGTTCATGAGAGTATCGATATTATTCAAACATGGTGAGTGATAATGAATTAAAATGTACCCTTTATCTATAATCAAAATTATATAATAGAATTCACCACTTCAAAATAATCATGAGGATAGAAATTTAAATTTTTGTTTCAATATAAATTTGTGAAAGGATATTTTATTGATAAGAACGTCATTGATTCAATATTTTATGAAATCCAATATGACATGAGTGTAATAATCAAATCATATTGTGTGATGTATCAAAAGTGAATTTACAATATTTTTAAAAGTTTATTTAACAACATAAAATAGATGTATTGATATATTATATAGGTCACAAGGCATTTATATATGTTACTAGAATGCAATAAAACCCATGTATTATCTTTAAAATGTTACTTGGTAATAGTTAGATCATATTTCATTCTATTTAATATTGGTTTATAGCTCCACTATTATACCAATAAGGAATATCATATTACTGTTATCAAATAATAACTAGACATGGAACATAAAATATTAATGCATTACAAAAATAGATTCATAATTTTAAAGTGCAATCCATGATTACACTTACACAATTATAAACCAACCATATTTTGGATAACGCTAATAAAGTTCCAATATTTATTAATGAACATATTATTTCTTCTCCTCAATGCATAAATTTTTCCCAATTATAATAACCTCCATAGATGATGTTACAGATACTACTCAAATCTAATTTCATATATCTCCCTTTTCCACTATAGTTTTATTATATTTGTTACAAATATCAAAGGATAATTTTCTTTGAATACATTAATCTAATTCTTAAATCAATAAAGTTACAACAATATTGAATCAAACCACACAATGAGAGATAAGAATTGACAAGTGGGGAAATTTTCAAATAGAGAAAACCCCATAATCTATTATAAGCCTTAAAAAATTGATCTCTAAGTACAATATAAATTAAAATATAAGAGAGAAAAAGAGAGAGATAAGAGTGGAATCAAGACAAAAGATGCATCATAAAAATGCAAGAGTAACATTGTTCATCAATATTGTTGTTCAAGAGATGAGGAAAATTATCTTTAAATAGATCAAGATGAAGGATGAGGGAGTTACAAGATTCCCATAATTACCTTACAAGTCCTATTTGGTATGTTCCATATTTCTTATTCCAAATCAGAGTGGATAGAAGTGTTGAAATTTGGGTGGAGGAGTTACTAATGAAAGTAACCCCCTAATCTAATAAGTGTAAAAGAGATGTGAGAGACATCTCATAGATATGGGATAAAGTGAATTTATAAATACAATAAATTCACACATTAAAAATACTTGGGATAATTCTAAATATCCTAAATGGCCCAAATAATCCAACACTCCCATTAAGATTAATTTAAGGTTACAAAAGTGGAGAAACCTTTTTACAAATAAGGAAGGGGGTTGAAATTACATAACACTCTGCCTTGATAAAAACTTCCTTTAATAAGAATAACAATAGTTTGATAAATAAATAATAAGATAAGGTATCACAAAATAATTCAAGGATGAACATGTGATCATAAATAATCTCCAAAAATCCTTTTTTGACAAGGTGATCATTCCATAATGATATAAAAACCAACAATAAGGAGAAATGATCCGCTAAATCTATAAAATAAATAATCTAGCACTAATATTTCAAGTTAGTTAAATAATATTACATAAGTATAATATATACATATAAATAATGTGCTAAAATCATATCTACTAAATTCAAATTGATATAAGATAACTTACATCATAAAGTGTGAAAACCTATATGAAAAGGAAGTTAGTCAAAATAATCAAAGCATACTTTATTTGCAACAAAAATCAAGGAACATATAAAAGATTAAGTTTATAAAAATAGAGACAAAGAAGATGTGTCACTTGAAAACTATATTTGACATGAAGCAATATAATAATTATCATATGAAAACACATCAAAATCTCTAGAAGATAAATTATCTCTAGGTATCCAAAAATGTTTAACCTTATAGGTAGGTGTTTTTTCTATTTTCTATAAATGTAAAGTGTCATGAGTAGATTTATCACAAAATTTTCATGGATGAAATTTCCAAAATTTAGAGATATGATGTTCATTTTTTATACATTTAATACAAGGTTTATCATTTTTAACTAAAACATAAACATTAGAAACATTATAATAATAAAATGTTGCATTATAAATTATTCAATGTGGAGGAAAATATTATTTCAAATTTTCATTATAAGTATTTGAAGCATTAAAAATAAGACCTTTACAATTTATATTATAATTAATTAAAATATGTTCAATAATTTTGATTTCATACTTACTAAGACAACCACCAGAATATCTCATGGAATGCATTATTTTTAATCTAGGTTTAGGAGTGTCCAAAGGAGTGAAATATTATTTAGAAACATATTTAAGATCATCATGATAGGTAATTGTAACATACATATTATAAGTAGTATCATATGGTAAAGATAATTTTTTCATTTAAAGCATCAAAATAACATTGCAATTTCTTTGCATGCTCATGAAACTATTTTTGAAAATCATTGATAATATCATTATGACATTGGCTTTGATGTTTAAGAAAAATAATTTCATCATAGTTGGAATTAATTTGATGAAAATCATTATTAAATTCTAAAAAATAGCTAATTTGAATGTCATTTAAAGAATAAGTAGATAATTTATAAATTTATTACTTAAAATGAATTAAACTCAAAGACATAACAAAACTGAGGCAACAATTAATTTGCCAATTTGGATTGAAACATCAAAGCATATTAAATTTAAATAATGATAGTGTGATCAATGCTTTAATTAATTATGCCTTTATCTTTAAAAAATTAACTTATAAATGTAAGTCCACACCAAAACACTAAAAATATTTATTAATGTTAAGAAAGGACTTACGAAATTGAAATTGAATGTCAAAAAAATAATTAAATTATCCAAAACAATTGAAAAATAATATATTCATGAGAAGTTTTAAAATATTTTATGAAAAAACATTTTTGTTTAGTGTGAAAGAGAAAAAAATATTGAGTTTTGAATGAATATCAATAAAAATGAAATAATTTTCCTTGAAAATATTATATTAACATATGAAAATTAATCAAAAGTATTTACAAAGTGTTAAAATTAAAAGGAATAAAATTTTTTATCATGTGTTTTAAACAACAAAGTCACAATTTTGTTGATTTATCTCAAACCATGATTTGGGTTTTCTCAAAATTTTGATAGTATATTATCAGCCAAAAAATTAAAAACCCATAAATTTCAAAAAAAATCTAGGATGTGAACAAATTATACATATATTTTAATAGTTCAACTTTTAGGGAAAAAATACATTTAAATTCCATACTTAAGAGAGATATCACATTATTGAAAGATAAAATATTAGATTTAATACATTTTAATATATGATTTTAACACAATAAAACTATATATCAACAAGTAAAGGGTTAGGAAAAACAATGGAAGACACAAAAAAATGTTTTCAAGGGTGTAAATAAAACCCTTTAAAAAATTAAGTGTCAAAAAATATTGCTTCCCCACCCACATAATTGCACATACTCAAAGATTAAAATTATAAAAACTCCTTTTATAATACCATTTTATATTATTTTCCAATATCTAAGGATAAATTACATTGAATACATTAGGATAATGTGTAAATAAAAAAAGTTACCTCAATATTGAATCAACCCACATAAAAAGAGATGAGATTTAAAAAGTAAGGAAACCATCAAACAATGAAAAACCTCACAATATATTAGAAAACTTGAAAATAATTGATCTCTAAGTGAAATATAAAGTAGAAGCTAAGATAGAGAGAAGAGTGGCCTCAAGATAAAAGAGGCATCCCAATAATGCAACAACAAGATTGTTCATCAATATTGTTTCTGATGAGAGGAGATGGATTTTTAAATAGAGCAATAAGAATAATGAATGAGTTACAAGAATCTCATCATGACCTTACAAAGCCTCTTTAATGTGTGCCATATGTCTTATTCCCAAAGAGAGTGGGGAGAAGTGTGTGACATATGGAGGGAGGAGTTACTTGTGCAAGTAACACCAAATATAACAAGTGAAAAAGAGAGGTGAGAGACACCTCATAAATTTGGGATAAATTTATTTATAAATACAATAAATGTACACATTAAAGAGACATAGGATAAGCCTAAAGATCCTAAATGACCCAAATAATATTACTTTCCAACAAGTTTTATATTACATAGTCATAATCTAAGGGGGTTTATATCAATGAATATTACAATTGACATAGATGGTTTGAGATATGACATAAAATATTTGAAAAAAAACCATACAATTAAGCTTAATCATATCAGGATGTTTATATATGACTTGTGGACACAACCTAGTCAATTATATCTTTAGATATTTCTCCATGATCCTCTACCTATTACACAATAAATATAAACAAATCCTTCAATAATACACTCACATTCAAAACTTTCTATGGATACTGAAGTTACACCACATGTACATGATTATTTTGACTATGATAGTGATGATGGATAATTTATAATTTGTTATCATTTATCTAATCTAGACATTGATATATATGTTGATTCTTGCCGATGATGTATGAGATGCATGATTATTCATGCAAGACCAACATTTATATATCTAATTAATGGGATCATTGGTCAGTATGAACACATTTTAAAAATGAAAATAAAAACATAAAATTAGTAAAATGCAAAAAAAATCATTAAAAATATCTAGAATTATATATGGCATGCTTTGCTAGTCACATGATTTATGTTATTTATCATATACATTGTAAATTTCACATCCATTTTATAAGTACTTTATTTTCAAGGTATACATTAGTGGGATCAATGAATTAAATTTACATAAGATACATGTACATTCAAATTTGGGGCATTAATTACTCCCAAGGGCTACTTTTTTACATTTGGAGCATGCTTACTCTAGGTAAATTTAGCTACATTTTATATGTTATATATTTATATGACCATTACATTGATTATACTGAGATACTTAGATTCATTTCATATGAATTTTTATTTCATATAATATTTAGGGTGATCTTATATATGGATATTGTGATAGAATATATGTGATAATGGCATGTATTTATTATGTAGACTAGTTTTGTTTGTTCTATTAGTGTTTGATGATGATGACTATTACATGTTGTGATAGTTGATTGTATAATACATTGTGTGATGATTTATGTGAGTTACATTTCATATTATATGTGTTTCCATTGATGTGTGTTGAATTTAGTGACTATTGATTATTTTTACATTATCTATTATTGATTATTGCTATGAGTGAATTGATTGTGTGTTATCATGTCATGCATAAATGGTGTTGAGGATACTATACTATAGGCCATGGTCACAATTTTTTATGATTAGTCAAATTAAATATAGATTAATGTCATGTATGGAGTGTTTGTGTGAATTATTATCATGACATTATGTACATATGTGTGTGCTATTTTATATGCTTATTGAGCTTGTGGTGCCATGATTTTCATCATGCATTATCCTATTTCATGTGATCTATTATTTTTATATTGCATATTCAAGATGGATTATTACTAAGTGTTTGTTATTTAAATTATTATTTATTTTAGATAGGTATGAATCTTTTGGCTGGAGCAACAACCAGTTACATAAACGACCACAACCAACCAATACTAACAGGCAAATATCAAAAATACCAATAATACTACCACAACCGGCCTTCCAATACCTTTGAGATTTAAACTTTGGTGGTGAATATAATAATCAAGTTGATTTCATAATGCACCCCCATCTCATTGGTAAAAAAAAAGTTTGGGTATAGTAATTTTTATAACCGAAATGACCAAACTAGTGATGAATAGTATCCCCAGTGATGGACTATGGAATGCCTCATCACATTGAACATAGATTTCAATCCACTTACTGACCCCCATCACATTGAACACTAATCTAATTAATCCATTTCATGTGGATACTTTTCATGAAGGTGTGTATACTTTACCCCTATAGGATTAGAACTTGTGACCTCCCTTTTGGGATCACATGTTCTTCGCCATTAGGCCAACTCAGGTGCACTAATAAAAGTTTGGGTATAGGCATTTTTATAACCGAACTACCCAAACCAATGGTGAATAGTTTACCTATTTATAGATTGTGGAATGCCTCATTGCATTGAACATAGGTTTCAATCCACTTACTGGCCCCCATCTTATTAAACATCAAGTTGGTTAGCCCATTGTATGTGGATTATTTTCATGAAGGTATGCATAGTTACCCTTGTAGAATTAGAACATGTGACCTCCCTTTTAGGAGCACATGTTCTTCATCATTAGGCCAAATTAGGTGTACTTATTTAAATTGTTATTAAAATGTGAATAATTAATATATATACTTTAAATTATGCTTATATGCCTATTGCATTATATTATAAGTTTCATATGTACTTGAGTGATAAAATATTTATGTGATGTCATATCTTATAATGATATCATGAATGCTTATAAAAATGGGATATACTATCATGTTATGACATATTTTTAGGCTTCATCCTTAACCTTAAGAGGAGACATACTATTGGGATTTTCACAGATACTTTTACCTTGATAGATAATTAATTTAGAAAATTATTTGGATTACATAATTAAAATTAGATAGATTGAGTAGTTGGGTTAAATACATGATTTAACTCGGACATATTTGATAGATTGAGTAATTTTCATGTATTTTTGGGAAATATTATAGGATTATGAGGAAAAAATTATGGATTATATGACATGGTGATATGTTTTACATGTATAATATTATATCATATTCAACAGAATGACAAACAAATTATGCAATTTTATATCAAATTGAGGTACAAATGGATCAAATGAGTGGCATGAATTTTTATCATGAAAATAATTTTATATTTATATTAATATTTAATTATTTAACTATAAAATCACTTTAGATGTGAAATATTTCTATAGTTCTTGATTAATAGTCAAAAAATTACATACGAATGGTTTGGGGCTTGACTTTTTACATACATCTTTTTTGGGGTTACCCCTTTCCATAAAAACATGTTTTTGTGCTCCAAAAAAAAATGTGTGATAATATTATGAGTATTTTATCTATTAATTATTTATCTCCAATGGGATTGAGGCATTTATACTCCTTAGTACATTTTTTAAATAGGGGTATCTCTTAAATGCACAACCACCCCATGTTATCCTCAAAATGTATTCAACATAGGGTAGCTTGGTTTGGATATCCATATGTGTATTATTTACTTTAATTTAAATTAAAATAGTTTAATGATTTATATTATTTCATATTTTTTATCATGAGTCTATATTTATTTATACATGTTTCATTATAGGTTTGCATGAAGTAATATAGATATTTGGGCAAACCTATCAACATCAATTTTATTAGATACATGTACCAATTTATTTTATTTTATCCTTATCATATATAATTTTAAATACTATAATGAAAGGTGTAATATTCATAGACACTTAAATCTGGTATTAGAAACATATGGAAAATATATTTTTGACCTATCTTTGGAATACATTATTTGTGCATGGAAATTTGAATCTTACTCAAATTATTCTTTATCCATTTATATTTATAAGAAATAATTTTCTATAATACTAATTATACTTTTAACATATTCAATATCATTTTCCCCCTTCCTATACATTACTGATAATAGTCACATATTGGTATTTACTGACAATGTTTTCCCTCATTGGTAATGTCCCAAGATCCTCAAAAGCTAATTTTTATATTAAAATATCCCCCTTGGGTTGAGCTATTCATGTTTAATTTATTGGTTATTGTGGTGGTTCTAAATATTCATCTATATACACAAGGTTATTCTATATTCTCACTCCCTTAGTCACTACTTGGAAAATACATTGAAAACACCACTTACACATCTATGAATCTATTTACACATACTTGAGGCATTATCCAAAATCATAAAAATATAAAAATACCACAAAATAATAGTCCTAAAATCAAATTTTGAATAATAACACAAGATCAAAGTTACATCCTAGAGACTTTTGAATATTAAATAATTACATTACATTGAAGTGGAACATTATTGAGCACAAATACACATCAGGATTTGTGTATAATAGAAAACTAAAAATTACACATAAGTGATATTTATAAGCAAGTATAGTGATATATGTTTGTATATAATGAAAAAATAAACAAGGTTAGTTTTAGTATATAATGGATGGGATTGGTTACTTTAAGTGTCTAGGCTTTGCCAACAATGTATTAATAGATTTTGATGCTATGTTTCCTACTATAAGCAATAACATAGTAATTTCAAGGAAATTAAGAAAAATATACATAGGAATGAGAGTTACAAAACACTACATAAACTAATTTATTTTTCCCTTGGGTAATTTTTATATTTACTAAATTTTTTCAATATATTTTAAGCAGTTCAAATTTGTATATGGATTTTTCTATATTATGAAGTCTAAATTTCTATAGTTTTGGCCTATTTAGATCATCTCAATCCAATATAAGTTAAAAACATGAATAATGAGAATATATTGTAATTTTTTTGAAATATGTTAATCATGGTTAACCAAACCATATATTTCCTTACAATTATATTTTCCTTTAGTTTTTATACTAGAGCTAGGTATGTAATGATACAATATTTCATCTATAGTCATAAAAAGTAAATTATTACTAAATATTTAAGAGACTTATATGATAGTAGAATAAGACATATTATATAATATTTTAAAAAATCATTATTGATAGTACAATAGTATTGAATATATATTTTGTTTTTATATTTGAATGAGGTGGAATTTGGTTATACAATTATAACACACATAGAATATGAAAAGTATTATGGTATTATGGGTAATATGACTTATGATTTGGTATTTAGTTTTATTTAAATATTTCATTTAATTGTTACATAGGCATTATGGGTTTTTGTCTTATGGTAATTAACAAGATTCTAGAGCCCATGTAATAATTAAATTTGGTATCAGAGCAATACAAGCTTTACCTCATTATGCATACAAACTCAAAGATCTAATTTTATTTTATTTTGTATATTTAGTTTCTAGATATTATGTTTATTTTTATTTTTTTATGAATTTTAGGTTTTAATCATAGATTTAGTGGCTTACTATAAATATCTAATATTATTCTTTCACTTCATTCTTATGGGATCTTGGTTGATCATAAAATAGTGAACATAAAGGGGCAATAAAGATTGAATCTTTTTTATTTTTTATAAATCCCATAGGATATAAGTATGTTCTAATATATTTAAAATTGATGTAAGTTATCATTTTGGGCCAAAAAATAGTTATTATTACCTAATTTGTGGTGTGAGGGACACTACCCTAATACTCGGTCCATCAAACAACACTATATATAGATCTTAGATTCCATGTAGATCAAGGTATATAGGAATTACCTAATATTTTTGTTATTATTTCCAATAGGAAGCCTCTCATGAATCTTATTATTTGGTGTATTATTTAATGGTTGTCCCTAATAAGTTACTCTCTATGCACATTATAGATGATATATTTCACATGCATGATGGTAGAAACCTCTATACTTAGTGACCTTTTGGACCGTTCACTATTTATGACTATGGATTCATATATGAAATAGCCTACACATCAAACTTACCTCAAATTATCATCTCCAAAAACACATCTAGTTACATTTGGTATATCTATAGTGTTTTAGTATTATTTTTTAGTTTCAGTTTTAGTTTCATTATTCCCTATCTAGATTGACTTTCAGAAAAGATAAGTGAAAGGGAAAACTAGAGGGAATAATTTGTGGTAGAAAGGGTTTTTCAAAATATGTTTTTATGTTTGTGTGGGAAGGCCAAACACTAGTTTTATGTGAATATATTATATTTTTTTGCGTCAGTCATAAGGTAGTTGCATCATTATTATTTTCTCATTGATGATCATTTTAACTGGTAGTTTAATTTTTCAAAAACAAATTACATATATTTTTTTCACTTATAGTCCACAAAAAATGGAAATTATTTTTTTCCCATATATCAATTGCACCATTGGGATTTTCTCATTGGGATGATCATTTTAACATGTATTTTCAAATTAAAAAAATTAGACGTTTTTACATAATTATTTTTTGGGCTATTTCTAATTAAGTTTATATGTTAACATTGTGGTGAAAAATATATCTTTCACAAGTTCCAAATATTTTATCTGTAAATGATATGTTATTAATATGATCCTTAGTAAGGGACTATATTTCATTGTAATGAAAGAAGTTCCACCTTTAGATCTTGTCAAATGAAAAAATGGAAAAAAATTTAGACAAGGTTAGAACCATCCTTGGTCATTTAGTATCCTTTGATTTTATGTTTCATTTTTAGAGAATCATGTAACCTAATAAAGTTTAGAATACCTTGGAGGATATTTTGGAAAGCATAGTAAACCTAGGGATGCCAACTAGAAAATAATATTATTACTCTTAGTCTAGAAAAAAATCCTCACATTGAGGACTTCATCACTCAAGTCAAACACTTAAGGAATCTACTTGTTGACACTAGTGAAACCAAGACTGATGAAAAACTCATTAAGACTATTTTGTCTAAATTGGGTCATCCTTACTAAATTTTTATTTCAAATTACTATATATATTAAAACTCTATGGGATCTATATATGCGGCACTAAATTTTGACAAGTTTTATGAGAAACTTTAAAGAGAACATGAAAAATTATTTTTTATTGGGTAAATATAAATTGAAGGTACTAAGAAATTGGAACTAATAGTTAATGATAATAATGAAATGTTACAACCCTAATCTATAAAAGGAAAGGTCCATAAAAATAAAAAAGGGAAAACAAATCCTAAGCCTAATGGAAATCAATCAACTTAGTAGAATCCTTTCGCAAGTCAAAATAAAGGAAAAGGGGTAAAAATTTCCAATGTCAACCAAGAGTGTTGTAAAAAATGTAGACATTGAAATTAAATCAATAAATGCTTGAAATACTGGTCCTTGACATTTTTACCTTATTTATCCAACTCACTATTATGATGCCCATATATATGAGTTTCTTCCAAAACTTGAAATTTATATGAACATCGTATAGACTTACCTAATTTATTCCTAAACATCACTAATTATTAGACACTTGACCACTAATTTAATTTTAGAAGCCTTTGTATAATATAGGCAAGTGCATATTAGGTAGATATGGGTGCATTGTGCATTAATCCACTTGTTTGGACCTATATCCATCACTCTTATGGCTATATTTTCAAAATTAAACACTTCATAATGTCTCTTTTGCATGATCTATAAGGTCATCTATTTGAAATAATTACAATGTTATTCTATAACATCAAATCAAGTGTCTCACTTGAAACCCCTAGTGACTCTATAAAAATATCTTGTAAAATTATTTTAAAAATCACTTATCTATTCAAAAAAGAGTTTTCCTACAATTATTCTATAATAATAAAGTCATTGACCACGTTAAAATTATTTTCATATAGGTTAAGGCCATACTTTTTCAAATATTCTAATAAAATTTTCTAGTTGCATTCATTAAACTTATATGATCTTACAAATATAAATAACTACATTGACTTGAAGTCCACAAAAACTATGTAGGTAGCATTCATATAACAAGGGGTTTTCTAAGGATAGCTTGACCATATCCTACTTCCCCACTTTTCTCCCCTTTACATTAATCTTGTTTACAACCATGATCAATTAAGGTCATATATATAGTTAAAAATTATTTTTGAGGAAAGAATTAAATCATAAGACCTAGGCATATTAGACCAGGTACAATAGTATGATGACACTACTATAGCTAAGTTAAGATGACAATCTAAGATAAAATTCTCTCATTCCACTTGTACACTTTTTTACTTACAACTTCAATGATATCAGTATGATATTATTAACAATATAAAACCATAAATTCAATGCCTAGAGATATAACTCCATTATCACTTGTTTACATTACACACACACACACACACACACACACACACACAATGAAAGACTATACAATAATTTTTATTTTTCACACTTTTATTTCATGTTTCAAGAGTGTATGACCCTTATATTATTTATATAAAATTTCCAAAATTTAGGACACAATTAGGTCTAATGAGTATATTTATAACACCTGTGTTACATTTTTCCTTTGATTCCATCTCCATATTATTATTATCATCTTGATTTACTTAAAGCTCTTTGTGAGATTTAAAAAATGGATATAATTATACCTTATCCTTATGTTTAGACTAATAAAAATTATCTAAATCCAAATAATCATCTTATACATATTCACTCATAGGTTTTATTCTAGACACGAAAATATATATTTTATAAAAAATAATGAAAAAAAAATTGATTTGGCTTGTGTATCATTATAATCTATAAGTTGGTAATAAAAGATGATCATTACCATATGAGGTAGGGATACTATATTATTTTTTATTTTTCATGAGTTGAATATTTTTTTGACATGTTTAGAGGTAGTATCCTTGTAATGAGAATCAAAATTCGTCTTAACTTAAAATTTTATATTTTTTTGAATCTTTATCATACTCTTCTTTAATATCACCTCAAATATGTGATAGTATCATTTTATGGTGTGTATTTTAATTAAGGAGACATTTATATATTATACTAATATTCAAAAAATATGCCCTTCTCTCATTAACAAGGCACATCTAATTTATTTCAAACAAGCTTTTATGACCCAAACTTTCACCTTCAATGTTTAGATGCTTTGGGCCACATCCTTTGTTTGTATTTAAGTTTTCATTTTCATATTATTTAATTATATAAAATCATTTCATAATCATCCATTATTCCATGGGAGAATATAAAATGTCATTTATATAGCATGTAATCCTTGAACATGCATATACGGAACCATCTCATTTATAAAATGACTTGATTATAACTAGTGCCATTATATAACAATTAGGCCAATATTGTATCCATATAAAAATGTTTTTAACACAAATATAGTACAATCAGATACCTAAAATAAGGAACTATAATAAAAATTATGAATTGAGCACTACACCTATGTATATTGGATAAAGTTTAATATTTACTCCTAATGAAAAGGATCATATCCTTAAGAAACCTACAATTATAACTTCTTAAATTATTCATAATTATTCCAAATATATAATATTGTTTTATAACCATTTTCATCTACAAATAATTCAAAATCTTATGATAAAAACACTTATAAATGATAAAATGGTAAACACATAATCTTATTATAAGAACTTATTACTTATGTAATGGTAAACACCTAATATTATTTTTAAGATCAATATAAACTATTAGACTACAAATAAATGTGGCACTATAAAACATAAATAAATTATAGATTTACATAAGATGCAAGGCCCAATGTGTTATCATCTTTCAACTCAACAATAAAGAGAGATATTTTTTCCTTCCATTAAATTTTAGTTTGAAATTTCTTTCATGGTGGAAGAGGATATTTTTAGATGTGATACCATATAATATCCCATAGTTTACATCCTTGTAATTTATGTCTTTGTGGGTCTCTTAATTCCCAAGTTTATAATAAATGTTTTTTATCTCTTCCCAGATTTTAAATAACTTGGATTTCTCACTGGCATTATTTGGATGCTTATTATAACATTATCATTCCACTCTATATATTATTTTTATAACATTTACTAAATTAAAAATCATATCATGGTGAAGACAATATAAAATCTTTGACATAATCCCAGACATAAGCTAACATGATTGAAAAATGAATACCAAGTTAAAAAATTTATGCATGATACTTTCAAAAGCTTATAATCTAATCATTATGGATTGTGAAAGAATAAAATCTCTCATCAAATGCAATTAGAGTCAAATAATTAATTTAACCACAAAAAAATAATACATTCAAGATAGATTACCTTGAACTCAAACTTTTAAGTCAACACCATTCAAGTTTGCATGAATGTCTGTAATAAGAAGGTCAATTTTTTCTTCCCATTGTGTATTACTATAAAGTTCTTGAAATTTAAGTATGAAATGAGGCTAACATGTGATGGTGAGTAAATAATGTGTGAATTATTTTTTATTTTATATGGTAAATATTATATATTTTTAAGATATTAAAACTTAATACAAAGGAGAGAAAGATGTATCATTTATGCATATAAAGAACACATCTACTAGTGGCAATGGGGCAAGTACAACACAACATGCCAAAAACAACAAAAAAGATCAAATAAATGGTGGTTTTTCCCAACCACTTTCTATGAATTAACAAATATATTTTTCATTCTTTTTGCCTTCAACAACTATCTTCTATGGTTCTGACTTGAGACCCTCTAAGCCATTAGTTTCTACTTAGATTGCCCTCGAGTGGAGGGTCATATAGGAAGGATGTAACACTACTTTAGATTTGTTTTTTAATTTTTATGTACCTTTTTAAAACCTTATTTATCTTTTAAAATAACATAAAGTTAGGATTTTAATGTTGAGTCCTCAAAATTTTCTACTCTAGATAATTCCAAGTCTAGGAATTTATTAGAGGAGACTAATGTGGAGGGGACAACCATGTTCATGGATTTCCTTGGAGAGATTAGGTATTTCAATAGAACATATTTATATTAAGGAGGACTTTTAAGGTCCTCATTTGGAATAGAGAGTTAAAGATCTTTTTAATTGACTTGCTATCAAAACCATATAGATCTTCTTCAGTATCTACCTGTAGAATGTCAATGTTGTAATCTTTCCACTAAAAGGGTTCATTCTTTGTTTTCTTGAGGGAAATATAGTTTTTGGTTAAGTTTCCTATATTAAAACAACTATGAAAACAAAATAATAGGCCTTCATAGTCTAGGGGTTGGGACCAAGAGCATTTCATAACTTGTAGAGTTACATTTTTAGGTAAGTTCTTGGAGGTGTCAATATTCACTAAAATTCTAGCAAAAGTAGTGTGATAAAAATGATTAGTATCAGGATTCATTTGTAGGTAATCACTTGGTGAATTACCAATATCCTTTTTATTATATTTAGTCCAAAATTGGAGAGGAAGATGGGGTAAATGAAACCAAATAGGTTTTTCATTAAGTGGTTCTATGAGGGGGTTAAAGACAGGGGACCATGGTTTGATGACAAGGGGGTGGTGATTCAAACTCCAAAATATATTTTGAATCTCTTCCTTGTGTCAAATATTTTAGAAAACAATAATAAAGAAACTTTTTGCATAAGGTTAAATATCAAGCATACCTAATAAGAGGGGTGCCAATGCTTCATGATCCAGGAATGCAAATCTTGAAGTTTGGGCCAATAATCCATGAATCTATAGATGCGACCATTGGATGAGAAAAATTATTCTAATATAATCACTTGTCTAATCTCCTCCTCATCAAAGATCATAATACGGTCAAAAGATGTAGGTTTGAGAGGTATGGGATCTGATTTTAGATTTATCTTGTGAGATATTACCTCAGTGAAGGATATATGCTTTTGAGGGTCTATCATAGCTTCCATTTCCATGACATCCAAGACTCTATTGGTAGTAAGTGAGCTTCTACCATGAATAGGAGTGGGAGAAGTGTCATTATTCCACCTAGTGATGACCTTCTACCTATAATCACCTAAAATTAAAGGGTTTTTGCCATGAATATGAAGGGAAGCAACATTGATCTTCTACATAGCGATGGACCTCTACTCATAGTTTTCAAAAAAACTTTTTCCATAAGCATGAAGGTAAGCAATGGTGGTCTTATATGCGTCAACAACCATCTACCTAGAATATCCAGACATAGAATGGTTTCTACCATGAACATGAAGGGAAGTAACATCAATATTTTGCATAGTGACATCCATCTACCTAGAATTTCTAGACATAGTAGATCTTCCACCATGAGCATGGGAGGAAGCAGTGATGGTATTCTACGTAATAATAACCTTCTACCTAGAATCACTAAATGTGGTGGATCTTTCATAATGAGTATGAGGAGAAGTAGTAATGGTCTTCCATGTATTGATGACCTTTTACCTAGAATCACCAAACATAGGAGGTATTTTTCCTAGAACATGAAATTAATAAGTGAGGGTCTTTCATGCAATGATCACATTCTATCCAAAATCATCAGAAATAGGGGAACCCATGTCTATAGTGGTTTTCTAGTTTTCTCACTCAAACTAAAATTCAAAATGTTGAGGGTCTCTAGTAATGGTTAGGAGGGAGGAGAGAGTAAGTAGAGAGAGAGTTCAATAATTTGTGAATTATTAGTTACAATAAGATAAATAATTCATAATTCATAACCTATGTGACATTGAGTACATATTTAAAATGTTTCATATTCTATCCCATTACTTTATATAATGCTTCATGGTAACCATGTGTATGTATTTATTTTGACATGTTCATCAAATAAAACATGTATTCCTCATATATGTAATTTAATTATTGCATACCAAGATATAAATTTCCATTAAATCATGAAACTCATAAAAATTGACCTTCACTTGCTTACCATATGATGTGTTAGTGCCTTCATTACAAAGATAAATTATTTATTTCATTAAATTATCTTAAAATAAAAGTTTTTCAACATGTTCTAAAACTTGTTTACATTCCTCTTTCCAAAAACATTTATCAAGCATAATTCAAGACATCAACCCATTGTCTCTTAGTAGCTCAAATAAAGTTTTACATAGTTGGTCACCTCAATCATAATGGATATGGGAATCTAATCCAATTTTGAATGCAACTTCAGATAATAATATCCATTTTTTCTCTCATATGTTTCAAACATAAATATATAATATGATTTGACATTTATAATTCTTACCCCAAATGTCAAAAAATTAAATTTAACCCAATGCATATTCAATGCTTTAACATCCTCAACTCATAACTTCATTACATTAACTAGTTAAACCTTTAAGCAAACTAGGTTTGTCTAAATTATTTAAACACTCAAATCCATGTGGGTCATGTTTGATTAAATAAATATATAATATATGATTATAGGTAAAAAAAAATATTTATAAACTCATTAACAATAATATAATGAATTTTATCAATGACTCCATCCAAGAGAGCAAGTATATCCTCCACCTTGGACTCTTATTTACAATTATTATTAATGAAGTACCCAATTAGATCAATAATGACATCATCTTTAACTTCCTTAATTATTTTTAAAAGACACCATTTTTCAAATTCTATAACTTAATTTATTCCCTCTTTCAATCTCTCATAGTAATAGCTTAACCCATTTTGTAGATCTAATAATTTTTTCATGTACACTTAGATCCTCATATATTATTATCTGCTTGTGATAAATTACAGTTATTAAATTTCTCCAAAATATATTTATTATTAACTTCCAATATTATAACATTTTATTATACATATCTTAGTTTTGTTTATTATTATATTAGATTTTTCTTAGAATAATGGATAATTATATACTTTATTTGTATTATCCATGTTATGATTGAATTGATCTCTAAAAATATGATATGAAACTAAATTTATTTGAACCAATGAATAATAGGTGAAGATTTTGTGATTATCAATCTCTATAATTATTTCATGTGTACTTATCCTTAATTACATCTAGGCTATTTTCCTCAAATCCTTCAACTTTGTTATTTCACAAGAAGTTTATTTGGAGCATGGATGTATGGAACCATCATTACCTTCAACAATAGGTGATAAATGTTTCATGTGTAAAAAACATATTCATTTTTAGATTTTGGAAGATCATAATTAGTATCCAATTTTAAATGACATCCCATGTTTTTTTTAACATTGTCATTTGCAAAATAATACATTTATCATGTATAAATTTTGATGTAGATCTTTTACCCCTAGTTGAGTAAGTTTTAGGAAAATCATAGTTGGGAGAATAAATTGAATATTAAAATATTCATTTACCTTATGTTTCTCTCTATGGAGTGTAAAATATTCTATGAATATTATGTTTGAGTTATCCACTTCAACAAGATCTAATAAAAGACAACATAGTAATACAGTGTTAGATCCTACGCAAATTTTACCAAAAAAAAAAAAAATTGGAGGATAATTAGAAAATATAGTTGAATAATTAAATAAAATTTGATGCATAGAATTATAGTATTTTGACCTCTTGATAGTAGTATATGAAATTAAAAATACACTTAAGTATTTAGGACTTTATAATATATGAGGGATCCATGATATTTAATATTTATTTTATCAAAAGTTATAAGTAGTGTTCTTAACATTAATTATTTTAAAATAAAAAGCATTTTTATGTTTCACTATTTTAGTCTGGTGTGATATTGAAATTTTAAAGTCTTAATACTTAGTTTTTTTTTATTACAGTGATTTTAGATTTCATTAAAAAAAGTGTTTGGTCCTTTTTGAGATAAATGGTTTGGAAGAATAAGTTAATAAAGAGTGAAGTAACCTAATACTAAAATAATTCCAATTAAATAATTTAATTTATGATATTCAAGTTTAATGTTTAATTATAAAAAATAATAAATATAAAAATTATGATGCCAAACAAATTTTTGATTGCACAAACATGAAGTAGAAAAAATAATTAGCTTATGTAATGATGAAAATATAGATATGAGATATATAGGTGTGGAAGTAAATTGTCTAATTTTTAGGAACTAGTTGTCATATTTTGAAAATATTCTTTTTTTTCCTAGACACTTGTGTCCCTATGGATACTTATGTTGATGATCTTATCTGCATATCAATGCAACTATCTTGTACATAATATTGTTTCTATCAAGATGTGACCACCTAGGTATTTCTTGGTTTTTTTTCACATTTTGTATGATATTTCTTGATGTTGTTCACATGATGTAGATGAGTATTTGTAGCTCAAGCCTTATCTATTCACCTTAGGCTAGGTTATCTTGACAAAAAAACTAGTTAATAAGATCACAATGTTGAGATAACCTCAAAGACCCCTCTATAAATGAGCTCTACCTACATAGACAATACTTTTAGGAGGGCATCAGACGTATGTAGTTTTACTCTATGTGTGGTAATGTCTATCCACAAGGGTGAAATATACTATATTAAGATGAATGCAATGATCTATTATGTAGCATAACAAACATGTCTCATGGGCTATGTTTTTTGTGCTTCAGACATGTAGTATGAATTATCTTATGCCTAATATGTAAATAGGAATGAATAGGGAATATTATCTTAGTTTTGCAATTCATTGATTGAGCTTGAATAAGACTTACTTGGTAATTTGTAGATGAATAATGAGTAGGATTTTACTTGTATTTATACTATCTCTTTTGAAATAAATCCTCACAAAAGGGTTAGTGATATTCTTAGGCATATCCTTACACTTTGAAAGATTTGAAAATTTAAGTGTTTATAGGGTAAGTCCACTTGCATAATATTAGGGATAGTAACCTAGAAGTTATTGTCTTACCCTAAATGTAACTATCCAGGATGAAATAAACTTTTTAAGGTTATGTAACTGCTAATAAATGATATATATCAAATATCAGGCATTATGTGGTGATAAATGATCTAGATAGTAATAGTAATTGTGGTTGGACTAAGAAGTAAGTAATTAAACCTCATGAGGTGGTCATTGTAATCATTTTTCCTAAAATTAAGGTTAAACTAAAGGGTAGATCCTTGAGAAATATTTTTCAAGTGTACAACACTAGTTTAACATATTCTTTTTTTTCCTAGACACTTGTGTCCCTATGGATACTTATGTTGATGATCTTATCTGCATATCAATGCAACTATCTTGTACATAATATTGTTTCTATCAAGATGTGACCACCTAGGTATTTCTTGGTTTTTTTTTTCCATTTTGTATGATATTTTTTGATGTTGTTCACATGATGTAGATGAGTATTTGTAGCTCAAGCCTTATCTATTCACCTTAGGCTAGGTTATCTTGACAAAAAACTAGTTAATAAGATCACAATGTTGAGATAACCTCAAAGACCCCTCTATAAATGAGCTCTACCTACATAGACAATACTTTTAGGAGGGCATCAGACGTATGTAGTTTTACTCTATGTGTGGTAATCTCTATCCACAAGGGTGAAATATACTATATTAAGATGAATGCAATGATCTATTATGTAACTTAACAAACATGTCTCATGGTCTATGTTTTTTGTGCTTCAGACATGTAGTATGAATTATCTTATGCCTAATATGTAAATAGGAATGAATAGGGAATATTATCTTAGTTTTGCAATTCGTTGATTGAGCTTGAATAAGACTTACTTGGTAATTTGTAGATGAATAATGAGTAGGATTTTACTTGTATTTATACTATCTCTTTTGAAATAAATCCTCATAAAAGGGTTAGTGATATTCTTAGGCATATCCTTACACTTTGAAAGATTTGAAAATTTAAGTGTTTATAGGGTAAGTCCACTTGCATAATATTAGGGATAGTAACCTAGAAGTTATTGTCTTACCCTAAATGTAACTATCCAGGATGAAATAAACTTTTTAAGGTTATGTAACTGATAATAAATTATATATATCAAATATCAGGCATTATGTGGTGATAAATGATCTAGATAGTAATAGTAATTGTGGTTGGACTAAGAAGTAAGTAATTAAACCTCATGAGGTGGTCATTGTAATCATTTTTCCTAAAATTAAGGTTAAACTAAAGGGTAGATCCTTGAGAAATATTTTTCAAGTGTACAACACTAGTTTAACATATTCTTTTTTTTCCTAGACACGTGTGTCCCTATGGATACTTATGTTGATGATCTTATCTGCATATCAATGCAACTATCTTGTACATAATATTGTTTCTATCAAGATGTGACCACCTAGGTATTTCTTGGTTTTTTTTTTCACATTTTGTATGATATTTCTTGATGTTGTTCACATGATGTAGATGAGTATTTGTAGCTCAAGCCTTATCTATTCACCTTAGGCTAGGTTATCTTGACAAAAAACTAGTTAATAAGATCACAATGTTGAGATAACCTCAAAGACCCCTCTATAAATGAGCTCTACCTACATAGACAATACTTTTAGGAGGGCATCAGACGGATGTAGTTTTACTCTATGTGTGGGAATGTCTATCCACAAGGGTGAAATATACTATATTAAGATGAATGCAATGATCTATTATGTAACTTAACAAACATGTCTCATGGGCTATGTTTTTTGTGCTTCAGACATGTAGTATGAATTATCTTATGCCTAATATGTAAATAGGAATGAATAGGGAATATTATCTTAGTTTTGCAATTCATTGATTGAGCTTGAATAAGACTTGGTAATTTGTAGATGAATAATGAGTAGGATTTTACTTGTATTTATACTATCTCTTTTGAAATAAATCCTCACAAAAGGGTTAGTGATATTCTTAGGCATATCCTTACACTTTGAAAGATTTGAAAATTTAAGTGTTTATAGGGTAAGTCCACTTGCATAATATTAGGGATAGTAACCTAGAAGTTATTGTCTTACCCTAAATGTAACTATCCAGGATGAAATAAACTTTTTAAGGTTATGTAACTGATAATAAATGATATATATCAAATATCAGGCATTATGTGGTGATAAATGATCTAGATAGTAATAGTAATTGTGGTTGGACTAAGAAGTAAGTAATTAAACCTCATGAGGTGGTCATTGTAATCATTTTTCCTAAAATTAAGGTTAAACTAAAGGGTAGATCCTTGAGAAATATTTTTCAAGTGTACAACACTAGTTTAACATATAAATATATATTTAAAAATATTCATCCCCCCAATCTAATAATGCATAACTATGAAGTTAATAGTTTAAAGAAAATAAAATGTAATGTATTTTTTATAACACACCTTATCTTTACTTGAGACAACTTAATTTTTTTATATGAATGACCTAAAACTAAGAATTTATGTGTCGATGCAACCATGTTTCCCCTTGTTAGTTTGTCTTGGTAGAGATGATTCCTTGCTAAATCATTGGAGAGATGTTCACAACTAAACCTTAGACATGTGAAGAGGTTAATTTTAAGGTGATAATTCCCCCAACATGGTATAAGTAAGAATTGTGTCAAGTATATTAGGAACACATAATCTTAATCATAAAACTCAAGTATAACTATTCTATCCAATCTAGCCAATTTACCTAATCTCACTTGAGTGAAATGGTGTCACCATATCAACCGAAAATAATATTATCATGGTGATAATTATATCAAGTGTGTTAAATCTCAATCACATCAACAAAAAAAATAGATAATTATTGTAGTGAATAAAATTTCAAACTATGCATCTTGGTAAGGTCAACGCATACATGTATGTATAATTTATAAGTGTATCTATAATTTTGTGTAAGTACACCTTGAATATGTATAAATATAAATTATGTATCAAAATGTAACCTTTAATTTATAAGATATAATATGAATCATAAATATGAAAATATTTATCCCAAATTTGTGCCCAATGCATATAATTTTGTCTCAAATATATATATGAATCATGTAAACTAAATCAAATTATGATAATTTTTTTATTTTTATGTATGTGGAGTCATGTATTATATGAGATTACCCAAATAATATGACCCCCCACCTTTTAGGTGAGGGTATTGCAAATTTATAATCAACTTATCTCAAAAGGATAAGAAAATTATGTTGTATATATGTGAATCATGTAGTAAATAAGCATATAGTAGTGTCATGCCAAATCATATATATCAATGAATCTTAGAGTATGCATACTTAACAATCCCAAGGAAGCATGATGTGAATCATGGAAATCCTTATAAGATAACAATCTCAACAAGCAATCAATCAAACATGCAAGAGTATTCAAATATCATAGAAAGAGGGGTCCAAGGAGACCATAAACAATGGTTATGTTAAAATTCCAAACACTCAATTGAAAAACATGTCTAAATTTCCACACATAAAATAAACAAGCAACAATCAAGGTATTATGACCAATAATAAAAGGAACATGTTTAAATTTCCACAAACAAGGTAAAGAAGCAAAAAAAAAACACATTCAAGTAAGCTAATTTAAATACATGAAGTAATGAGATAATTAATTACCTTAAACATGTAATATTAGTTATTACATACATGTGTTTATAAAATGTCATGTAGAATAACATAAAAAATACATTGTTTAAGATAGTAACATGAGTATAGACATTTGCAATATATATAAACTCTATAAGATAGTGTAAAATGATCATAAAACAATATAACCTATGTCAATATTGATCATATAGAATCAAGATTCCTCTAATGTAGTGTATCATATTAGAAGAGGAAAGGTCCAACATCTACGTGCTTGAGTATCATAGGTCTAATGTATGCATGTATAACACTAAATTACCCATGAAACATATGTTTATAGATATTATATGTTATCTACTAACATAAATTATATGAAAAATTAAAAAGATAGTAAACATGTGAAATATTTTTTGTATTTTTGAACTCTTTGATTGGTTGTGTAATTTTTTGGGATTATTGTTTTTGAAATTTTTGAATATTTTGAAAGAGAGTGATATCTAATGATTGATGATCCCCATAAATGTAATTTTTATTATGTCCATCTATTGTACTCATCATACTTGTTAACCATGATTTTGAACACTTTTCCATACAGTTTCCTACTTTCATAAGCCATATAGCATTATGTTTCTATACTCTTTTAAATAGTTGAAATTATGTATTTAAATTAAATATATTCTGGTTATCTATTAATTTAAGATGTTTTTTCTATATTTTGTTTTAAGGATGTTTTTGAGAGATAGGTATGTAGCAAATAGCAACCTATAGCAAAGGAATCTGATTACATAGACCATCCTGCAGCCACTACGTGACCAAAACCATAGATGAATATATTTTTATTATCTTCCAACCAACTCATAAAAATTAATATAACCTCTATGGATCTCAATAATGAAGTGGTTGAATAATGAAACAGCCTTGTTTGTCCTACAACAATATTGCAAAATTCTCATAAATAATGACTTTACTGAAAGGAACCAATTCCAGTTATCCCAATTTGAATGTATCTTAGAATAGAATGTATATATTTTTTTGAATAAAACAATATCATTTTTGGTATATAAATATTTATAATCATAGTTGAGAGATAGTAGATGTTGATTAGAGATTATCATAAGTACATTTTATCAAGCAAAAATTATTGTAACTTCCTATAGCAATTCATTGTTGCAGTTTTTTATTAATATAAATAAGAATTTATGAGTTAAATTAAGTGTTATGAGAAGAAGGATTTAAGATAAAATACAAAAGGAGGAAGGACCCCTTTTAGAATCCTTACAACAACAATCTAACCCAATTTTATAGATAAACATGTTATTTGATTTCTAATGAATTTTGTGATTTAATTTTGAATTATGTGATTTACATTCCTAGATTTATATAAAGAAACTTAAAATGCATAAGAATTTATTTACTATTACGTTTTTTATGTTTCATTTCAAGCATTTCATTTACTATAATTCAACATCTTAGATATAATTAGCAAAATGTCAATTTAGAGATTGAGTGTACACATATAGTGACATCATCCTATCAAGTCTACATCCTTAGGTTGAAATCTAAATGAAGTAGAAGGTACAATTACATGGTGAATCTCCTTATCAATTTTGGTCAAGATAAGTACATCTGATTGTGAATCAGTTACTAGTCATTATTGGTGATATTGCTAAGAAAGGGTGTCACACACTTATAATCTTCAATCTTGATAGAAATTATTTCTAGATGCTAATTTTTTTATTTAAAAAGTTTTTTTTATTATTTAGATTAAATGGTTACAAATTTTATAGTTTAAATTTCCATTTTTGTAAGTAGGATAGTGTAAATTTATAAAAACCCCATATTACTAACCCTATGCAAGTAGGGTGGACAAAAAGTAAAAAGAAAGTGGTTAACATATGAAAAATGAAGGGGAATATATAAGAATATTTTTTCTTGAATAATTTAAATTTGATACAAGATTGGATATTAATCCTATAGTAACTAAGGAACATGAAATAATTATTGAAGATCACTCATAGTTATCAATATAAGAGGTAGATAAGGAATTATTTTTGGCTAGATTGGTAACATAAGTTGGAGACCTTAAAGAGATTCATACCCCTAGAAGAGACCCACATGTACCAACTATAATAATTCTAACCTTATCACCTCATACTTAGGAATCTAAAGTTCACTTTCCTCCATCACCCAAATTTCTTGCTAAGTAGAAGAAACACTAGGCCAATAGAATCTTCCAATTTATAGAGACTCTTTATTGAGACACTAGTGAAATATTCTGAAAAATCCACACCATCTTCATTATATAGGAAGCCATACATTCATAAGGAAAAATATAAAGTATCCATATTATAAACCCCATGTAAATTAAGGAATTGATAGGAATTTTGAGTGCTAGGTAGCAACAACCTCTCATCCACTAATACAAATAGTATTCATGGGGGATCACCAGGAAGAAAACACTACCAATGACTTTGATAATTTTGAATTTCCTATCCTTTCTCCAAATGTAAATGCACCCATGAAAAATATCCCTCACTCTACCCTCCCTACCTTTAAAATAAAAGTTTTTGAGGATACAAATACATGTCTTTTTGAATTCAACATCTTATGCCATAGTTATGATTATAATCAAGATGCTCAAAAACTCAAACTATTTCTAGCAACACTCAAATATGCAGCACTTAGATGGTTCATGGGACTTGGAAAGGATGTCATTTCCATTTGGAAATAAATGAAGGAGAATTTTTTGATGAAATACCAAGACTATTAAAGGGGTATAAAGTATAGGAGAGATGACATTTTCTAAATGACACAAGTTGATGATGATTCATTAGAGGAATATATGGAGGTACTAGATATAATGTCTAGTGATGATGTTTCTACACTACCATTTGATGAATTAATAGTTCTATAAACAAACTACTCCAGATTAACCATGAATAAAAGTAGGGATATAAACCTTCATGTAGCATCTACTATAGAACTATCTAAAGGTGAATTTAGAAACCTACTTTAGGACATGAAGTAGGACATCATCAGTTACCTAGCTACTCAACTTGATACATTACATACACGGAGGAATCAAGAAGAAACTAAGAAAGCCTTAGCCACCTATTGCCTTGAATGTAGAAAGAATAAGGTGGATTTCACATGACATTCCATGAAAGCTCAAGTAGATAGTATAATCAAGGAAAATCTTAAAATAGTGGAGCTAAATGCCATAAGAGAAGATGATAATCAAGTGTTTTTTGTGGCTCAATGGAAACCATGGGTACAAAGATAAGGTATTCCATCAAAATCTATGTTTTTAAATTCTTAATTCTCAAAGAATCCTTAATATGGTTATTGGATGAATGCACTCAATAAAAATTAATCTCAAACAAGTTAGTAGATACCCTAGAATTAGTTATGGATGCAATATAATGGACACCAACCTCAATCCAAGAAATTCTAAAACCAACAATGGTTTTGTCCCTCTAATCCATGGTAACAACAATGGAGAGGTAATCAAAGCTTTCCCTAGCAAATGAAATAACCAAAAAAATGACAAGCCATAATTATAGACACTCAAAAACCTATTCAAACCACTTAATTACTTAACTAGCCCATCCCAATCCTTCTAATAACTTAGTTCAATCAACATAATCTACTAAGATAATGCAATATCTAATATACACTTTAGATATTAATCAAGTTCAACTTCACTCAAGTCATGTTCTTTCAAAACCCACCTCACCCATAATCACAAAACACTTTAAACTAGATCTACTCCATACTAATCCATAGCGACTCATGGTCAATCCTGAGCCAAGTCTATCAAAAAATCAAAAAGAAACTAATAATCCTCTTTTTCTATAGAGTTTGAGAATATCACATCCTAAACCAAAGATTGAAATGGATATTTAGGACAACTCAAGATGTGTGCATAAAAATCCCACTCTTTCAAGTAATAAAGGATGTTCTTATCTACAATAAAGTTGTTACAAAGCTATATTTGAAAAAATCAGGTAGAAAAAAGAAGGATCCTAAAATAGTCTAGGTCATTGGCCAAATAGCAAATATTATGTTGGGAAATATAGTTCCCCCAAAATATTATAGTCTAGGAAGTCTTGTAGTTAATGTTAGTATCTACAGCCAACCCATCTCCAATACTTTAATCAACTTGGGTGAAACTATAAATGTGATGACCATGGAGACCATGTAGCAACTAAAGATTACCACTCTCCATCCAACACCCACCATCCTCTAGATGGTTGACAAATAAACTGTTAAGCCTAAAGGAATTATTAAGGACCTTGTTATCACTATAGATTCTTGGTAATATCTAGTATATTTTATTTTCCAATGGTCAAAGAGCAATTTGGGGGGATGTCCTCTTATCCTTGTTCATCTATGGTTATCTACCATTGATGCTTTTATTGGTTATAGGTTAGGAAAATGATAATTTTAAATGGAAATGACACCAATAAATTGGTGCTATATCCATCATCTTATCCTTCCCTGAATGATGGACTAATCCATTGGATTGATGAATTTGAAGAATTTATCTCTTTGTATACTCTCTATATAATTGATCAGATTCCAACTCTATGGGCCCAAAAAGAAGACATTGTCCTTACTTGTATCCTATAAAACACCTATTGATATGATCTTGTAGTGACCAACCTATTAGAATGTACACCATGCCCTCTTTATAATACCTTTCTTGAGAATGATTTTTCTGAAACTACAAGAAATGTTTGGACATTTCATCATTTACTTCTCCACCAATGCATTTATGCTCCTTCAATTATCAATGAAGAGATCATGATTTATTTAACAAATAAATTAAATGTCCTACCAAATAAACCTCTCAACATCAAAACTTCCTAATACCCTATAAAGAAAGTTAGTTACATATAATGATGAGAAGGCACACAACAACATTTGACTAGGATTACCATGACATGAGATAAATACCCCTAGATTTATGTATGCATCACATTTACAGTAAATAAGAATACAAACCTATTCACCAAATCCAATGACAAATAAATCCTATAGTCAAAGACATTGTCAAAAACTAAGTTTCTAAAACTCTTGGATGTAGTATTTATTTATCCTATCACAAATAGGTAATGGGTCTCTCCCCTGGTCATTGTCCTTAAGAAAGGGGAAAATGGAATATTTTCATTGACTACTAAGAGTTTAATGTTGCTACTAGGAAAGATCACTTTCTCATTCCATTTAATGATCAAGTGTTAGATACATTAGCAGGGAAAAATTACTTTTCCTTCCTAGATGGATATAGTGGTTATAATCAAATATGAACTACTCCACAAGACCAAGATAAAACCAATTTTACTTTCCCTTGGGGGACCTATGCCTATGCCATATTACCATTTGGTATTTGTAATGCCTCAGGTAATTTTCAAAGGGATGTCTTAAACATATTTTTTGATCACTCCCATGACTGTGTTGAAACCTACATAGATGATTTCATCGTCTATGGGTACACATTCAAAGAAATACTAACCAATATAAAGAAATTTCTTTAACACTACTAGGACCATCAATTATCTTTGAGTAATGAAAAGTGTTACATGCTTATGATTAAAGGGATTGTGTTAGGACATCACATATCTCCTACTAGAATTCAAGTTGACCCAATAAAGATAAGTATCATTAAGGATCTACCCACACTAAAGAAGCATAAAGATGTTAGAATTTTTTAGGACATGATAGTTATTATAGATGATTAATGAAAGATTTTAATAAAATTACCACCCCATTATTTGGATTACTTACTAAAGATGATAAAATTACATGGACTGATGATTGCCAAACTACCTTTTAGCAACTCAAAGACCTTTTCATAACAACTCTTATTCTGAGAGGACCTAACTAGAAAAAGCCTATTCACATTCATACAAATGCATTTGAAACCACTTTAGGAGTTTCCCTTGGCTAAAAAGATGAATCTCTAAGTTATGTGATCTATTTTATCAACAAGAATCTTCAAGGGGCTGAACATAACTACACTATAATAGAGAAGGATTTTTTGGTTATCATCTATGGCATCAATAAATTTTGACACTACATTATAGGTTACCAAGTATTCATCCACACCAATCATGTAGTAATAAGTTATTTAATGAATAAACCTATTGTTACATGAAAGATAATTCATTGGTTACTTTTTATTATAGGAGTTTGACATTACCATTCTGGATAGACTAGGTAAGGATAATGTAGTAGTAGGTTTTCTATCTCGATTGTAAAATGATGAGCATAGTCCTATTATTGATGATTATTTTCCTAATGAACATTTATTTTTTGTAACAACGTAATCTCCTTGATTTGTAGATATTGCTAACTATATTATTGTAGGTTCACTACCATAATATTTCTCACCTAGGGATAGACAACATTTGATCCAAAAGAGTAGACATTATTCTTGGATTACAAGATATCTCTTTATCACTAGATCAGATTCAGTTATGAGAAGATGTATCTGAGAAGATGAAGCTTATGACATTCTTAGATCCTACCATGATGAACCTTGTGGGGGACATTTTATTGCCAAATGGACTACCATGAAGTACTTACTATCAAATATTATTGGTCTTCTTTACATAAGGATGCCATGATTAACACCCATAAATGTGATCAATGCCAACATATGGTAAATCCAACTCACTCTAATGAAATGTCATTATAACCACAATTGGTTTTAGAACCCTTTGACAAATAATGATTGAATTTTGTATGTCTCATTGATCTTAAATCTAGCAAAAAGGAATACATATAGGTGTGTACTAATTATGTCATCAAATGGGTAGAGGTCTAAGCCTTAACCCATGCATAAGATGAGAAGTTAGTTGAGGTCCTATATGAATAAATATTCACCTACTATAGAATACCAAAATAAATAGTCACATACCAAGGCCCATAATTCATATCAAACCTCATAGCTACCTTGGAAAAATAATATGAAATCAAACACAAGAAGTATACCCCTTACCATCCTCATTAAAATGGTTAGGTGGAAGTGAAAAAATAAGAATTAGAAAATATCCTCACTAAGATTGTCAGTCTGCATAGGAAAGATTGGTTAACTCATCTTCTAGAAGTAGTCTGGGCTTATAAAATCACTTGGAAAATCACAACTGGTCTCATTCTATATGATCTAGTTTATGGTAAGAAGCATGTTTTACCCATTGAGTTTAAACATAAGACATTAAGGACAATAGTTTATTTGGTCTTGGATCTTTCCCAAGATCAACAAGATAGGATCATACATCTAAATGCACTTGATGAACTAAGAAAGGAAGCAATTCATCATATTGAAATAGTGAAAAGATAATGTGTGGGATGGCATGATAGGAACATCAAGACTAATAATTTATAAATAAGATATTAGAAATTCATTTTTTACTCTAAATACAAGGATCATAAAGGAAAACTACAGTCCAAATGTCTTGGGCTTTATGAGATCGAACACTTTTTTGATAATGGATCTATAAATCTCATGACCATTGACTCTATTTAGTTCCAACTGCTTATTAATGGCCACATGATCAAGTTGTATAAGAAACCATTTTCCAAGGAAACTATCACTTACCAACTTCTTAAATAAAAACATCCATATCTTCTTTATGAAGCAAATCAACTTGTTCCTATAGCTGAAGGGTATTTTTGTCAACCGTTCTCTAATATTTTTCAAGAGTAATAAAGCTTCTTGTAGCTAAAAACAATTCATTCACAATGGCTTGGTTTAGGATGAATAAAATACTACCTAATATATTCTTTTGATTCTAGTTGAATTTGGACTAGAAAATTTTTAAAAAAATCAAAAAATTTAGCAATGAAAACCTTTGAGCATTGTTGATGGATATTGTCTCAGAAAACTAGGTCACTGGTTGATCAACATTCATTAGAAAAAGGGAAAAATAAAAAGGTTCTATAGAAATAATTTTTTTTAATCTATTTTTTCATTTAAATTCATTCTCTTAGAGTATAAATACATTTTACTTCTTTCTACAAGATGAAAAAACTTGCTACTGTAGGATAAAGCTTGCTACTATAGGTAAAACTTGTTGTAGGATAAAACTTACTGCTACAAGAAACATATATTTCTATAGAATGTATTCCCACATTCCATCCTACATCAAACATTTTTTCCTACTAAAATCTATAATACACCATGATTTCCACTTTGAATCATCATTTACACATTTATGAAAGGTATTTCTATAAGTAAAACAATAATTATTCTATATTTATTTCTTATCATACATTTTAATTATCTATAAAGATAATGAGACTTAATGATATCAATATTCCACCTTATCCTCTCCTTATCATGCCCACTTATCCTATCCTTAACTGATTGATGTAATAATTGACACAACTATTGTTGCCACCCCTTCCTCTTACCATGAGTATTTTGTACATGTCAGCTTAATCCCTTAAGGACAAGTGATAGTATAAGTTGGGGGAAATTTTCCATTAATTCAAAAATATTATTTCACCACCCAAATAAAAAGTCTTAAATAATTATACCAAAACCCAAAACCCTTTCTACAAGCACCTAGACCTACAAATCACATAATATGGGAGGTAATTTATTAAAACATGAATTGTTGGATATCACCCCTTTAACTAATTGCCTAAAAATCTTAGCCCTATTCTAGCATATAGAATGGGCATATTATTTTGAGAAAATATAGACCTTATATGAAGGAATTATAGAGGAATTTTTTATTAAATTACATAATAGCTTGGCAATGGTAAAGGTGATGGAAATAAAGCTGACAAAAATCACCATTATTAGAGTAACGAGACTACCAAGAATAGGGGAGTAATGGCAAGACATATTTTATGTCAAGGCTGAGAGATGAAAATTCATCAGAGTAAATGAATGAATATAAAATTCAATGTAGGGCACTATAAGGTTTTATTTATTGAGAAGATGGGCTAAATCTACTGAGTTTATCTCCAAAAATTTCATTTATGAAGGGAGGTATTATATGATGCATGGCCTACATTTCAAGTTCTTGAATCATTTGAGACATGAAATAGAGATAAACATTCCCAAATTATTACTCCAAATTATCAAAAAAAAATTAGAGGCATTTCAAATAGTTAATTTTAAGTCTCTTTCCCAATATTGTCTCATCCAGTTAATTGTTCTTGACTATTTGTAAAGAACTAGACCTAGCATTAATTGGGAAGAATTTCTCTGAGTACCAAGAAATTCAAAGAATGATAGAGAATAAAATTAAATAGAATAATAATTAGAGGTTGAAGAACAAATATTATAATAACCCCTCCCTATGAAACCATAAGAACCCACAACAAAAAACCTTCCTATAGCCACATAAGAACCTACAAAAGAAGGTTTTTTTATAACAACACAAGAACCTACAACAAGGACTGAAGAATGGACTTCCAAAGGCTAGGAATATATGCAAAAGAGGAATAAAATAATTATATGACCTAATTTAGATGATTTTGAGGAGGAATTTCCACCTTCTCCCAAAAATTCCAAGATAGGGAAGAATATTCTCTAGTATTCAATCAAGAAGAAACAAAACAAGTTAAGCATAGTCTTGAAGAATTACATGAGGAAGAAGATCAATGTTAACATAATTTTGAATAATTATATGAGGAAATATGATAGTAATAATTATAACAAGATCTACATGAGGAACAAATGTAGGAAGAAGCAGAGCAATTAGATCAACGAATTTACAAATGGAATTTTCCACTCTTAAGCAACCCTTGCAAGAAATTAAAAAACTAAGGAAGTAGTGAAAGATAAATTTGGTGGAGGAATGGATACAATTGCTATAGTATCTTATCATCTGCAGCCATTTATCAAATACCATCCTATAACTAACATTCCATAACCTTCTATAGAGGTAAATCAATAAGAAGAACCTAAAGTTTCCTAAGAAGTCAAGTATCACTCTTCATTTACAATATCTTTTAAATTATTAAATTGGATGGATAGTTAGTATAAATTTATGAGGGAACTAAGGAAATAAAATAATAAATTGAAATAATAAAATAAGTTTAAGGAGGAGATCATCACCAAACTGAAATATAAAATTGAGGAAATGGCTAGTCTTACCTACAAGCTCCTTTATTACAGGCATCCTACAAAAGTTTATTCAGTACATCTTGAAGAACAATGGCATAAGTTTAGATTTATGAGAATTTATTATGATATTCCCCATGAATTTATTGATCCCATTTCCTTATTTTTTACATATAAATTAATTTCATAGGAAGAACAAACACAATTATGCAAGTTCTACCTTCACAATTATGATGTTCCTTATGATAAGAAGTGGAACCCCAATCTATATGTTGGACATGTCTAAATTTAGGAATTTTCATCATATTTGTTGAATGAACAAATAAGAGGAATATAAATAACAAAAAATAGGAAAAAGGAGAGCAAAATATAGTTACTTATTAGGAGTGAATCAATGGTACCTAATGTTGTATTAGCTGAATGAGATGATATAATGTTAAAGAAAGAAGCCAAAACTTGGTTTGGTAAGAAATGTGATGAAGCCCAAGATTTTTACATAGGATTAAGACATTATAATAGTAATTTAGATAAATAATCTTGTATGTAATGATGGAATGAGATCACTCCTACACTGAAGAAGAGGGAGCCCTATTCCCTTTTCAATTTAAATACAACATTTAACAAGATCATAAAATATATTCTTCTTACAGGTGATATGGGATCATAATTGTTGAACCTCAAATTCCAACCTCCTCTATTTTGGTATCCTATTCTAGATTGGTAGGATAAAACCCTAGGGGATGAAGTTAGATAAGTCAAAATTTGGGAACTATTTGAATAGAGTTGGGGATTTTACTCCCACCTTGCCAAGGGTGGTGTAGATCCCATGGATTTTAGAGTTCTTTGTGAATTGGGAATAAAAAATTATCTTGCTCAAGGTCAATCAAAATATTAAGTTTTGGGGTGTGATGAGCCCCATAAATTTCCTATTATTATCTCCATTTATTGTACTCATCCTATTTATTAACCATACTTTTGAACACTTTTCCGTATAATTTCCTAATTTCATAATCCATATAGCATTATGCTTCTATACTCTTTTAAATAGATGAAATTATGTATTGAAATTAAATATATGATGGTTATCTATTTCTTTAGGAGAATTTTTATATGATGTTTTATAAGGATGTTTTGGAGAGATAGGTATGTCACATAGAACATCCTGCAACAAAGGAATCTCATTACATAGACCATCCTACAACAACTACATGACCAAAACCATGGATGAACAGATTTTGATTCTCTTCCAACTAACTCAAATAAAAAACTCTAAACTATATGGATCTCGATAATGAAGTAGTTAAATAATGAAACAACCTTGTTTGTCCTACAATAATATTGTAAAATTCCCATGAATGACAACTTTAGCGAAAGAAACCAATTTTGGTTATCCCAATTCTAATATATTTTAGAATATAATGTATATAATGTTTTTCATAAAAAAATATCCTCTATATTATATAAATATGTAGTAGTAGAGTTGAAATATAGTAAATGTTGATTAAAGATTATCATAAGTACATTTTGTTAAGTAGCAATTATTGTAACTTCTTGCAATAATTCATTATTGTAGTTTTTGATTAATATGAATAAGAATTTTTTAGTTCAATTAAGTGTTATGAGAGGAAGGATTAAATATGAAATATGGAAGGAGGAAGGGCCAATTTTAGAAGTTTTATAACAATAATCTAACCTAATTTTATAGTTAAGCATGTTATTCAATTTCTTTATGCATTATGTGATTTAATTTTGAATTGTGTGATTTACATTCTTGCTTAGATTTGTTTAAGAAAGCTTCCAATGCATAAGAATTTATTTCCCATTACTTTTTTTATGTTTCATTTCAATCATTTCATTTACTTCACTTCAACATCTTAAATATAATTATCAGAATGTCAAATTAGAGATTGAGTGTGCACATATAGTGATGTCATCCTATCAAGTCTATGTCCTCAAGTTGACATCTAATTTTTGTATAAGGCACATGTCCATGGTGACTCTCCTTGTCAATTTTGTTCAAGATCAATACATTTGACTATGAATCATCAACTAGTAAATGATCCCATATAAGGGATGATAATTGGATGATTTATACTCTGAATGTGTTATAGTAAATTGGTTATGCTACCAAGGATCATGTATGCATGCCAAATATTTTTTTTAAAAATCTAGGATGATTTTTGTTTATTGCATATGAATTTATGGTTGTGAAGTAATAATATAAGGTGTATAGGTTCATGTAATCCAATGTTTTATGCTCTGTAATTTACTTAATGTAATAGTGGGTCTTTTTATCCATTTTGAAACATGGTTTTTATATGTAGGTAAATGTGTGTGCCATAGAGGTGTGAATGAAGATTTCAAATATTACACTATATATATTTGATATAAAGGCCTCTCAACTATGGGTCACCAAGGAAAAGGTATTTCCTATTGCCTACTATTTCATGCATGATTAACCTTAGTAGATTGTATAATAAATTGTCATGGAATAAAATGTGGTTATTGCAAATGATGTTCACATACAATCTCAGAAACTATAATTACCTTATTAGCATGTATATACTTAAGATAACCATTTATTATGGAAGGTGACAAAATATTATTATATATATAATTACTTTAACCTATCGAATCCTCCCATATGTGGTATAACTAAAAATATAGTGGTCACATGTGTTGGATCAACCTAAAGAGGTAAATCAATCTCACCAAAAACTTATTCTAGCTTCTCATCGAATGATTTTATCATTTTATTTTAATGTAATCAATCATCATGTGTGTATTGAATTTTTATTAAATACATGGTACATATATTATCAATAACACCATTATCAATCATAAAACTTTGTATAGGCTAATTATACATATAAACCTTGATAAATAAGGAATGAAGATCGGAATCATTATCCACAATCTCATTGTCATCAAATGAAATAGAAGGTATCGAAACCATAGGAGGTATCTCACATATAAATTTACCAATAATATGATTTGATGGATTTTATTATGGGATGGATTAAAATTTACATGCTATTCTATTTTCACTTCTAGAGTTGTCTTATAATAATTTTTCAATGTATTATTAAATATATCTTTACTTTTATGATCATTTAGTTGTGATCCTAAATCTGTGGGAGAATCCTCAAAGGTAAGTTGATCACTATCAATAAGGTCATGTATATTATGCTTTAGTTTATAACATATATTCATAGAATTTATTGCACATTAGTGGAAGTCACAATAGACATTTGGAATCATATCCTTTTGGTAAAGGTCAACTCATATCAACCACCATAGGATGAGGGATAGATATGAAATGACACTCTACTAAATTCAAAAGTAATGAAGATGGATATTATGATAATCATGTAAATTATCTCTTAGGTACACTATATAAGATGAGCCTATTAGATTTTTGTGACATTATATTAACCATGTTAGTTTTTTCTTATTAATATTCAATATTTTTTACTTTGTAACTTGGTTTTATATTAAAATTGTCAGTGTATGTAGCTAGTATGTTAGATACATACTTAAGCTTGTTTGCTATAATAAGTTTCATTTAACTATCTCTAACTATATGGAATAAATCATTAAAAGATTTAAATTTATTGAAAACAATAGACTCAATTAAGGGAACAAGACAACTTTGATTGAATATGTATTTAAGCTATTTACAAGCCATTATATTTGTCATTTTGGCCAACATTGTCTTATATCTCATTAAATCTTCATTAATTAGTTCATTTTTTCCCTTTTTAATATTGTTAATTTGTGCATATGACATTATTTTAGAAATTTTGATTGAAAAATGTGCTCAAAATGATAATCTATGGAATTAAATGCTTTTATGAATTGTATTGGTAGATCATAGAACCATCTCAAAGCATACTCTTTTAAAATTATTATAGTCAAATGTTTATTATTAGAAGCATAATAAAGGGATGTCACATAAAAGGATAAAATATGTTGCTTAAGATCACCCTTGACATCATAAAATGTGAACTTGGATGAAAAAGAATTAGTTGTAAAAGGGTACAAAGATATCTTAGGTGGAATGGGGTCATGTAGTACATATTGTGAATCAATAGCATGAGGTGATTTCATGGTTTTTCTCTCAAATTTGATAACCTTAGCTTGAAATTTTTTATATTTTATACAAGATATTGCAAATTTTGATAAAAAAAAGGTTTGAAGATTAAGAGATCACCAAATGGGGTGAAAATGTTTTTATTGAAATAGGTTTTGAAACTGGTAATTTGGTTGAGTTAGTCATAGTTCCCATGGAAGATATAACAATAGTTTAAGTTTTTAGGGAAAAATGGATTAAATACCTAACCCTTACCCCCACTAGATGTAGTATGTAATGTTTTAATCAAGGGGAAAGAAGTGGGAATATGGGAATGTCCCATATCTATAATAACATGATCAATAGATGCAAATAGTTGTTCATCTATAATTTTAGTTTTCTTAGTGTCTAATATAGTATTTAGTATCTTATGAAGATATTTAGAATTTTCATAAATACTCTCAAGAAAGAATGAAATATCCTTAAATTTTTCATGATCTCCTTTTTCATTTTCATTATCCTCATGTGTTTCATTATCTTGATGATAAGATATATCTTTCATAAGAACTTTTTTAGTATGTAACTTATTATCATAAATTGCACTCTCATTATTAGGATAAATTTACATGGTATTAACTTGAGACATATTAGGTTTTCCAAGGGGTAACTATTGACCATTTTTCCCCCACAGGCCAAAATGGGTCAACCCCCTATAATCAAAATCTTGTATAGGGACTTTTTATAATGTTATAGGGTATGCTTCAGCTCATCTAGTGTCACTCATTATGCCATTCTAGTTTAGTCATAGTCTAGCTTGGTCCTTATGTCATTTGGTGTCTAAGGGACCATTTTAGAGTCATTTTATGCAAGTGATATGTCTTCATGGTTATCAATGTAGTTAGGGAATTGATAAGGTTGCTAATGGATGAGAAAATGGAGAGTGTTATAGAGACCCTATGGGATTCTGAGAACACTTGGAATGACTTAGGAAGTTCCTAGTTTTCATCTAGTTCTTCATCATGTTCATCTAGGCACTTTGGGTCTAGTGGCAGAATTATTGAGTAGGCACTTTGTTGACATCACATTTACCACATGTGGTTGAATCATAAGAAATAAGTATTATGGGTTTATTTAATTTTGTGCCAAGATCATATGTTATAAATATCAAGTCCTCCACCTAAGCACATCAAAAGTTATAAAGGTCCAAAGTTGGCTCTTAAATCACTTCTTACTTGTTTTCCCATACTTAGCCATTTTTAAGAAAGTTCTAACAGAGAAAAGTGAGCACTTTCACAAAGTTATATCTCACATGTGTGATATTTTTAGAATAATGTTATATCATGGGTTATCTCATTTTGGTCCCAAGTTCATATGTATGAACTCCTAGGTCCACTACCAAAGTGAAAACAAAGTTATCCATGTGCAAAGATGGGCTTCTAGGCATTTTTGCTAAGTTCCCCATAGTCATTTGAGCTCAGCCATCACTAGGACATCACATAGAAGTATTGATGGACCAACCATCTTAATATTAAAATATATTTTATTTGAAATATTTTAAAAATATTAGATAAAATAGGTTTGTCCCTTTTGACCTTAAGAACATCTTCTAAAAGTTTGATGCCTCCATGATTCTTGCACTTCAAGGTCCAAGATTTCAAAGTTGGTCAAAAATAATAATGAAAATCACATGAACATCATTTAACATCCCATAAACTATCAAGTTTAAGATCATGAACTAACTATTGGCTTTCAAACTATGGGTCTTGGCAAGATCAATGGATTGTGCTTCATTGTACATATATGATCCAATGGAGAGTGATGAAGTCAAATTATAAAAAAGAGTTATGAGTAAGCACACAAGTGACAAGTGTCACATTCATAGATCTTATTAGATAGAGACCCAATGAACATAATCTAGTTAGAGTTAATTCTCAAGATTATCAAAAGATATAATAACTTGTGCTCAATCATGTAAAGGAGATCCAATGACATGAGATGAGTTAAATGGTCACATAGCTTGAGGGATTGGCACATGGCATATGTGAGGATGAGGTTGAAAATTCAAAGGTAGATTTGAGTTATCATATTCGTTCAGACCTAATAAATCCATTGGAGAGAGTTGAGTCAAATTTTCAACGAGCCAAGTTGAGCATCGACAACCAATGAAAATTAAGTTTGAGGATAAAGGTGAGCTTATGATTTTTGATGGATGTCAAGAAGCTATTTTTGACCATGGAAAACAAGGTTTTTTATGGTCTTATTGATGCCATTAAATCTCATTTAAATGCCATGGAGTGGTAAAAATTATGCATTCATGTACAAATAACATATACAGATGCCACTAGACATCAACACAGACCTCTAGTTTATAGATTTATTATGTATAGGGTCCATATTTTAAGTAGCATTGTCTAGTGACTATGTTTTTCATTCTTAACTAAGGGTCCATGCATCTACAAACCCTCAAATCCTATAGTAATATAATGACTATAGGAAAACCAATAGTCTAAGATTGGTTTTCCATCTATAGTGGACCCATCAGTAGAAGAACCAATTCAAGCATGATTTGGGTGAAGTGAGAGCTAGTATTATGATGGGTGCCACAAAGGCATACACGTAGGCCCAAATAGTCTCATTTATAATATTAAATACATGAAAAATACCCTTCTCTCCACTTTTTTATTCATCAACAAACTATCCATGGGAGGTTTAGCATCAGGACAAATCTCTAACCACTTGATCTTACCATTATAACCATCAGGGAGCGTCAAGGGGAGAATGATGTAACTTTACAACCAATTAAGGTGACTTAGATTAATTAAATGGTCTAAATGAACATATTTTTAGAGGAAATTGCAATTATAGTTGAAATTTTTGAATTGATTGATTCTTTAAGCACTAAGGCCCCCTTTCTCTTACAACGTTTCTTTTGTAAGTATAGATCTTGATCTATTATAAATAAGTTACACACCATGTATGGTGAATCCCTATTATACTAATGTTATGTTTTCCCTTTGAACATTAATACAATTTTTTTTATGAGTTTTGAATAATTATCTAAGTCTGTAAGTGATGTATGGTGATAGAAGTGATAACTCTATATCCTTCCTTCCCTTATCCTTTCATGTCTAAGTAAGAGTTATTAATATAACAAGACATATAGAGTGTATTATAGTGTGTAAATCTTTTTCAAGTGTAAAATTATCCTTGGAGTGTGAAATTTTCCCTCTAGTTCATCTACCACGTATTTTTGCTTACACCTCACCTCTATATTTAAATACTCATGTTAGAACCCATTAAGACTTAGAGACTAATTTTAATACTTTGTTTCATTATGGTATTAAATATTATGGTCATGTGGAAGATATTATTGGTAAATCACCTTCTTTATATTAGGTTAAATTTAAGCATTTTCTAACTCTTTGCCCCCATAAATAAGTAGTAGCTTAAGTGACAAACATTGCATGATATATTTAGGGAGCTAGACCTTAAACCTAGATGCTCATTTCTAATATAGGTAAACTATAGTCATATAAAATGTCCAAATTGTTAGTTTTAGTGTGGCTTGTGACACCCTATTCATATCTCCCTTTTTCATTGTATTTTGTCCCTTCTAGACACTTTTTCACTCATTACTAGTCATTCAAAACCTTCTAAACACTCATTCCACCTCAGTCAAGTTCATTTGTATAGGCCATTCCTATTCCCCTAGGTCCCAAACCTATAGGATAGGATCACCATATTTTTTATATAGCACCAAACCCTAGGGTGTTACATTTTTGGTGCTCTTGTCCATTTGCATTTTGAGCCCAGATGATCATTTTCATATGATTCATATCCTTCATTATGTCAGCCTAGCATGAATACATCTAACCCATGACCAATTGTTCTCTATAAAATCCCATCTAAAGATAATTTACAAAAGAGGTGACAAATTTTATAAACCAAGAAAGAATATAAATCAAGCATTAAGGTAAAATTCCCTATTCTTTGTATATAGTCACCCAACATAACTACAAACATACTCAAACCCTCATACTAGTCCTTAACCACCTCAAGCACTCTCAATTTGGAATTTTTTTATCCACATCACACTATTTCATGAAGAATATTAGGTGGGATAACTACATATGTCTTGATCCCTCTTTAGCATATTGGTATGTAGGCAGTGTGCCCACACAAGGGGTGTGGATTACACGTTCAATGCATCTTACACACTAACCCCCACTTTTTTCTCATGTGGTTCAAACATAATTTTATCAAGAATGATGGATGGTTAGGTTTTAAGATTAAATCATCTCTACAAAAAGTTTCCTCGATAATCATCACTCAATATTTCACAAGTAGGCTCACATAGGAACAACACAAAAACCCAAAAAGTTTCAGGTCTCTGTGACTAGTTTGGACAACAACAATAGGAGTGGAGAATAACACCAGACCCCAAAGAATCATATTTTTAGTGCTCCTATATTTTTTATAAATGAAATCTAGATTTAAATTCATGACACTGTCTGAATCTTGCACAACTAGTTTAGCTACTATATCATCCATCTCAGTCTAGTTTCAAGCTAAGTTATATTTATCCATATTTATTGCTATTTTTAGAAACGTAAAAAAGATAAATAAATTATACAATGTATGATGGTATTTATTTCAATATTATTTATTTATTTATTAATTTAGACCCTTAACTAAAATAGGAATAAAACTCCATTATTCCTAAAAATAGTTAAATCATTTGGTGAACTCAACTTACTTCAAACAAATCTCAAATCCTAAGTACCCTTAGGGTTTTTCTTCACATTTTTGTACAAAATTTTAATTTCAAAATTATGATTTTTATATAAATTTTTATACATTCATTTTATTCAAATTTACTTTAGAATTCAAATTATTTTAATAATTTTAAAATTCTAAAACTCCAACCCAAAACCCTAGATCTCCAAACTAGGTCCTCAAACCCCAAGCCTTCCTCCCTTACAATTTTGAGATAAATTTTTTTGAATTTTTGCAAATTTTTTGGAGTGTCAAAAATATTTTAAAAATCCCTATGTTATTATTCATTATTTTATTTATTTTCTTAATATTACTTTTACATACTCTCTTTGTGGAAAGAAATAAAATGGCCACTAAGGCACTTCTTCCCTCTCATCCTATAGATAAATTTCTAATTTTTTCTCATAATTATGACAATGAATGGATAACTTTTCAAAATTTCACATTAGAGAAAAATGAGGAAAATGATTTCATTTACAATGAATACAAATACTATTGTTTTAATGGGGAATATGATGATGCATATGAAAGTGATAGTGAAGAAAAAGTAGATGCATCTTCTTCTCTCAAACCTATCTCTTTCCTTCCCTCTTCCAAAGAAAAAAAAAATGATAAATGGGAAAGTTAATTTTCACCTCATTATCCTATGCACAATACATTAAATATATAAATTAGTCATGCAATTCTAAGTGAACCTCTCATTGGTGATAATTTTCTTGCATCTAAACCTAGTTTCTCTCTCTCTCTCTCTCTCTCTCTCTCTCTCTCTCTCTCTCTCTCTCTCTCTCTCTCTTTTGCTACTTCTTTATTCAAATTACAACAGTATAAAAATAGAATAAAAGTTCCAATGCATAATTCAAATGATCAATCTCATGTTCTTAACTCTATTTTGTCATCTCAAGAAATGACAAAATAATGTTTAAATGATAACTATATTACTCTTACTTCTCATATTTCAAATGTAAATAATGCATGTACTCCATTCAAGGATAACATAGATGCACATAGTATTCCAATTTCACATGACAATTTATTGCATATTAGAAAATAATTAAGATATTTTTTGACCCCTCTCTATAGTGATAATGGAAGTGATAATGAGTATGATAGTGAACATGCAAATGAATATGACAATGAGAGTGAATATTAAAGTGATACTTATACTTATCCTCTTTCAAATGGATAAAATTTTGATTGTGATAATGCATGGAATAATGATGACTATTATGCATATATTGAAGAATAAAAATCATCTCATGCTTATAACTATTCTCTCACCTCTCTCAAACATAATGCATTACAAAATGTTTCTTCTACTTCTATGCATGATTCTATTTCAAATGATGCACATGTCAATGATAACATCACATCTATCATTCAATTAGAATGTGATTCACTAAATACTAAAGATACCAATGAATCTCCCAAGCCACCCCCTACTATAGTAGCACCTATTTCTCACTCTTTAGCCAAAGAGAGTGGTATACCACATCCCTCTACTAAGGTCTAAGTTACCTTTCCTCCAAAGTTTCAAGTGATCACTCCCCCTCTCTATGATCCAATTGATAAATTTAGCATTCCCATGGCTAAAATAAATGATCAAATTCAATGATTATATGAACCACTTCAAGATACTAATATACCATCAATGAGATTATTTATTTGATGTATGCAGTTGGTGAATTACAACACTAAGGACTTATCCTTACCTTGGAAAACATGGCTTATAAGTCTTAGATGGATGCTAATGACTTACATGGTAACCCTCTTCTGAAGACTTTTGTCAAAGCTTCATTTATTAAGAATTTATAGATCCAATCATTGCCTTAATTTGATGGAACTAGAGATCCATTCATAAATATTCAACCCTTTTAGAAATATTTGCCATCTCATGTGAGTCCTTTGATTCTACTTAAGTTGTTACAATAGACATTAGTGGGTAATGCACATAATTAGTTCTTTCATCTACTCCCTGTTGGTTCCTTACATACATATGATGACTTAGAGGAGGCATTTATTAGATATCACATAGAAAACATGGGCCCTCATGCTACATATGAGACACTTATCACATTATATCAAAATCTTTTAGATCCAATCAGTGATTATATCTTATGATTTAAGAATTTCATGTTAGGTTTGATCTATAAACCAACAGATTTTAAGGCCAAACATATATTTATTAAGGGGCTTCATCAAACCCTCCTAGATCATATATTATATTAGATAGATTCCTCTTTTAATCACTTATGTTATATAGTTTTATCCCTTAAGAATAAATTGGGATTCATTGAGTAATATTCATTTGATCAGCTTACTCTATATTTCACAACATTACCTCCATCTATATCTCCTAGCACACAACATACACCATGTCCCAAACAAGATAGGAGACCACAACTAGAAAAGAAACCAATTAAGAACAAAGAGCCATTTTCTAGAGCACCAACTATACTATGCACTATAGATAACAATAGTAGGGCACCACGATAGTTTTATTTAGAGTGGGATAGCCCATATGTCATATTATCAACACTACTAAATAGGAGGTTAATCACATTTCCTTTTATTCATCATCAAGATTCACATCTCTTACACAAACAACCACATTGACCCTTTTGTAACTATCATCATATTCATGGACATAAAGACAATGATTTTTATAGACTTAAGGACTATATTAATAGATGTGTTGATAATGATATCATATCATTCAAATCAAGGGTGCCAATATCTCCTCCATCATAAATCTATAGACCTCATTCATCCATGTCTAAGTCATCCCTAGACATTATTTCATAGGTATCTTCAGTTACTCATCATGAGAATAATGCAATTTCCAAGATAGAGCCTCATAGGAGATCTACTATCTAACCTACTTAGAGGGTTTGGATACTAGTACAAAAAGAATAACCTACATATAGTAGTGTAGTCCATGGAGTACATAATGTAGCTTTATATACATATCTAGCATAATTAGATGCACCATAGTAGAGTTTTTAGGGTCTTATCTCATGCAACAACCCACCATAATTAAGATTAGATGAACCCACATCATAGAGTACTACTCTAGATAGATATTCACTATAGCCACATTTTCAGGGTCCTATCTCATGTAGAAACCCACTATGGTTAAGATTAGATGGAGCCACATCATAGAGTACTACTCCAAATAGATATTCACTATATCCAATTTTTTAGGTGCCTATTTCATGTAACAACCTAATATGATTAATATTATATGATCCCTCATCATATGTTACTTTTCTATTTTAATCTATTGCTAAATTATATGCATTATAGAAGAGGCCACAAGGTGTTATTTCACATAGAAATCCACTACAATTATGGATAGATGATCCTCTTTCATAAAACATAGTTTTACTTTGCATCCATTGAGGTTGTGTCTTACAGAGTCTGCACATAAAGCTACAGTTAGTGCTCCATAGACAACATCAAATACAGGACATGTTCTTACATAGCATGAGTAGTATGGCCAGTTTTTTAGTTATCCATCAGGGTTTAGATAGTGATACAATAGCCATGGTCCTCATATACATAGAGTGATATCATACATCCCATTTTACTAACAACTAACATTATCATTGAAGTCTCTAAATAGTTTTTAGCTACAGTATTCACACCCAAGGTAGTATCATTAAGGTCTCATGCCTCTACACATATATCACATTTTTAGAGAGATTTTTATACTACCATATGGGTCCCTAAGATACCCATAGTTGCATCTAATTCTAAAAGTTACACGGGGACCCCACAATTATTTTTCACTATAGATATTTCAAAGCCCTTATAACATATATAGTTTTCAAAGTCATAGTCTTAACCCTTCCATCATGATTCATAATCATGCATGATCCCTCTATTTGATACATGACACCATGATAGGGAGTCTCTTATGAGACTCATCCATTATTATCATTTTTTCTTAGTTTTTCTTATACATAATTTCTCAACTTACTTGTACATAGTTTCTTTTCTCTTTCTTGTACATATTTTCCTTATAATTAATTTTACATAGCTTATTTCGAAATATCAAAGACAATATAACTTGTCAAAATAAAAAAACATTCAAATAACTCAAAACACCAAAAACTTTTCAATTATATGCATTATCCATTCTTTACATTTATACTATCATGCTAGACTTACAGTTTGCTATTCTATGCTATTTTTTGTCAATTGATCTACATTACCATACTTCACTTGATCTTCTTTGAGTGTGTGTAGTGACAACCACATCCTTGATTAATTCACTCTACCCATTGAGGGGGTATCCTACTTCTACATTCAAGACATACATCAACATATCTACCCATTGGGGGCATCTTTTACATGACTACACCATCCAGGTTATGTCATTCCTACACCACACACTCTATTTATCATGTTGATGATCATTACTTACTAGTTTACATAGATTATTCTATTGACACTCACTAGTATATATCACTTATGTATGTCTTAGCATATATCTAGTCTTGTACTACATGTTTTACATTCTTTCACCTTTTTCTTTGATTAGTTAGATATGATTGTATTTCTAGCATTTACATACCTTCCTTTCTTGCTTTGAGTAGCTAGTTGTGATTGCATTTCTCAATTCATGTTTTGTTACTTGTGTGTGCCTTAGGATATTTACAAATGTCCTTTGCTTGTACTCTTTTATGTTCTTATGGCCCTCATGATAATTTAGCTTGTTTACAATTATATGTGTATGTGGGAATTTGAACATGCCTTGTATGCTTGCTTTCCCAATTTGAGTGACATGTGCTCATGTCCCTTGTTTGCTTCACCCCTTGGCCTATTTTGTATGCTTCAAAATTATTGGTTTGTGTACTTATTTGATTCTCATTTTTTTTCAATGCCATGATCCACATCATGCATTATCTTTACTTCTTATATGCCATGATGGAAATCATGCTCTGTCCCTCCTAACACCTAACAACTAACCACATTTCTAGTTTTTATTTAGTATAATTCACATGATATCACTTTTTTACATCTATCTAGGCATACTCTTGTTGATCTAATAATCTCCAACATAAATTATGTTGTATCTTGAGATAACTTTTCAATTATCCTTACTATATCATGTATTTTACAACATAACATACGTATAGGGCTCTTTCTTCTGAGGGTAGTCTTTTTAGGGTCTTCATTCCTACCCTCATAACAGGGACCAAAAAATATGGGTTTTAGCATAGAAATTAGATCCTTCTACTAGTCAAAGATCAGTTTATAAAACACTCAAAAAAATAATCAAAATTTAAACCAAGAAGAATAGACCAAAAATATAGTGATGACTATAGAACAGTGATAAAAAATAGTAAAGGACAAGAGCACCATACTTAGAATATAGTGTTGGACAAAAAAGTGTCATATTTTTGGTACTCATATCTAAATAATAAAAAACTCATATTTTATTGAACCAAATAGAAAGGTAAGTTCAGTTGTAGTTTTGTCAACTATAGTTTAGTTTAAATTGAGAAGTTTTAGTATAGTTTTTCTCATAGTATCTAGATATAAGGGGAATCATGCATGACATGATGGATCTCACTTATAGTTTTAGATTTGGTAGTTGGTATAGCTTCTAGATCATAATCCATGTTATAGACACCAGTGATTAGGTGTAATATGTGTGGCACATTTAACATCTTTTCTTTCTGGTTCATTGTATTACCTAGGTATTCTTATAAGTTATGTACCTTATTCCATATTCAAGTGGTTGGAATCATTTCATAGTGTATTTCATATAACCCTAGTGATCCAAGCACCAATTTAGGTGACAATTTCGGTGACAGTTCCACCCCAATTGATGACAAAACTTCTAGGAGCCATAACTTTTGCATCGTAGCTCCAATTGACTCACCATTTGAACTATTGGAAAGATAAGAATGTGGATAACATCATGAAATGGCATGAGATTTTCTCAATTAATTTTGACCCCCAAAAACCCAATGGAAGTGCCTCAAATTTCAACTTTAGTAGTGCAGTCTAAAAATAGTAAGTTTTTAAAAATAGTAATTCCTTGAATTTTGTATTGTTTTAAATCTTAGAAGTCACACCACTTAATCTCCCTTGATATTGGTGACCTTCCACATCCTCCCCATGCTTTAAAAATGTGTATAAATGAAAATGTAACCCAAAATGAAGATAGACATCTCTTCCTAGAGATAAGAATATATTTGCATTGTGATCTTGAGTAATACTACATCTCTTCTCAGAGAATTCATTATTACTATGTTATTTCTATGCTATTCAAATATTTATCAACCAAAACTTTTATGTTTTGGATCAGTGGTATCAGAGCGGTTTGTCTTGAGAGTGTATGATCCCAAGGACGAGGTCAGGCTACAAGAAGCTTGGGTGGGAAACAACAGAGCTTCCAAATTTTCCACCTATTCACTCTAAATGACTTCAAATGGAAGATGACACCAAGACATCCGATCCTTTCAAGGAAATGGTGAATGAAGCCCTCAAATGGCAACAAACACAGATGCTACAATAATTTTCCCAAATTCTTCAAACACTTTTAATGGGAAATCTTGGCTCTACGGCTCCACTTCTTGGCTCCTCATCTAGGGAACATCCTTTCAGTGCCCCAACACCCTTCAAGGTTTAGGTAAATTTTGATATACCTACATTTGAAGGCAAAATCAATGTTGATGCAGTATAAAATTGGTTAGATCAATTGTCTTCTTACTTCTCTATAAATAAGTTAACCGATGGAGAAAAGATTTGTTTTTATCTTTTGAAATCATCATTACCTGTGAAAAATTGGTGGGAAGTGTACAAAAAGAGGTTCAGTATAGATGATATTGGCCTTGAGGTGGAACCTACCTAGGATGATTTTGTGGAAGTGGTGAAAGAAGAATACTATCCCATCAGAGCATATGATGATCTATACATATAGTGGCAATAACTTTGCCAAGGTAACGACCAATTTATTCAAGATTACACAAACACTTTTCATTCTTTGTCTGAAAGATTGGGCATTCAAGAAAGTGAGAAACATAAGACTCAAATATCGTGGTAGACTACAATGGTACATATAGGGGGAAATGGAACTCTTTAATTTGGAAACCCTCAGTGAGGTATACAAATTTGTAGTGAAGATTGAACAGAAGCAAGGCAGAAAGAATATAAAGAGTCAACCCTTAAAAAATGAAAAAGTGACAAGGAAAGTCAAACACGAGGCCAAAATTGGAAGCAAAAGGAGTTTCAAGATAAGAAATCCTAAAAGGGAAAGGCTATAAAATGGTGTGATTACCAAAAAATTGGAACTCACTCCAAAGAAGAATGTTGAGCCTTCAAGTCACTACTTTCTAAGTCATAATACTCGACATCTACTACTCTGCCTCATACACAACCCACAGTCAAAGAAGATGAATAAATTGTAGATGTTGAGCCTGACACCATTATCGCTTCATCACAGACCCATGAGGAAAGACCATATGACACAAAAATATTGTTTCACTCCAAATTATGGGTAAAAGTTAAGCCTTTGCATTTAATTCTTGATAGTGGGAGTCAAAAGAATTTAATTTATTCTAAAGTTGTGAAAATTCTAAATCTATCCATGAAGCCTCATCCAAAGCCCTACAGTATTGGATGGTGGAGCCCAGGGAGAGACCTCTGTGTCACCCATCAATGTCTTCTTTCATATGCTATAAAACCATTCCAAGATGAAGTCTTGTGTGATGTGGTCAATCTAGATGTTTGTGATGTACTCCTTGGTCAGTCATTCATGTATGAGTGACATGGCATCTATGAATCATGAACCCAAAGGATCACCCTCACTCTTGGAACATGGTGTTATAGGGTACCAAAGGTACCACCTCCCACATCTATCTCCCTGATCAGTGCTAAGCAATGCAAGAGATTGGTGGAGAAAACAAAACAATTTGTTCTCATGGTGGTCAAGTCACAAAAATCTAAGAAGGCTAATGTTACAGTCCTGACTACACAATCAACATGACAATGGAAGCAGATAGGATGAATCACAGGAGAATATGATGACTTATTCAAGTCACCCATAGGAGTTCCACTGCATTGCTAGGTAAAACATTCTATCGATTTGATCTCAAGATCACCTTTGCCTAATAGTCCTGTGTATTACAGATTAGTTTTAGAGAATGATGAGATAAAAAGATAGATTCAATAATTGATCCAAAAGGCTCACATTAGGCCAAGATCTTCACCTTGTGGTAGCCCAATTATCTTGGCACCAAAGAAAGATGGAACATGGAGGCTTTGCATTGACTACTGAGCCCTGAATAAAATATCTATGAAGAATCACTATCCTCTCTCGAGGATTGATGACCTACTAGACCAACTTCATGGTGCAAAGTTCTTCACCAAAATTGATCTCAAATTTGGTTATCACCAAATTCCCATTGATCCCACTGATGTCTAGAAGACTGCATTCAAATCTAAGGAGGGTCTCTTTGAATGGTTGGTTATGCCTTTTGGCTTAACTAACGCACCTAAAACCTTCATGAGGATGATGGATGACATCTTACAACCCTTCACCATCTCATTTGTGATTGTCTACTTAGATGACATACTCATCTATAACAGAACATGGGAAGAACATTTGCAACATGTTTGTAAGGTGCTTCAAACTCTTTGGGAGCATAAGTTGTATTAAAATCTTGACAAATGCACATTCAAGATGACAAAAATTTAATACCTTAGGTATGTTGTGAATGAGGAAGGGGTCCATGTTGATCCAAAAAAGATTTAGGTTATTTGAGAATGGCCCACACCAAGGACCCTCACAGAGCTTCATAGCTTTTTGGGTCTTGCAAATTTCTACCATAGGTTTGTTCTTGGATGTTCGCATGTTGCTTGGTCACTAACCTAAGTGACTAAAGGAGGAGCTAAAGCTAAATTTTAGTGGGGTGAAATAAAACAAAGGGCATTTAAGAATTTGAAGAACAGACTTTGCTCAGCCCCTATTCTTGCCTTGCCAGATTTGCATCAACCTCTTGAGTTGATGGTAGATGCATCTGAATATGCCATGGGAGCTGCCATCATGCAACATGGCAATCCTATTACATATCACAGTGAAAATTTTACTGATACAGTCAGGAAATATCCAACATATGATAAGGAGCTCTATGCCATTGTGCAAGCTTGCAAATAATGGAAACACTACATCTTGGAAAAAGAAACGGTCATCCACACTTACCACAGACCATTAGAATTCATATAGATGCAAAGCAAAATATTAAATGAGAGGCACCAAAAGTGGGCCACATATCTTTAGCAATTCCACTTAATAATCAAACACAAAAAGGGGAGCTCAAATACAGCTGTAGATTGTCTGAGCTACCCACCAATTACTGCACTCACAATAGTTCTTGACCTATGGAGACATGAGACTACCACTTGGGGTGCTCTATATGAAGTAAATCCTACCTTTGTTGATACATATCAAGCACTTCAAAAAGGTAAACATGTTTTTGATTTATATTTGCAAGATTATGTCCTCCATCATATGGGGCACATCTATGTTCTAGTTGTAGAGCAATAAAAGATGATATGGGAAGTACACTTCAGTAAGACAGCTGGACACTTTGGTATTGAAAAGACATTGGCAGTTCTTCAAAAACACTTCTACTAGCCCCATATGTGAAAGGATGTGGAAAAATATCTCAAATCCTGCACCCCATGTGCGATAGCCAAGCCAACAAAGAAGAAGAAAGGATTGTACATGCCATTGCCAGAACCAACCAGGCCTTGGGAATCTGTCTCAATGGATTTTCTCTCAGGTTTGCCCACTTCAAAACATGGTAAAGACTATATTTTTGTGGTAGTTGATCGTTTCTCAAAAATGGCTATCATGATTACTTGTAAGAAAAATATATCTATTAAAGAAACTGCTCAACTATATTTTAGTCATGTATGGCTCCATTTTGGTCTCCCCAAGTCCATTGTCTCAAATCAAGATAGCAGGTTCCTGAGCATCTTCTAGTCCACTCGATGGAAGATGATGGATACTAAGTTGATGAAGCTCATAGCCTTCCATCCATAGACTGATGGTCAAACAAAGGTGGTAAACCACTTGATTGTTCACATGATTCAGATGTATCACTCCAAACATCCATGCACATGGGATGAGGGAATTTTTTTCATACAACATGGATATAATCAGGTGCTACACAGCTCGACCAAGCACAGTCCATTCCATGTATGTTTTGGGTTCCAACCCATGGCACTAATCGATATAGATGTTCCATTTTCCACCATGGAATACACACCTCATGGAAGATCTAAGGCAAAAAAAGCAACAAAGTTTATTGAACAAATGCAACACATCCAGAAACAAGTTCATGACATCCTGGAGAAGATGAATCAAAAGTATAAGCAACCCCATGACAAACATAGGATTGCACACCATTTTTCTATGGATGACAAGGTTTGGTTACAGCTTCAAAAGGAATGACTTGTAGGCCCACACAAAAAGATTCAACCTCTGTGATATGGTCCCTACACCATCACCATAAGAGTTGGAGAAAATGATTTTGAGTTGAACCTACTAGCCTACCTTGGTCTGCATCCAATATTCAATGTGGAGCTCCTCAAACCATATCACCTACCTCTATTAGACACTTCAGTTGTCGTAAAACAACTAGACATTGATGAGCTTGATCCAATAGAGTTTTTCTCCAGTAGAAGAGGATTAAACTATGGATACCTAGATGAAGACAACAAGAGGATGCTCTATTCCACTTTATCAAGTGGTCAAAAGGGGCCAGCTTAGCCATCAAGGTGAGTGGCTCACAGAGAATCAAATCAATAAATAACTACCACACATGATGGGGATCATTGATGTAATGCGTACCATTGTTTTTCAAGGAGGAAGGAATGATCTAGGCACCAATTTAGGCTATAATTCATGTGACAATCCACCCCAATTGATGATGGAACTTTTGGGAGCCATAACTTTTTCACCGTAGCTCTAATTGACTCACCGTTTGAACCATTAGAAAGATAAGAATGAGGAGAATGTCGTGAAATGGCATGAGCTATGAATTTTTACACCCAAAAACCCAATGGAAGTGCCTAAAATTTCAATTTTAGTAGTGTAGTCTAAAAATAATAAGTTTTTAAAAATAGTAATTCCTTGAATTCTATATTGTTTTAAATCTTGGAAGTCAAACCACTTAATCTCCCTCAAGATTGGTGACCTTCCACATCCTCCCCATGATTTCAAAATGTATATAAATTAAGAGGTAACCCAAAATTTGAAAATAGACATCTCTTCCCAGAGATAAGCATATATTTGTATTGCGATCTTGAGTAATACTACATCTCTTCTCAAAAAATTCATTGTTACTATGTTATTTCTATGCTATTTAGATATTTATCAACCAAAACTTCTAAGTTTTGGATCACATAGTCTCCACATTTCAAAGTGGCCAAGATTGGCCTAGTTCTTAGTATACATCTAACTATCCATGACACATTGTTAGATTACAAAGCATTCATCTGATTTAAGAAACATCTCATATGAAACATTCATACTAGTATCAATGCATAGCTTCACACTTAGGGGGAAATGATGGAGCCAAAGGAATAGTTATCCTTTAGATTCTCGAGCCACCTACTCAAAGGGATTGGACACACAGTCTAAACATTGATTAACACATGCATAATAATATAGCTTCACTTAGTGGGTGATGATGGAGCCAAAGGGCTAGCCTTTACATTCTTGAACCACTCTTGGGGATTGAACACTCAGTTCTATTTGTAATATTACTCTTGGTAAAACACATACCCAACATCACTCAACATCATTAAACATCACACATCTTCATGGGCTTCACCCTTATAGGTAAGTTTAGGTATGCTTTTTATTTTTCCCTCTATCCTAGTATTTCACTTTGTTGCATCACTAGAATAAAGGTAGGAAAATGCATTCATATAAAATGTCCAAATTGGTAGTTTGAGTGTGGCTTGTGACACCTTATCCATAGTTATTTTTTGTATGCTCTTATGACCCTTTTAGATACCTTTTTTTCTCATTATTGATCATCTAGAACTTTCTAAATGGTCATTCCACCTCAGCCAAGCTACTTTTCCCTTGCCAATCTTATTCCCCTAGGTCTTGAGCCTATAAGATAGGAGCACCATAATTGGAATATAGCATCAGACCCTAGCGTGTTTTATTTTTAGTGCTCCTATCCATTTAAATTTTGAGCCTAAATGGTCATTTTCATTTGATTTGTATCCTTCATTATGTCAACCTAACACAAATACATCTAACCCATGACCAATTATTCTCTATAAAATCCCATCCAAATTTCATTTACAAAGAAGGTGATAAATATTACAAAGAAAATAAGAATATAAACAAAGCATTAAGTAAAACTTCTCTATTCTCTACATGCAGTCACCCAACCTAGCTACAAACATACTCAAACCTTCATATTAATCCCTAGCCACCTCAAGAACTCTTAATTTGGAATTTTTACATTTACATCACACTATTGCATAAATCACATTAGGTGGGAGAACTACATATGGCTTGATCTCTCTTCAAAGTATTGGTAAGTAGGTAGCATGCTCACACAAGGGGTGTGGATTACACATTTAGTGTATCTTACACACTAACCCCCCCTTTTTTCTCAAGTGGTTCAAACATCATTTTATCAAGCATGATGGAGGGTTAGGTTTTTAATATTAAATCATCTCTATAGTGATTTCCATCAATGATCAACACTCAATATTTCATAGGTAGAATCACATAGGAAAAACACAAAAACCAAAATGTTTTAGGTCTTTGTGACCATTTTGGACAACAACAGTAAGAGTGGAAAACAACACCAAACCCTAAAGTGTCATTTTTTTTGCTCTTATCCTTTCACCAAACAAAATCTAGATTCAAATTCATGACACTATCCTAGTCCTGCACAACCAGTTTCAGTCTTTGTATCACCCATCTTAGTCTAGTTTCAAGCTAAGTTATATTTCTCCTTATTTATTTCTATTTTTAGAAAGGTAAAAAAGACAAATAAATTATAAAAATTAGGATGGTATTTATTACAATATTATTTACTAATTTATTAATCTATACCCTTAACTATAATAAGAATAAAACTCCATTATTCTTAAAAATAGTTAAATCATACATCTCAATACCTAGAAATGTTCCCATGTTGCATAAATCTAGAAGAATCCTAAAAGTCTCTTCTAGGGTGAAATATTTGGTGACAACAATTACTCAAGATATTCAATAGAAACACCACCTAATCTAGGACTACACCTAGGTTACATGAAAAAATAGAAGAGATCTAAATTAAACTAATAAATTAATATGTTATGAGACTGAAAACCTTAGATTTAGACAACATAATAACATTTCTAGGTGCAAGATTGGGTGAATAACCTCTTCTAGGGTGAAATATTTGGTAACACTAGTTTTGGCACACCTTGTAGGACCCATTATGTCAAGGTTAATGATGGTCTTGACAAACACCAGCTATAAATTGGTGTACTACCTAGTATTTAGTGATTCCTCAAAGTAAACCTTAGTGAAAAGAGAGTAGGTGGATTAATAGGGTGGAGTATGATGTTGATATCAAAGTGACAAAATTGGTAAGGTGAAAAGGCCTCTATGAGAATCTATCTTTAGATCTTCATGAATCAAAAAAGGAATCTCTAGTCAATCATGAGTGTACCTAATAAGTTGGTCCATTGCTTCCAAAAAATTAGACACAGGACATGATCATATATGAGTATCATGACACAAATCACTTTAGTACATTTTTGGTTAAGAAGTATTTTGACTTAGCCTTATGAGGTTGTCACCTTAGTGTATTTATTCATGTACATTTGGTTAGGGTGCATATATCCTTGTGATGTTTATGAATGATCCATTGGTAACTGTTTTAAGTCATTTTTATATGCATTTTTATATTTATAAATGTTATTTTTTATTGGAATTGATTTTATTAATGAGTGGATCATTAGTCAATTTTGAATTATTATTTTTTGATTGATTTAATCAGTTTTGATTTTGATTCTTAATTCTAATTTGATACTTATCATACTTTCATTGGTTTTTGATACTATTTATTTGGTTTTCAAATACATGACTCGTATTAGTCTTGAATAGCATTTGGTTTTTGTCACCATCCTTTTCAAATTTGATTAAATGTCTTTCCTTTTTTGGTCTTGTGGCATTAGTTATTGGCTTAAAGTCATTTATCATGGCTATGTTTCAAATGCATGATAACATTGATTTGGTCTTGGCACTTTGTTTAATTGCATTCAAGGTCTTAATTTTTTGATGAGACTCTTGTGGCATTTAATGTTTATTATGACCAAGTCTTATCTTAGCTTTGGATAAGTCATGAGGGACATGAACCACCATGGTTTTGACATCATTCGAAGTGGTTATTTTAGTTTTTGACTTTAGTGGATGGCATTGGCTCTTCATTCAAGTAAAAACGTGTCAAGACTCTTATCAACCCTATTAGGTTTATTCATAGTCATTTTTACATGAATGTTAGAAGCTTTGTGCTTAGGGAAATTATGCCATATTTTTGGCTTGGTGATCAAGAGAAATAAGAATGCAATTATTTACATGAGTTTTTCTCAAAGATTGAACTATAGTGAGTTATTTGTTTTGTTAGCCATGCAAGAGTTTTTGTGGATTTTTTGGTGGTTTTAGTTGGATTTAAGAGGTTGACTGGTATTTCAAATTTATCATGGAAAAGGTTGGAAGCTCTTAGAGGCAAGGAAAATAAGTAAAATCATCATTCCTTTTGCATTTCTTTGTCTGGCACTCAAGTAAGTAATGTATTTGATTTTGGGGTTGTTTTTATAGTTTGACCCTACTGAATTGAATTGGGTTTTAAATGAAAAAATGATCACAATCCTTTGATTATATTATATTTTACTAAAATATTGTTTTTGAAATCTTTTTTGTATGATTAAAACCCTATAGGGTCTGAGTTTGAATTTGCATTGTATTTGTTGTTTTAATAATTAAATATTATTGTAAATTGATTTACAACTCGACTATAACATGCATTATATATTTTGTTGGTGATAATTTGAAATGGTATAAGGGTTTATATGTATTTTTTTAATTATTATTAACTCTTTTATTGTATTTGAAAGGTCATTAGGCTATGGTTATGAATAATTGAAAACTAGATTGTTTATTTTTGAAACCCTAGATATATACTATGATTTTTACTTGGGTTGTTTGTTGTGAATAAACCCTATCCTATGCATTTTTGGATATGGACTTATAATTATATAAAAATAGGATTTTCAAATAGGATTCAAATAACATCTAGGTTTTTCTTAAAATATTATTTACTATTATTTTATTATGTTTCATTTCTAGCCATATGGCTAGGGTTTTTAATTTAATCATTATAAGATTTTTGAACTATCATGGGATTATATTATTAGTTTCTTGATATCTATAAAATTCATAATTATTTGACTTTATGTTATAGATTATTTGAGTGATTTCATTCATCATGAGATTTGAAATCTGGTTTGACTTTAAACATTTATATGAATTGATTTCAATCATTATTATCACTACTTAGTGATAATGATCTTCGAATATTTCCATCATGAAATTTAATTGATTAAGTTGGTCAATATTTATCTAGTAATTAAAGTATATTCAATAATTGTTTCATTTGATTGATTTGGTTTACTTTATTTACATTAGTTATGTGACTGTGTTATTTTACATGACAACTTGAGTTGCATTTTGATGTCTTTTTAGACTATTACATGTTGATAAATTTTTCATAAAGATTTTATACAGTTATTTGAGTATTCAGTTTATTACATTTTCTCAAAAATTATTTGATTCCATTAAGTAATTTTTACTTGGAAATATTTAAGGAGTATTATTTTTATTTAGGGTTAATAATAGTAATATAAATGCATTTATTTTGGGTGCTTTACCTTACCATTAGATTGAGGATTATGGGTGAAATTACATGGATTACACTCTTAATATTCAATATTATAATACTTTGAATGAGCTTCAATAATTAAAATAAATAAAAAGGTGTTAGTGTTATAAACCATGAATGTAAATAGTCTTGTTTAAATGTTTCCATCATTTGGTTTTGTTAAGTCAAGCTTAGTTGACATTGTACCTTACTCACTTCTCTCATATGGCTAGGATCATATCCAACTAATGGATGGAGTGTTATAGGACCACTCATGGTTGGGCTCATTGGGATTGGAGAGGTGGGTGTTTGCTTTAATATATCTATGTGTAAAAGATTGGTTTTTACATCTTTTGATTAAATTATTGTTAATTTATTGTAAATTGAATTGATTCATTATTGTATAATTAACTTAATTTATTATATTTATTTTTATTGTTTATAGGATGCAAGGTCAATGTTATGTTTGCATAATTAGGTTAGTTTTTGCAGATTGACTTGTAATGTGATTTGAATTGATTATATAAATATCTATTAAATTGATATGTATGATTGAAAGAATTGATTGTGGAAAAATGGTTATAATATCAATTAATTCACTAATTTATCATTTACATCTAGGATGTATAGACAATATGAATCTATAACTACATGAGTTAAACTAATTCAGCCATTAGTTTTATAATACTTGGATTGAATGTCTTTGCTTATAGACTTTTGTTTGAATCTCAAAGTGTTATTCATTGATTAAAAATGCAAATTCATATATTGGCATAGTTGAATAACTTTATTTAATACCTTATGTTATGAATAGGTGTTAACGAACATTTGTAAATTTTATTTGATTATTTAATACTATCAATATTATAATATTATGAAGATGACATTGAGTTAATAAGATATTAAAATAGATAACTAGTGGTTTTCAAATTAAATTATTAAGGTTCATTAGAGAAACATTATAAATATATGTATTTGCACATATGTCTTGAAGTGGAATAATTATAGCACTCAAACAAGACAAATTGTGCTAATTTTTATCATTTATCATTGTGTTATGACATGTTAACCTTAAATCTATATAAGACTTCAAAATCTTCATTAAGAAGATAGACAAATTAATAAGGTTATTTTTAAGCACTTTAAAAGAAAACATTAAAGTCCAATAAACTCTTAAGGATAATTAAGAAGTAATATTTTGTAATTATGAGATGGTGTCTTAATTATACTATAACAAACTTAATACTTACTTTAGATTATTAAGGGTTGTATTATCAACTCAATCTCTCGTTATGGATACTACATAAAGAACTATAGAAGTAATCAAGGTTAACTATCTTCTAATATATTTAGAGGTAAATAACTTTAAATGGAAACCTTCACACCATAATTAAAGTGATAAGACTATTCTGGACAACATAGTATATTCACATGGAAATGAGGATACTTATAATGATATTCAATATTATACTTGTGATAATGATAAATTGGCAAACAAGTTTGTAAATGGTTAAGTCATTAAATGCTTTTACACTCAAATGGTTATTCCAATCAAGGCATGTTATGATTGAGAATCATCTGATTCACACTTGGAAATGATCATTGGAATAATAAAAAGTTAATCCATTTCATTATAATGAAAAAGATGTGATAACAGTTAATGATTGAGCTATAATCATTGACGAGAATGAGAATATCCTAACCTAAAGTATTAAATAGTAATGTTATGCTTGATCTAAAGGACACTGATATAATATTTACTTTAATACACTTTAGAATGAGGTTAATTGTAAACCTAATAGGAGTGAATTAATTTCCATGAACCCATGATGTTTTATGTGTGTTTGTATATCCTATTAAGGTTGAATAAACTTAATAAGATCATTAAGTAGGCATGTTTTGACCTATACCTTGAGATTAACCCTACCTTGTAAAATGGTAAGATGTTACAAAAAGTAACATAAACATGGTTGTTGAAACATCTATAGAGGCTTTTATCAGTACATTTAAACCTTTGATCTAACCTCCTTAGTTATTTACCAGTGGGATGTCAATCTTGTCCCTTGCTTTTTTGTGAACTATGTAATGTGTTCCAAATATTTTTGTTGCTTTTGTAAATAGTCCTTGTCCATGAACACTACCTATTGATTTTGAACTTTTTAGATGTTCCTAATGCAAGATTAGTATGATTATTATTCTATTGAATATATAATACTTCCTAAATTTGTTTGCTTAACTTTTTTGATTTACCCTATAAAGTATCGGTTGTTTTATAGCTTGTGTAAGTACTTAGGTAAGTGTATAAGTTAGTGATAAATTTTCTAGGAATGACACATTTAAGTACACAGGTAGATGTGCATGAGTGTTTAGACACTGACCCACTTCTACCCAAATACTAAGTGGTTAAAACACTTCCTAATGAAGTCATTTTTAATGTATGGACTTGGCCTAGTTCATGTGTTGGTTATGACAAAGTTATGTATTTCACTTCAATTTCCATTATTAACTCAAATTAAGTAATTATACCATATTTTTTTAATCTCAGTGTTATAAAATATTACAAAAAATTGGTTATTACAATTTATATAAGGGTATATCCTTGATCCCTCCCATGAAAAAAATTTTGAACAGTTCCTCCTAATGCAATTTTCTTCAATCATAATATTAATCTTTCCAATTAAATAAGGTTTAGTTATCTTCCAATAAGTTTATAAAAAAAATTGACCAACATATCAAATAATTTTGATTCATAGTTTATTTATACTACTTCTAAATATGGAAGACTTAAAAACCTTAACAAATCTACATCCAAAACTATAAAATCAAATTAAAATCTTTCTCTTAACAAAAATACCATCAATCCTTCTCCAATTATTCCTCCTCCTATCAACAATGCTAGAAAATTTCCTACTCAAAAGCCTTGTATTGATATTACACAAGTAACTACTAAGGTGTTATAAAAAAAAGTGCTTATGCAAGTTACCAATAATAATCAAATGTTCTAAATGCAATATTATATTTTTACAAATAGATAAACAACATCAACAAGTTATTTGGAATCAACCTAATCAATATTTTTCACCTCCTCCTCTCAAGAATGTTAATTGGAATCCTTTTCCCCAATATCATATTCATAATAAGATGATTCAAACCCTAAAAAACAAACCTATAGCTACCTCTATTTTATATGTAACTCAGTAGTTTTTATCTAATAATAACATATAATGGGACTATCAATCATACTATATATATTCAAACATTTATAAACCTTTATAACAAAATGGATTCAAACCAGAACCTATATGACTATAAAAATTCTAGTTGGAGTTGTGTTAGAATGATAAAACCCATTTTCAATCCATTCAATTGGAAATATATAATACATAGTCAATGCTCTAGTCAAATAATTATAATATCATGGTCTTCCTTAAACTATCCTTTGTGACTTTTTAAATTCCAAGAAATTGTGTAAAGAATTCTCCCATTATTTCATCAAACAATGGAAATTATCTTCACATAGGTATTATCATGACATAAGTGAATAACATATTTTCAAACTCCTCATTACCACTATAAAGCATCAAATTCAATATAATGTAAGGTCATTTTCTATTAAGACTATGAAAGAATCCTTTGATTAATATAAATGACAAGATTACTTTATGAATGCATTTGATTTTTTCAAAATTCTTTCAAGGAATATTTTCAAACATAAAATAATATAATTAACACCAATACATCACAAATAAATCCTACCCAACCTATGTCAGGAGCATATTCAATAAAAATAAATAAAACATAAACATAATAAATGCACTCCCTTGAGTCTCCAAGAGCTCAAGAAAATTATTTTTCCTTATAGTACCTTATGTTTTGACCCATCCAATATTTTCCCACCATGATAAAAATCCAATAGTTTTTTTAATGGCATGTTAATGTTAGTCTTCTCATGAAAATTGTCATGAACTCATAAAAAATTATTATCACCTCATACTAGGTGAAAATTAAAACATGAAGTTCTCACTAAAGAGTGTTATAAGTAATATTTAAAAGCTTCCAAAACTCAATAAAACCAATCATGTCACTCTAATTAGCCTCAACATAAAAATATCAACTCAAAACTCAAAAATATAATAATCTAAATACCACTCTCTTGAACAACTTTTTAGGTGATATTGATTAAAATTATGAAGAATACTACATTGAATTTCAATATTTTAATGTGAAAAAGTTTGAGTACTAACTCAAGTCTACTTATAAATACATTATTATCAAACCTAATAAATTATCCAAAGGAAATATGATTCTGAAAGATAAATCAACATATAATATAACTACTAACACACCATATAATAATTCATCTACTCCACCAATGGAACCTCAACCTAATGAGAAAAGTCCTTCTTTTACCAAATATCCCAAATATAATCCTATCTATCCTTAAAAATACCATTATGGTTTTTACCAGAACTAAACTAGATGGAATTTTTAATAATAACTTAATATTGTTCCTTGTAATATTCATTTAATAGAACTCATGAGAACATCACTCTACTTTATAATATTTTCCCTAAAATACTTTCTAGTTATATAATAACTAATATCTAAAAGTGAATCATAAACATATAGGCAAATTCATAAAGATCCAACACCTACCAAAGTTTGTAACATCGAAACCATATACCATCCCTAGTTAGCTATCAAACTATATAAATATTTTCCCATGGATGATATCATCAATTATAAAATTCACTTCTAAGCTAATGACCTTATTTTTATTAGTTTCATGATAATTGGTGTTAAAATAAGAAATGTTATAGTGGTAAAAGGTTCAATAATTAATGTCACTTATATATGGTTAGTAAACAACTATGATATAATGATAATTATTTCAATAAAATAAGACTTACTTTCCATATATTTTATGAAAATCACCAAAATCCTCTTAGTTTCATTTGGATTCCTCTTACTAAAGGACTTAAAACCAAATGATCTTATGGTTCTTTTACTTTCACTTTATTATAACTTATTCTTACACCACCCTTGGGCTCACCACATGATATCTTAAGCTTATTCTAATAGCCAATGTATTAGGTTCATTCATGATGGTTTTCTTTACAAACATGAAACCAATTCTAAATCATAAGATATTAAATTACCAAATACTAAGATATAATTTATTAAAGCTAACTAGTTTGAAATTAAATTTATCATGTGTGTGTGTAATTTTTTATTATGTATTATTTACTTTAGTGATACATAATTACTTCTCACTTTAAATACATACTAGCTCAAAAATGATAAATAGATGGTATAATAGATTTTAAATTATAATATAAACAACATATCTATTAAATCAAGTCTATGCATCAATTAGTCCTCTTAGGATGTAAATGGTGGAAATCTATAAAGAGTTATAATGTCAATCTCAACTATATATCTCATAAAAACACTATAATAAATGTTTGTTAATATAAAAATAGGTATTAACTATAAGCTAAAATAAGGCATAATGCCATATAATGAATATAATCACAACCTATATTGTACAATATAGAAAAAACCACATCATTATATAATAATTTTAGTAACCACTATTGAATAGTAAAATAAATTAATACATAAAACATTTAACAATTTCATGAGTAATGTAAATTAACTCTTGAAGAAGCCAAGAGTTAGCAACTAATATTATGTTTGATAATATGTATAAAGGGAGAGCATATTTTGGGAACTTTACCTCTAACCACATACCAGTGGTCCCCCACACACCTCCCCATTGGATGTGTCCCTTCGCTTTATTAAATTGGAAGATAATGGTGATGTGGACATTAAGAACCAATCAAGAACAATGCAAAAGTAAAATCACTATTACATGCATCAATCATATAGACCATGGACTCTCCTTTATATAATATGACATCAAAAAAACATGTAAAATATACATTATAATGGATATACAATGTATAAAACTATAACATTATTTTGGAGAAATAATTTCTATAGTTTTTAGACTTCAAAAGAATCTAGGTCATATTCCATATCGACATTACTCTCTACTATATCATATAGTCATCACTATCCTTATTATTAATTGATGATGAGTGACTTGTAAATAGGCCCCTACCAATCACTCATAATCCATTTAGAAGAGATATTATTATTTTGTACTAATCACAAAACCACATTATTCATAATAAAACCAAATAAAATTTTCAAAATAAGGTATGCTAACAGGATTCTATATTGGAGTCATTTTAAGAATTACAAGCTTGGTTAATATAATCATCCATTCCATGAAACTCATATATAATTCACCATGTGAACCATACATTCTAAGTTTAAACCAAATAATCCAATAATAGTACACTTATATAATATATTACTTTATTTTTATTAATAATACTAGTTATAAGTCTATATTAAAATAACATTCATAAATCTCCATGATTAAATACTATATTTATTCTAAAATTCATTATAATTCATACTTAAAATACCATTGTTTGATTAGATTTTGTCTATGTTATAGTCATATTAAAGTGTGTTTCTTCTCATCCTATATATCTTATTTACAAACTACCTTTCAAACTATCTTATAATCTAAATCAAAATATCATACTTATGATAATTTGATCAAGTCTATAGTTCATTAGTAGTTGTATTCCAACAACAATTCATGAGTTTCACATTTAACTCAGGAAATGAATATAAATATAAAACATAATTACACTTTTACCTTATAATATATGGGTGGGAGTGAACTCACACCCTTAATTTTATAAGGATTAAATGATCTCCTTAAAAAAATTTCAAAAATGTGATAATCCTTAACATAATTTAAACTAATTCAAATAAAACCAAATGGTAACTAATGCTTACAACTATATAAACCTCCAAACCATTATTTAATTAAGTAAATATATATGTTTTTATTTACCAAAAAAATCATTTACAAGTGTATTACAATCATATAGGTTTATGATCATAAAATTGGTTACATTCACTAACCATAAACCATCATTCAAGTATTTCAACATTCAATTAAGTTCAAACAATGTCAAACTACTAGCAAAAACTAAGATCATTTTAAAAAAACACAACTGCAATTTCCAAGGTTAAATGTTATCCCAAATTGAGTTGATATTCATTTTTTTAATGATAAAATATTATGAAAATAATTGCATATATCCAATCACCACATCCTTTATTTTTACCAATAAGAGGTTGTGTACAACTAATTAATTAATCTGTACTATGGTTCTTACCATTCCTAAGACTGTAGGTGGTTATCCTAACTACTTATAGGTCTAGGTTTGGGGTTTTTTCTACCTTTTAAAACTTTTTAAAAACATTTAATACTATTTTAAACTCTAATATCATTATAATAAAATAAATTTCATTTGAAATAATAACACATACCACTCAAAAATATAATCGATATGAAGATCCCCTCTATGGACCTAAGGGTGCGAGCTTTCTCTCACCCCTAAGTTCATATGGGGTAGAAAATCTAAATGAAACTATAATAATCTAACAAATTCTAGTAATGAAATAATATATTTCACATACAACCATTTATCTAAACAAACATGTTTTTCTTCAATCATTTTATTATATTTAAGTGTACGGTTTTGATGTCAATGCTTCCAAAGCATAATCAACAAAAAATCATGACTTCAAGATGATATCAAGCTACTATTTTCCACAACTATTAAATTTTAGAGTATTTCAAAAAAATGGTTTTCATTCTTTACAAATAAATTTATATTATTATAATAATTAGGAGTGGTAACTTAACTATAACCTAATATTAACCTTAAATAACAAAAAAACCCATATATATCATAGACAATTTTATTAAAATTGTTACTTTATTGAAAAATAGAAAATGATAGATAGTGACTACTTGAAAAATTTTGACCCTTGATATCTTCTTCTTCTTCCTATTTTATATACAATAACCATGTCTTGTCCATACCATGCTCCTCCCCTTTATCCTCCAAACAATCTTAATAATGCATGCCACCATTATTCCTTCCACATTCTTTATTAAAACTTAGGTGTGTGTTCTTCTTTCTTTTTTTTATATCACATTATAGTTTAATTTGTTTTTTACTTAATGAAACCAAATACCAGTTCATACATTTACTGTAGTGTTAAATACACCTTCTAACTCCCTAATAGAACAGAACCAAAATCACCATGTAAGATATCCAAACAGAATGAACTCTTCCCAACCTAAGTTGATAGAAGTTAAAAATTAAAAATCTCCTTCAAATTTATGTTTTATTCAATAAACCAAGGAAACCCTAATATTTTTCACAATAGAGATAAGTTTTTTAATCAATTTTGAAGCATGTTAAATTATTCCTTGTGCTATGCTCAAAATTAATAATTAATTGTTTTGACTTACCTCTATCATTGATTTCATAATGTCCATAAAGTCATTAAATACACACCACCCATGGTGGTTTAAATCTTTTCTATAACTCTAATTACCATATAATAATTTTATTAATTTTACCACTCATAATATATTTTATATTATATAACCAAATTATTATGCTTTGGTACCTTACCTCTAGAAGTAAAACTATGCAAACAATACCAAGATGTGACTATTAAATACATAAAGACATGACTCTAAAATAAAAAATATATATAGTTAAGAAATAAAAACCATAATGTTCATATCATTTAAAATATAATCACTCAGTAAAAGTATCTTGAGAACAAGATGGTTATCACACATCATAACATAAACACTACAAAACTAAATACAACTCAAGAAAACTATGTGAGTGTGTGATTGTTCCTAATTTTCTCTTTATTCCCATAACTACCATGATTATTGATTCTTTCCCTTTTGTTTTTCTCCCTTAGGATTCTTCTATGAGGGATGGATAGGCTATATTGAAACCACCTCAACTAGAAAAAGAGGGTAGTTAGTTTTTTATACGTAAATATTTCAAAAATAATTAAAAGTATTAGCACAATATTACATTAAATGAACTTATTTAATTATATTAAAATACATAAATAATAACATTAACATATAATTTAATTACTATTAAAAATTTTTAAACTCATATTTAAAATTTTAGACATCACCATCTAACTAATTATAATAGTGATAAAGTAACAATCCATAATCTCCAACGTTAAAAATAAATCAACAATGTCATTATGTTTTCCACTAGTAAAGTGAAATGTAACATCCTCCCCTCTTATAAAATTCATCATCCCAAAAACATTGTTAAAACAATCATACATTATTTATCATAAGTTTAGAATAATCAATGAAATAAATGAGGACAAAACTTATGAAATTCCTTGTGAATCTCCCAAGTGACACTATCTTCTAAATATTGTTCCCATTAGACCTTACAATGAGCCACTAATATATTATGCAAGTTAATATTATGTGTCTTGAGTATTTTTAGAGGATATATTATTTCCACTCTTGGATCTAATACCTGTAAATAATTATAATCAAACACATTTGAAGGATCAACCACATATTTCTTGAAATAAGACACTTGAAAAGCATTATGAATTTAAGCAATTAATGGTGGCAAAGCAAGTTTGTATGTAATATGGTTATCACTTCCACAACCTCAAAATGTCTTCCATATATGGGATTTAATTTAATTGATCTCTTTTGGGGTTTAACATGTATAAAAACTTTATCTCCAATTGAGAATTGCCTTGACGTCCATTTTAAATTAGCATATGTTTGTTTTCCTATCATTGGATTTAACCAACCTTTTCTAGATCAACCTTACTTTTTATTTCATTTTATAAATAATTTTAGGGTAAAAAAACTACTTTATACTTTAATATACCCTAGATGATAGGTGTTTTACATTGTCTACCATATAAGGCCTCAAATAGTGCCATTTTCAAGGCTAAGTGGAAAACTTTATTATAATAAAACTCAATTAAAGTGGGATGTTCTTCCCATTTTTATTTTTATTCCATGTAATACATCCTCAAAGGATCTTATAAAACCTAATTTACCCTTTCTATTTACCCATTTGTTTCAAGATGATAGGTTTTACTAAAATTGAGTTTTGTTCTAAAGTTTGCATTAAGAGGTTTCCAAAATATATAGGTCAAGCAAGTATCTCTATCAAAATGATTTTCTCTGTTATCTCATGTAATCTAAAATTTTATTGAATGAATCTTTTTCTCAAATCCTAGTGCATCATCTACCAAATTACCTATTATAAAATGTTCCACCTTGGTCAGTTTATCAACTACTACCAAAATCATATCATACCTATTTTTATGCATTGGTATCCCTTAGACAAAGTCCATGCTAATGAGTTTCCACTTCTATTATGTAATTTCACGGGGGTATGTCAATATCACAAGATGAACATATTATGATTTTACTCATTGACACTTTAAATAAATTGACACAAAGCCAACTACATCCTTCTTGATTCCCTTATAGAAATATAATGGCCTCAATTCTGTAATTAGTTTAGTCACTCTTGGATGACCATAATATGGAGAATTATGTAGGACCTTAAGCACTATAAATCTAAAATCATCTTTGTCCAGTACATACATTCTCAATTTAAACCTTAGGATTCCATCTTTCTCAAAATGAAATATTCATATCTATGATCTTGAAATTTTTCTACCAAATATTTCATAACCTACTCATAAAATTCATCTCTTGGAGATAATTTTATAACCTAGTCTCAAAAGGAACTTATAATAGTATCCATATTTGATATTTACCTTATATAAATAAGAGCATATAAAACTTTATTTTATTTTCCTTTTATGTATCTCATTCAAAAATCAATCCATTGTCTTTGGCAAGCTTTCAAATTCAGCTACGTTAATATATACTTAAGTCCTTAGTTATTAGTCTTGAGCTCAAAATGTTTTAACAATAGGTAATTCCTCTAAACCCAAAATTAATGTAATATTAAAATGATTTAAAAATCATGAATATTTTTATTATATTCATAAGGTTTTAGTTTTCATGATTCATAAGACACAACTAACCCATCTTTTAATAATAATCCTCCCAAAACATCCCCAAAATCATTTGTTATCACAATAAAATGGCCATTCAGATATGGAACACATAACAATGGTGCAAATGTAATCCTATTTTTCAAGACTTGGAAGGATTATACAAATTTATCACTCCATAATAACTACTACTCTTTCCATTACAAAGATGTTATGGGGTTAGATATCTTGGAAAATTTGGGTACAAATTTTTTGTAATACCATATAAACCCATAAAATTATGGACCAATTAAACATTTTTAGATGTCAGTCATTCCATGATGGATTTTTTATTTTCTATATCTATAGATATCCATTAATTTTTTTAAAAAAATGCACCAAATATTTTACCTTATTTTGAATTAAATCACACTTTGATAGTTTTCCATATAGCTTATGTTTTCATATGCATTACAACACAAGTTTTAAGTGTCATAAGTGATTTTATTTATGCTTATAATATATTAAAATATCATTTGATTCATAAATTAAGTGTCACAAAGTAATATGGATAATCCTTGAACACAATATTCATAAGATTCATAAATTATTTAAGTTCATTCATTAACCCAAAATATATAACTTTAAACTCAAAATACTTGTATCTTTTCTTGAAAATAGTTTTAGGAATATCTCCCTCTTTTATCCTTAAATGATGGTACACTAATCTAAGGTAAAATTTTGAATATATTCTTGGTCCTTATATTTGATCAAAATATCATACATATATGTTAAATGATACCTATTATTTATATTTTTCTTATTCAAAATTATGTAATCTACACACAAATGAAAAGCCTCGACCTTATTTTTAATAAACACTATAGGTGTTCCCCATGGAGATACATTGGGTCAGGTCAGTCCTTTGGAAAAAAATTATTACATAATGGATTTTAATTCAATAATTTCAATTGTTTTAATTTTGTATAGTACCTTGGATTGAGTCTTAGATCCTAAAAATATGCCAATTATGAAGTCAAATTCTATTTTCAAAGGTAGTTCAGGCCATTCCTCTAAAAACACATCCCAAAATTCATGAAAAATGGATAACCCTCAATGGTAGGCTCCTTAGGTTCTACTAACTCATCTATACTGACCATAAAAATATCACAACACTTTCATTGATATTTATTTACTTATGTAGCTAATATTTGTCTTAATTTAAGTTATTTTCTCTCACCTCAAATTTGAGTTTTATTACACAAATCATCTAAACACTCAAATTTATTCAAAAAATAATATAAACTTACCTTGTTATTAAAAATCTAATTTAATCCTAATATCACATTGTATGATCCTATCAGAGATTCAAACAAGTTTACTATAATAGTTAAATAAATTAGTTCCACTTCTACTTCTACCAAGCAATTATCCACCTTGATCCTAGATTAGATCCTATATTGTACAATCTATTATTTTTCCATATGTCTAGATTTTATATTAATTTTATTCAGTATTTATGGGTAAATAAAAATAAAAACATAATTTTTGAATAAATTACTTGACACCTTTATGGGTGAGATCTAAAATTCAGCTTGACAATTTTTTACTACTATATGGATTCATCATTTGAATGTCCCATACTGAGAAGATGAAGAGGAATAAGTCTTGAATTTTTTCATATTTTTACATTGAGGTCTATCCTTTACATAATTATCACCCCAATGAGTAAAAAATCCCCCTTGTAGTCCTTTCCTTTTAGGCAGTTTACCTCCTTTATTCCCATCCTTGAATCCACTTCATGGTTCTTTATCCCTAAAGAATTATTAAACCTAAGAATTTTTTTATTTAATATATTTTATGAATCCACACTACACTTATAATTAATATTTTTCAAATAACTCTTTAGTCCTCCTAACATTTTTTGATACTTATCTTTGATTTTAGCAAGAAATTTTAGCTACTACTCCTGTTGATAGATTTTTCAAAGATTTGATCCATGGATTTGGGTCTATGTAATCCAATATAGGATTAAATGTCATTTTTAACTTTTATATTAAAATATATATATATTTATAATAATGGTAAAAATATTTGAGAAGGTTTTTGAATTGTTCCAAATATTCAATCACCAATAGCTCTCCTTATTTTAAATTCTAAAAAATTGTCATTTTTTTACAAAAATAGAGTTGTGGCAGCCATCATGCCATTAAAATTGTTAAAAAATAATCCCATGTGGTGGTGGATTTAAATCCCATTCCCATTTTATTAGTGGACCACCAATTTATTGCTTCTTTAACATGTCAATATGCTCCCCATAGAACTTTTGTTACTTCATTTAGTTTTAGATTTAGAAATAATTTTCCATTTTAGTGAGCCAACCTTCAGTTCCATAATCCAACATTGTTCCATCTAATTTAGTTGGATTCACTTTTTTCATGTCACCCATAAGTTTTTTTGCCACTTGGGCCCTTGCATATTGATGGTCTTCAACATTCTCTTGTTCTTGGTTTTCTTCTTGATAAACCTATTTGTCCTCTCTCTATTCCTCCTCATCATGCCCATGTATTTATTTATCTAGGGTTTATATTTTATCTCATGTCTCATTTAGGACTATGAGGATCTAACCAAGCTTTTTAACTTGATTTACTACTAATTGGTTTGGGTTAGGTTGTCTATCATGATTATTGTATTTCATTCAATGTTTTCCCTTGAATGAACCCATTTATCCTAATAGAATTATTAATAAATTTAATCATCACTACTTGAATTGATAGGTATGAACATTTAAACCTACACTTTAATACCACATGTTACACCTAATTAATTTTAAATGAAAATTTTCACGTGTGCACGTGCGCGCACACACACACACACACACACACACACACACACACACACACACACACACACACACACACACACACACACACACACACACACACACACACACACACACACACACACACACACACACACACACACACACACACACACACACACACACACACACACACACACACACACAAACACACACACACACACATACACACACACACACACACAATTTTTAGTTATTTACTATTTACTTTAGTGATACAAAATTATTACTTACTTTAAACACACAGTATCTCAAAAATCATAAATAAATGATATAAAATATTTTCAATTGTATTATAAATATCAAATTCACTAAATCAATTATATGCATCAATAAATCCTCTTGGGACATGAATGGTGGAAATTTGAAAAGAGTTATAATGTCAATCTCAATTGTAAAACTCATCAGAACACTATAATAAATGTTCATTACTTATAAAATCAGCATCAAATATAAGATACAATAAGGTAAAATTCCATAAAATGAATATAATCACAACCTCTATTGAAAAATGTAGCACAAAAATACATCATTATATAATATTATCAACAACCACTACTAAATAGTATAATAAATCAATACATCAACTAATTATCCATTTCATGAGTAATTTAAATCAGCTCCTGAAGTATCCATGAGTAAGAAACTACTATTATTTTTAGTAATATTTAAGGAATAATATCATGTTCTAGGTGTTGTACCTCCAATCACAACCCAATGGTCCCCCACACACCTCCCCACTGGGAGTGGACCTTCCTTTCATGAATTACTAGATAATGATAATGTAAACATTAAGAAATAATTAATGACAATTTAAAATATAAATCAACATTACATGCATCTTCCATAAAAATCATGGATGATCCTATACTTATTATGACATCAAGCATACATGTAAACTAGAAAGTATAGTGGATAATCAATGTATATAATTAAACATTACTTTGTTCAAATCATTTTTATATTTTTTAGACTTAAAAATAATCTATGTCAAAATACACATAATCATTACTCTTTATTATATCATATATTCATCAATCATTCTTATTAATTGATTATGAGTGACATGTAAATAGACCCCCCTACCCATTAGCCATAATCCCTTAACAAAAGGGATAATTATTTTGTATTAATCACAAGAACACATTATTCAAAATGAAACAACATAAAATAGTCCAAATAAAGTGTGATAATATAATTATATATTATATTCATTTTAATAACTATAATCTTGGTCAAGATAATCACCCATTCCATAGAACTCATCTATAATTTACCATGCAAACCACACACTCTAAGTGTAAACAAAATGATCCAAGAATAGTACACTTATATAATATGTTAATTTTTATTAATAATACAATTTCTAGTCTTATATTTTAATATCATTCATACACCTTTGTGATTAAATATTATTTTTAATTTAAATGCCATTGTAAATCATACTTAAAATACCAATGTTTGATTGGATTTTGGTTTATGTTATAGTTTTATAAAAGTGTGTTTATTATTAGCCTATAATCCTATGTATCTTATTTACAAATGTAACTTTAAAATTATCTCATAACTTAAGTAAAAAATATCATAATTATAATAATTGGATCAAGTCTCAACTTTAGTTAAAGTCATATTCCAATAATAACTCATGATTTTCACATTTAACTTTGGAAATGAATATAAATCTCAAACATAATTACACTATTCCCTTATAATCCTATGGGTCGGAGTGAACTCATACCCATAATTTAATAAGGATAAAATTATCTCCTTAAAACTAGTTTCAAAATTGTGCATGCCTTAACATAATTTAAACTATTTCAAACAAATCCCATTTGTAACTAATAATTAAAACCATATAAACCTCTTAATATTTATTTACTTAATAAAATAGATATAGTTTTATTTACTTAAAAACTCATTAGTAAGTGGTTTAAAGTCACATTGATTTACTAGCATCAAATATTTTACATTAGCTAACTATAAACCATTCTTATAATAATTCAAAACTTAATTACAGATCATAAAATGACAAATTGCTAACAAAAACTAAGAAAAGATCCAAAACCATAATTACACTTCCCAATTTTAAATGTTGTCCAAAACTGTGTTTTGATTCTTTATTCTAATACTAAAATATTATGAAATAACTCAATATAATTGATCACCAAATCAATAATTTTTACCAAAAAGAGGTTATGTAAATCCAAATAATCATTCCACACTATGGTTCTTACCAACTTTAGGAATGCAGGTTGTTCTCCTTACTACCTACAAGTATAAGTTTGGGTTTTATTTACTTTTAAATACTTGTTAAAACCATTTGATAATATATGAAACCCTAATATCATTTTTATAAAATAAATTCCACTTGAAATAATAACACAAAGCACTCAAAATTACAATTTATATGAGGATCCCCTTTATAATCCTAATGGTGAGATGAAGCTCTCACCCACAAGTTCATATGGAGTATAAAATCCAAATGAAACTTCAATAATCCAAAAAAAAAAGTAACAAAACAATATATTTCCACATAAAACCATTCATCTAAAAAAACAAAATTTTCTTCAATCATTTTAGTACAATTAAGAGTACATTTTTTATGTCAAATATTCTAAAGTATAGTTAACTATAAATCTTGATTATAAGAGGAGACTGAGCTAAAAGTTTCCATAACCACCATACTTATAAGTATTTAAACAAAAGATTTTTCATTATTTAAAACTAAATTTTTAGTATTAAAAACATAAGGAGTAGTGACTTAACTATGACTTGTTATTAATTTAAATAATAAGAAAACCCATAAAATTCCATACACAATTTATGAATTTTTTTGTTTTCCTATAAAATGTAAAATGGCAAATGGTCCCTACTTTAAAATATCAAACTTTAAAATATTTTTTATTCATTTTTATTCTATAGTCACTATGTATTGTCCATACCATTTTCCTCCCCTTTATACTCCCAAAAATCTCATTAATCCATGTCATAATTATTCCTTTTGCATTCCTTGTCAAAACATAGGTGCATGTATTTCTCCTTTTAATCATCTTGTATTTTAACAGGTGTTTTACTTAATGCAACCAAAGACCACTATTGCATGAATTTAATTTTTTTGTTAGATCCACCTTAAAATTACCTAATATAAGTGAGCTAAAATCACTTTTTAGGGTTTCAAAATGTAAAAAAAAAAATCCTCCCAAACTTGAGTGTTAAGATTTAAAATCTATAAATATCCTTCAACTTTGTGTTTTAATTCATAAACCATGTAAACCCTAATTTTTTTCACCTTATATATAAAATTTTTGACCAATTTTGAGGCACATTAATAATTATTTATTTGATTCTAAAAAATAATAATAAAACTTTTTGACTTGCCTCTACCATTTATTTCATAATGTCCATAAAGTCATGTAATACAGACCACCCATGGTGGTTTAATTTTTTTTATATAACTCTCATTACCATATAATATGTTTATTGATATTTACCACTAAAAAACATATTGTATTATATAAAATATATTATAACACTTTACGATCTTACCTATATGAAAATAATACTAGGATGTGACTTTGTAAGTAAAACAAGTATGCAAGCAACACAAGGATATGACTCCACAAGAAAAAATATATAAATAATCAAGAACTTTAATTTGTAGATCATATAAAATGGAATCACTTTGAAAAAATATTTAGAGAATAATATGTTTATCACACATCATAACAAAAACACTACAAAATCAAATACCACTTAAGTAAACTACATGACTGTGGGATTGTTCCCAATTTTATCTTTATACCCCCAACTACCATGATTTGAAACCTTCTCCCTTAGGATTCAAATTTGAGGAATGGATAGGATTTTTTACAACAACCTCAACCAACTAAAGAGGGTTTTTAGTCTATTATAAACATAAATATTTTAAAATTAATTGAAATTATTAACACCAATATTACATTAAATTAACTCATGACATTATATAAAAATGTAGAAATAATCACATTAGCATATAATTTCATAAACACTGAAAAATTTTAAACTCAAATTTAAAATTCTATACATCACCATATAACTAATTATAGTGGTGATAAATTAATAGTCCATAATGCCTAATGGTAAAAATAAATCAACATTATCATTTTACTTTACACTAGGGTAGAGACTTTTCCATAGGTTTGTTAACATAAATATTGATATGTAAGTTATCTTTGTAAAATCTGATGATGATGATCCCTAATTATATTCCAAACACTTATAATACCACTAAATTTAAACCCTACATCTCATAATATCTTCATCCATATCATTTAATAAGATATTGATAACCCATGTCCCTTTAGTTATAATTAAGTTTAATATGACTAATATTATTATGAATATAATGAATATTAGTGGGTAAGAATTTACAAGATCTTATAATACTCTCTCCTTGATATTATTATTAAATTTGGGTATCTACCAAATATTATCATAATGGTAACATCCAAGACATCAATAAAGCACGTAACATTTCACCATCTTATGATGAAGACTATATAGTTTCCTAAGATGAAGTAAGAGATTTGGATGTGTTTCCTTATAAAAATAACCTTACTAAAATTCATAATTTTAATTTATATGTCAATTTGATATGCCTTTCTTATGACTACATCCTCAATTTATTTTAGGTGGTGAAGAATAAAGTGTGAAAAAATAAGGCTATCTACATCCTTGTAATCCATCCTTAGAAACCACCTGATGTGTGTTAAAAAAATCTCATATTTTTATTGTAAACCTCAATAAAGATCAATTTCAAAAATTATTTTTAAAAATTTATAAAAATATAACTATATTAGACAAGATAATATAATTCAAAAAACTTTAATAAAATCCAATTGTATTTTTCATGTTTATACCATTAATAAAAACCCCTTATCCAAATATAATTGCATCAACCATGATAAACTTTAGATATAAGAACTATAAAATTCCCACTATATTGACCAGGTTGATATAGTTCATAAAACACAAACATATTGGGTAGAATACCTATTCCAATTCTAATTTTATGAGATAGGATACATTTAATAAAAATAACCTAACAACAACTCTATCGACACTATAACTAAAAAACTACATTAACCATGATACAATCTAGGAAAATTAAACAAAAAATAATTGCATCAGCCAAGATAAAGATCAAGAAAATTAAGACAAAATCAAATATATCACCCATGTAAATAAAATTAAACCATGTATATAAAATCATAATTATCTTGGCATGACTGATACTATTGAACATAAATTAAAAAAACATCTCTTACATATTGATAAATTGCCTTAGATTCAAAATCTACTACTGTGGGATATATTGACATAGAATATGAAAACAAAGGTAAATAAATATGTCAATATTTATGTTGGTATTGAATATCATGATCCATCACCTTTGTTTAAGTCATGAATGGGGGCATCTTAAAATTCATGCCCTTTTCTTAGCTCAAACTTTTAGGCATCTTACAATTCTCACTGTCATTATTCATAGAACTTGGGGTAATATTATGATTCCAAGAATTTTGTAGATATTAAACTATGATTTATATATTACCTTATTATTTTATAATTATAAAATAACTATCAAAGTTTTACCTTTTAGTTATGTTTTTTTATTGAATAACATACCTTAATTCTCTCAAGAATTAAGGAACCTCTTTTTGTTTTTGTAGCCACTCTAATTTATGATCATGGCTCATTGGTCTCATCAATCTTAATTTAAATTAGTTGTTTTATTAGTTTTAATTCTAGATATTTCATGAAACCATCACCATTGGGAAGACCATGCGCATGTGAGAAAACTTGATATATAACACTTAGCATGAAAGTGGAGTCTTGACCTCCCAATTTACATTTAAAGCTTGAATTACTTAGTTATCTTATATTTGTATAGTGGGTCACCTCAATTTTCATGAAATTTTTGAATTTTAAACACTCCATCATTTCTACCATGTTTTATTGATGAATTTTCATATAAATCACTTGCCCCCAAAATGAATTCTAACTATACTTGTTCGCACTTGAGAATGTTGCTCATTTGTTCTCTTATCTCTCTACAACCACTTTGGGTCATCATTTTAGTTTTAATGTTATTTCATCCCTTAAAAATATTCACATCATTTTAACCTTACTTTTATAAAAAAAGTCTCATATTTGGCACTTTGCATGAAAACATGTTCTCAGGGCACTTATCCCACTTGTTCACTCTTGATAATGTTGCTTTCTAGTTTGCTTGGTTCTCTCAGTCTACTTAGGGGATCATTTAAATTTACATTTTATTTTATCCTATAAAATTAGTCACATCCTCTTTACCTCACTTTCATGAACAATTTTCATATGTGGAACTTTGTATAGAAATGCATTTTTAGGGCACTTATCCCATTTACTAGTTCTTGACAATGTTACTTAATGGTTTGATTGGTCCTCTCAATATGATCCATTGGGTCATTTCAATTTCCATGATTTTTCAACATATAAAATTGGTCACATCATTTTGACCTCACTCAAACAAATAAGTTTTGTATTTGTCACTTTTTCCATAAATGACTCCTACACCTACTCATCATACATACAAGATCTCATTGAATCTCATTTAAAACATGTCAAATTATCTACACATTTCTTGATATATATATTTAAATTATGTCTAACTTAGTACAAATAATAAGGTTTTCAAATCATAATCAGGTTTATCTAATATCATTTTACCTTATCTCTTACCTATTTGGATCTATTATAACGTTAGGTGTTGTTTAGAGAAATTTTAGGTTCAATTGGGGTCAAAACTCCTAATTAGGTCTAGAAGAAGTCAGCTTATATTTATTAAAGCCCATGTCATGGAAATTGATACCATGTTCACATTATGTTATTCAATATTTTTTTTGTGACTAAATTCTTGCTTAATGTGTTATTCAATTTAAGCTAGTGTTATTCAGGCTTAGCACTGTAGGTTGGGTTTTATTTTATTTGTGTGTGGTTTTCTTGTGTTACTAGAGGAATGTATTTATATGTAAGTCCTGGAGGGAAGTATAATATTCAAAATGGCTCACAAGTTTTCATCTTGGAGTGTTTTAGTTCTAACCAAAGCTCCCTTTTGTAATTAAGTCTTGGTTGTCATTACTTATTAGCCATAGTGCTAATCAAAATAGTTCTTCCAACTTTGCCTTTAGCTATCTCAATAGAATTTTGTAGTGTTTCATATGTTTTAGGTCCCTTATCAGTAAGTGAGTTCCCTTTGTAATTAGAGTTAGAAAATTCAAAATATCATTGAGTGAACTTATTTAATGATCTAGTTTTCTTTATATTGAGACCCAAGTAGCCCTGGTGCACTTTACGAAGACCCCTTCTATTAATCAATAGTTGATAGCCTAATTCACACTAGGGTTGTATGAAATTTCAAAAAGTGTTTTGTCAACACAAAATTAGAAACCCAGAGCTCCTTTTCTATGTCAAGTCATCTAGACCACTTTTCACTCTAGGGGGCATAACTTTCACCCTCAAGAGTTAGTTTACCAAACTGCTTACATCACCAGAAATCTAGTTCTATCTTGGTCACATCGATAACCCCAATTTCATTAAATTTAACCCAATTAGGTATTCTAAGTATCATTTTAGACCACATGTATCTCTAGGGGTTATAACTTGGTCTTCATAAACCTATTTTCAAAATCATTAATGTTGTTGGAAATTGACATGTATGTTTAGGTGTCTTCATTTTCCATAAATTTAACTTGTAATATTTTACCTAATAATCTTTTAATTATAAAATTTAACTTGTTATTTTTTAAGCTAATATGGGTCAAAAAGGCAAATTAGTGGGATTGGAAAAGTGAATGAGTGTTTTAGTGGGAAATGAACTGATGAAAGTCTATAAATAGAACAAACCCTACCCATTCTAAGGGTTGGATCTTTGTTGCTCTAAAACTCTTATCCCTCTTTTTTAACCCTGCCATTATGTTGAAAGAATTTTGATCGATTGATCATGTTGAATTGTAATAGATTGTCAACACTAATACTTTGATAAATATAATATTATGGATTTATTGATTTTAATTTGAACATATAGAATGGTGGTTATGGTTATTTATCCATTGTATGTTTTCCTTTGAAGCTTACATCACCTTGTGTGTGATTGTGTGTATGTAAATCAACCTAAGGATTAATTTGTGTGTTCATGTGATTGATAAATATAGATTATTCTTAGTTATTGCAATATTTATTAATTTCCCCTTTCTCTTTTGTATTTTTTTATCAAATTTGTTAAATTAGAATTTGTTTGATACCAACATTTTTTACTTATTTATCCCAATTGCTTGCTTTGTTTCATTATCATTAAGTTGTTTCATTATTAAATGATTAAATGCATGGGAATGAATAGCTAAAGTTATAATTTTTAAGTTTTTATAATTTATAACCATAGCTTTTATTTGGGTAAATAAATGTGTATATTTTATTATTTTCAATTTCTTCTTGAAACCCAATTGAATACAAGACATAGCTCTAATTACCATCCAATTTATTCAAGGATCATAACATTGTTAAAATTTATTTTAAAGTTTCACACCAGCATGTCTCTTGATTGGAACCATCACAACACACAACTAAATTAAGATTAGTGCATTGTGACTTGGTATATATAGAACTTGGGTAGACCTACCTCATTGGACTCCTTTTAAGAGAGGCTTAATGTGTTTCACTACCCCTAAATCCCAATGTTGGAGTTTTCATGAAAAATGAGACGTCTATAGTTTTAGTTATATAAGGAGATCCTCCAAGGCATAAAAATCAATTTTTTAACAAAAATATAAAATTAAACACTTAAGAGGATCACCCATGCTCAGGTATTCTATATTTAAATTGCAAAGTATATTAATACCCACTAGATCAAGGTATATTGGGTCTAATTTTGAATTTGTAGAGCTTAATGAACATTGAAAACCAAGAGAAAACAAAGGAAAACCAGAAACTATACAAATCCACTCAGTTAATAACTCGTATATGGTCATAGCTTCCTTTATCAACCTAATTTTTACCCCTCAAAACTAAATAATGGTGGATAATGCTTATTGACATGGTCTAGGTATTACCTATGAATGTTCCAAGGCCTACCCATACTTACTAAACAATCTTGAGAAGTTATGTCCAAAATATATACTTAATGGGATTTAAACCACTAAAGAGCACATTCAAGAATTCAAAGATGCCCTTATCTGAACTTAGGTTAAAAATGAGGATGTTTCATACCACTTGTCCCCTTACACTTTTGGGATAATTTGATTACATTTGGTTTCATGGATTTATAAATAGGTTTATCACCTTTTGGGATCATCTATAAACAATGTTTATCAACCACTTTAGGCTACCCATTGATCTAGTTATCTTATACCACCACTTTATGACTTCTCATAGGGAACCAAATGAGATATTGAGTGTATTTATTGCATGTTTTCAAATTGATATCAAAGGTTGAAATACCCCTACATTTATATGGAAGTGGTTACCATCCAAACCTACCTAAGGGATTTGGACTCCATGACTTCTATATTTCTTAAGAGAACCCTAGTAACAATTACATCCTTGTCATTATCCTAAAAATAAATTATTAGTATTGAACAATAGATTATGCTACAAGGATATGTTTGGTAAATTACCTTCATTAGTCCAGCCCAGTGCTTACAACCAAATTCTAATGATCAACTAGGCTCTTCAACATAGCACTTCATTGATGAACCCAATCTTGGGTGTTATGTATGGAAGCCTAAATCTATTATATAACCTAATTACTATGAGCTAAATTCATAATGGTCAACCTTATATGCCTCCAAATAATGTTGTTTCATAGGTGAATAATTAGTAACTTATTCATGTAATTTACAACAACACTTCTACCATTCCTAACATGAGTGGTTATGTGGCCTCTAATAGTAACCAATAGGTTATCCCATCATTTATAAACAATCAAGCACCTATAAAAAATTCCATAACCAAACACATATTATTATCCATATATTTATAAAAATTCCCATAACAAAACACATATTATTATCCATATATTTATAAATTTTATTTCACTTGTGATTAACCCACCACCATAAATGGGAAATCAACTAAATGCAAGTGTGAAACAAGAAGTAGAAAACTTGTAAAAAATGGTTTAATACTTGACAAATGACAAGGTCAATTTGTATAGGCAAGTGACTCAAAACACTCACCAAAACATAAATAACCCCACATAAAATAAAAACTTCAACTTATAAAGAACCAATAGGCAATATAACATGAGGCCAAATAATGGATGAGTGCATATCCCACTAAACAGTAACAATCAAAACAATAAAAATGGTTCATTTAATGTAATAAACTTAACTAATTTAGAATTACCCAACTAGTAAATATTGCATAATGCAATAGATCACACTAAGATAAAATATGTCCAATTTTCATTAGCCTCAAACATATTCCAAAATGAGATGCATAACCTAGAGATAATACCTACACCTGATAATAACAACTCTAATGAAGGCATAAAAACCCCTCAAATAAATTTAGTCTTGGAAACGTATGAGTTTCCATTTAAGAGTGACAATGAGTCTAAGGAAAACTTAGATGAGGTCCAAGAATTTAATCAATTCCAAATGGGAAATAAATACCAATTGAGGATTAAATTACAAGGTCCTTTAACTTCCTCTACTCCAAACAATACTCAAGTTCTACTTAATTAGAACTTGAGAAATAACCCATTTACACTTAAAACAAAAACAACTTCTTATCAACCCAAGAATAATTATACACCCCTTTAAAGTAATAAACCAATGAAACCAAACAAACATGGATATAAGATTATAGATGACCTAAAGAAAACTAAGGCCAACATAATAATATTTGACTTGTTCCAAATGTCCAAGTAAAAAGGCTTATTAATAAAATAATTATCTACTCTTAAAGGGAAAGAAGCCAATAACTTGGTTGATGCCCACATTATAATATATAAATAAAAAATTTAAACTCCTCCTTTCCTCCTATAGTCCATATTTTTGGTAAGAACTTACACAATTATTTGGTGGGTTTAGGTGCTTCTGGTAATGTGACACCATTTGTAGCTTGCCAACAGTTAGGTTTGACTCCTATAAAGTTAATTAGAATATTTATGTAGTTGGACTAATCATAAGTTAAGGTTATTGATGAGTTGAATCAATTCACTTGTAGTTTTCCTCTAATACTAAAGTGAAACAATTTATTTTAACATTCGAGTAGTGGATATACCTAATGCTTATGGTGTGCTCCTAATCTAAGATTGGTTGAAAATGTTAAATGGTTACATGGAAACTAAATTATCTCACATGTGGCTTACATGGTAAGTCATACCCAATCAAATCATAATTTATCATGAGCTTAAAATGGCTCACATGATCACAGAGTATAATAAACAAATGAAGTCTTGTTTAAAGAGTTTGAACTTGGGGTTTATGCACTTGAGAAATTAGAATTAGCTCATAACAAACTTTCCATTATATGTTATCTATGCATAAAAATTTATAATTTAAAGATTTATATCAACCAAATGATGATGATATCCTCTCGGCACATGATATAACTTTATTCCATAGTACTTACATAGCATATGAAGATGTAAAGTAGGATGATCCAAGTGAAATAAGGGACTTTCAAACTCTTCAGATGAGAAAATAACCATTATGGACAACCATATCCCTAATTATACCATTGAAGATCTAACTATAATATATTTATCATATGATAAACCAAGTGTGTGCCCACTTGAGGTTGAGAAAACTAGTGAAGAAATAAATATTGAAAAAACATCTACATATCACAATCCTATATACACAACTAAAAATCATTAATTGATTATGAAATTCAATGGCTCTAAGTCCAATAAAAGGTGTGTTGATGTTTTTTATCTCATCAACCCAAGAGGGAAGTCATACCTAACTATTTTTATCTATAATTTACTTTCACAAATAATGTATCGGAAGATGAGGCACTAGTTCGCAACTTCCAATTTACTCTAAAGAAGAAAGGAAAGAATCTTAAGGTATTTGATGACTCAAAAATAGTGGTAAAATAAGTCATAATCTAATATGATTGTATTGACAATCACTTATCCCTATAGCTAAGTATGTAACTTGATAGGGGATTTTGATGCATTAATATTCAACCATTGCCTCATAGAAAAAACTATATGATAAATGCATTACCAACAACTATGAGTAATATAAAACCTATAAATAATTCTAGATTGAGAAGGTTATAATTAGAGTTCGTCTATACTCCTTTTGTTCTCAACAATATCAATAACTTCTAGGTATTTTATTATTATCAACATATCGTTGACTTCATCACTAACATGGATGTGTTTAAAACTCAGATTATAGATGAAGATGATAAAGAAGAGTTTGAAATGGATAAGGAAGGGGTAATCAATCTTAAAACCAATAGTATAACAAATGGCATGGTATCACTAGAATGATTTGTTGACATGGATTACCAAGTTTTAAAATAAAAATCATCCACCATTAAAGGTATACAACATTATAATTATAATCTAGGCAATGAAAATGAATCAAAACATGTGCTTATAGGCATGGCATGAATGGAAAAGTAAAAAAAGGGTTGGTTCAAGTACTAAAGGACTTAAAATAGGTTATAGCATGGATTTAGGAAGACTTAAAAGTATTTAACACTTTCATTGTCATGCATAATATCCCTCTCAATATGGGAGTCAAACCATTCCATCAAAGGTAAAGGCTGATGAATCTTTTGCTAGAGCCATTGATATTCAAGGAAGTGAAAAAATTATTCTCAGTAAGAATCATATTCCCTATCAGGCACTCCACATGGGTGGATAATATGGTGCCATTTTATAAGAAGAGTGGATAGATAACTTTGTGTGGACTTCTAAACTTGAAAAAATCATTATAAAAGGATAAATAATTTTTACCTTATCTAGATGAAGTCTTATATATAGTAAATGAATATAAAATGATGTCATTTCTCAATAAATATTTAGGGTATAATCAAGTAATGGTCAACTATGAGTACCGAATCAAGACAATGTTAATGATAAAGTTGGGTACATTCACATACAAAAGGATGCCATTTGGCCTAATCAATGTGGGTGCCACCTTTTAATTTTCCATGGACATCACATTTAATGATATTATAAAAAAAATCATAGTTATAAACATGGATGACCTAACTATATTTTATAAGAATAGGGAGGGTCACATCAAGGACTTAAGAGCAGTATTACAGATGTGTAGAGATCATGGAATCTCTCTAAATACAAACAAATACATATTTGGGGTCACAAAGGGTAATTTTTTGGGTCACATTATCTTATAATAAGGCATATCTATAGACCCAAATATAGAAAAATCAGTTCTAAAAATTCCATTAACATGTAGTATAAAATAGTTGAAGTCATTCTTCAAAAAAATTAACTTTGTCAGGAAGCTCATTTTAGGATTTATAGAGATAATATGATCTTTAAATAAAATTCTTAATAAGGATGAAAATATTAAATATCAAAATAAATCACAAACAAATTTTACTCAAATTACGACAACAATTGTAAACACACCAATGCTTATCAGTCTTGACTATATGCATCCCTTTTACATCTATTCATTCACTTCAAAACACTTGAGTTTTACTTTCCAAACATAAAATAAATAATATAAAGATATATACCTATTTCATTCATTATTTATCTATTCCAAAATTTTGAACTGAGGTATTCAATGATTGACAAACAAGATTTTTCCTTAATCGAAGAAATCAAGAAGTTCAGGCACTATATTCTTTGTAGCAAGGTATTTGTAGTTGTGCCTAACCTAGAAGTGAAATATATGTAATGTAAAATGAGTTGAGTGAATGAAGAGGCAAGTGGATGACCATTCTCAAATATTTTAATCTATAACTCCAACCAATTAATATTATATGAGGTCAAAGACTCAGTAAGCAATAGCTTAAGTAGACTCATAGATCATTTTCCAATAGTGCACAATACAAGATATCACAAATGATGATTATACTAGGATATGTCCTATTACTTGATTAAAATTGAATTTCCAATTAAATTTATTTACACTCAAATAATATCCTTACAACTAAAAATTAGAAATTTCATGATCAAATCAAGCATACTATATAGATAGAATCATGAAGGCATATTTCTGAGATGTTTGAACAAACAAGAAGCAAATAAAGTAATTAGTGATTTCCACAAGAAATATATAAATATTCATGAATTAGGGAGTGTTAAAAATCATTAAATACTTAGGGTATGATATTATTTCCCACATTTAAAAAAAAATCTCATGCTCACATCTGGATTTGTCATACTTACCAAGTTGTCATGCATAAAAAATGTGTCCATACCATGCCATTGTAGATGATTATTAAGGCTCAAACTTTCAAAAAATGTGGACTAGACTTAATAAGAGTCATCAATTTTAATTCATATATAGGACACAAGTTCATTATTGTGACAAGTTACCATTGTACCCATTGTACCAAATCTCAAGCATTAAAAAATAGCACAACCGATGTGGTAATAAACATTTTAGAAGAATATATCATCACCAATTTTGGGATGCCTACCACTTTGGTATGTGATAATGGTCTTGATTTCTCTTCTCTTAAATTTATTGAATGGGTTTATGAAAATTAGGTAATCCTCAAGTTCTCTTCTAGTTATTATCTTTAAGGTAATCAGGTATCTAAATCTACTAATACAAACTTTCTTGATGTAATTAAGTAATTCTTGGAAAAGAACCATAATGAGTAGCATAATGTGTTGAAATTATAATTATGGTATAATAATATTATAATTAATTAATCCCTATGAATGTCATTATAACATCTAATTTACAACTAACACTTATATTTCTATTTAACATAAGAATTCCCACATTATAGTTCAAGAGACTACTTGAAAACTAATAATAAGATATAAGCTCACCTCCTTAAATTATAAAATTAGAATAAAAACATGATGAATTCATTTTGAATTTTATCAAACACCAAGGATTCATAAAGCATTAGTTTTACAAATAATCAATAGTGAAATCCTTTCGTATCTCTATTCTAGTCCTTCTCTAGGACAAGGCTCATGAAAAAAAAGGGACAATGTGTAAATTTTGATACCATGTGGTTGGTTCCCTATGAAAATTATGAAATCATGGGTGAGAATGCATTTTGACTAAGGTTTCTAATTGGTGAGTATTTCCCATTGCTTGGCAATGAATAATTCCTCAAACACTTTTTCTAGGCTTGAATTAACCTTTTATGTCTTATAAATGCTTTCTCTTTCCATTTCTTACTTTGTTTCTTGTTTTATTTCCTACTTTATTGGTATCTTAATTTTATTTTATTGATTTTTTAGCTTTACATTATTGTTATAACCTTGTTTCTTATCTCCTGTGGGTCTGGTCTACCTAATTTATCCTATATATTTACCTGTTGGTCAAAAAATGAAGAATGAAAGTCTTGTACATACGTAGCTCAAATGAAATTTTGGTGCATAAGTAATCAAAGTAGTTAAATTTTATTTTTTATTTAGTTTTTAAATCTTGAGATATTGTGTGTATTCTAAATTTATTTATAATGGGCTAGGTTTTGGTAAACTATTCAGTCAATGTAGACATTATCTTGAAACTAGGCACAAAAAATCACATCTTAATGGTTTATAGGTTTACATGGGTGAACCTGATATGATAAATATCTAGGGTGAAAAATAAATAATTATGCCTTTCACTTACCATAGTGGACCCTAACCTAGAATTTAGATGATGAAATAATAAAGTGAAAAGAGAAAACAAGAAAAGAAAAATCAATTTCAAGAAAACTTAATTTAAGGTGATTTAGATAACCTCTACTAAGGCTATGGATACCAATCAATAGTACAAAAGTCCTAGAGTGGGATAAAAGGTAATTCTATTGGGACTATAGACACCTAGTTATTAGCATATCAATGTCTAGGTAAACATTCTCAAGGTAGGATTCACTATATTGATGATTGGATATATAATAGTTAGTCCTTGTAGGTTATAAGAAATGATAATTTAACTCATTTACACATAAAATGTCAATGATAATATCTAATTTGGTCCCTTAGCCACTCTCATCTTCACCTCTTTCAAATCTATTCACATTCCATGCATAGTATTATCTAGAGATTTTAGATTAGTATATATGATTCTATTGTTCTAAGATACTCATGAGTATTTTCTAAAAAAGTTTTTATTTGTTATTGCTTGCACAACATGCCCTAATTCTTCTAAGAATCATGGAACCTCTTTTTGATTTTATATCTATTCCCATTTGTGCTCATGACTCATTGGTCTCAACACTCTTAATTTACCTTGGTGGTTTTTCTTGGTTTGCATTCCAAACTAGGCCCTAAAAATATCACCACTGTAAATAACACATTTGTGCAATAAAACTTCATATTTAACACTTAGTGTGAATGTGGAGTCTTGAGCTCCCAATTTTCATTTTAAGTTTAGATTCTTTAGCTCTCTTATCATGCTCTAGCATTTCACCTCAATTTACATGCCATTCTAGGCTCCAAAATCTACTTTATCATGTTGACCATGTCTAAGTGAAGAATTTTAATATAAAGCACTTGTCCCCAAAACAGATTCTAGTTGTACTTGTTCACACTTGATAATTTTTCTCACTTTCTCTCTCAACACTCTAAAACCAATTTAGGGGTAATTTTAGTTTCCATGCTATTTTAACCTCCAAAATTGGTCACATCTTCTTGACCTCACTTGTACAAACAAGTTTAGCATTTGTTACTTTGACTAGAAATGACTCCTAGACCTACTTATCATACTTACAAGATCTTGTCAAATCTCATTTAAAACATGTCAAATTATTCAAACAAGTATTGTTATATATGTTTAAATTATGTCTAACTTAGTAAACCTAATTGGGTTTTCAAAACTCTATCAATTTTATCTAATATCATTTTTCCTTATCCCTTTCCTCTTCATAACTATTCTAATAGTTAAGTGTTGTTTAGAGAAATTATAGGTTTGTAAACATAATCGGTGTCAAAACCCCTTATTAGGTCTATGATAAGTCAATTTATATTTTTTAATGCCTAGGCCATTGAACCATGACTGGGTCATGCTAGTTCCTATTGTGTTTCTATTCTATTATTTGAGATTTTTTTAATTCTTCATTAATGTGTTCTAGGTGAGTATCATCATTTTAAGCTATTGTTATTTGGGATTAGTGTTATCAGTAGGGTTTTATTTTATTCATTCTTGGTTTTTCGTGCCACTAGGGAATGCATTTATGTGTAATTCCTAGACGGGAGTCATCATCTTGTGTAATGCTAGTCAGGTCTAATATTTTGAATGGGTTATGAGTTTTCATGTTGGAGTGTTTTAGTTCTAATTGGATGTCCATTTTATGATTAAGTCTTGGTTGTTATTATTTATTAGCCATAGCACTGATCATAATAATTCTTATGAATTTATCTTTGGTTGTCTCAGTATACTTTTATAGTGTTTTGTAGGTTTTAAGTCTTGCATGGGTCTTGCATTGTCATAAAATGAGTGGTCTTTGTAATCAAAGTGTGAAAAGATGATTAGGTCATAGGGATCTACATTGGGAATTCATAGTTTTGTTCAAGAATTTTGTCTTGATTAAGTCATAAGAGTTTTCCATCTATTTTAAAAAATAATTAGGAAATAAATCCTAAATATAATGTGAAAGCCATGGGTCTTTTTACAAAGGGGTGTTTAGGTTAGTATTCTTGGATGCCATTTTATTTTTTTTACAATTATGATTTATAAAGTTTAGTTTATAGTAATTTTTTTTTTTTTTTAAATTTTAGTTTTATTTAATTTAATCTAAAGTGATTAAATTTAGTTAAACTAATATCAAATTAAATTAATTAATATTAATTAAACATTATAAAATATAGTTAACTAATTTTCATTCTTAATTTTTTTTTTAGAAAAATAATATTATATCATAGTTTTGATAAAAGGCATGTAATAAATGTTAACTAGCCTAACTTGATAATCATCAAGATTTTGGGATTCAAATGGTTCTAAAAACATTACCAAAGGACACTTTAGTTTTAACCAAGGGTTGAGAGCTTGATTAGAACCAAAAACTTGAAACTTAAAAGCAACATTGAGTGAACATATTTAATGAGTCAGTTTTCATCAGATTGGGACCTGAGTAGCCTTGGGGTGATTTTCAAATACCCCTAGTGCTAATAGGGAGTTGATACCTTGATTCACAATAGGGTTATAATTCTTTTTTTGAAAACATTTTTTGTAATTTCATATAACCCTAGTGCTAATAGGGAGTTGATAGCCTGATTCACACTATGATTATATGAAATTGTAAAAAAAAAATTCAAAAAAAATTATAACCCTAGATTCCCTTTTCCTTGTCAAGTCATATAGAACACCTATCACTATGGGGACCATAAATTTCACCTCAAGAGTCAGTTTCCAAAACTACTTACACTGCCAAAAAGTTTGTTCTAGCTTGGTCACATTAGTAACCCCAATTTTAGGAAATTTAACTTGATTCAAAGCCTAATTGTAATTAAATTTTACATATTAATGAAACTAAGTAGTTATTCTAGGTGTCATTTTAGACCACGTGTCACTCCAAGGGTCGTAACTTAGTCCTCGTAAACCCATTTTCAAAACTATTAGTGTTGTTTGAAAGATAAATCTAATGCATATGTCTAGGTGTGTTCATTTTCACTAAATTTATATTTTATGGAAATATTTTAATGTTTTAAGTTAATTATTTCCATAAGGATCTCTTCATTCTGAAATTTAACTTTTTTTTTTGTCTTTTTACAGGCTAAAATGGAGCAAAAAGGCAAAGCAACAAGATTGGAAAAGTGAATGAGCATTTGGGAGGTAAATTATCTGATGTAAGTATATAAATACAACTAATACTCCTCATTCTAAGGGTTTTATCCTTATTTCTCTAAAACACTTAGAGTTATTCATTTTGGTTTTTATCCCATCCCTCTTTTATAACCGTATTGTTATGCTAGTGGAATTTTGATTAATTGATCAGGATGATTTTTAATGGATTATCAACATGAATACTTTGATCAATAGAAAATTATGTATTTATTTATTTCAATTTCATATTTATAATGGTTTTTGTGTCTTTTTATCTATTATTTTTTACCTTTGAAGCTTGCATCAACCTTGTGTGTGATTGTGCATATGTAGATCAACCTAATGGTTGATTTGTGTGTTCTTGTTATCAAGAAATATAGATTCTTGTTTGTTATTATATGATTTATTTATTTCCCCTTTATATTTTGCATTTATTTATCAAATATATTAAACTACGGTTTGTTTGATAGCAACCTATTTCTACTTATTTACCTTGATTGCTTTCTTTTTTTCATTACCACTAAGTTGTCACACTATTGAATGATTAAATTCAAGAGAATGAACAATTAAATTTAGAATTTTTAATTGTGTTTAACTTAAGACCTTAAATTTAATTTTGGAATATGTATTCATATTTTTTATTATTTTCAATTTTTGAATGAAACAAGGTTGAATACAACACATAGTTATAATTACCATCCAATTTATTCAAGGATTAGAACATTTTTAAATTTTATTTTTAATTTTCACACCAATAGGCCCCTTTATTGGAACCATCACAACACACAACTAAGTAGAGAGAAATATGTCATGACCTGATAAATATAGAACTTGGGGAGACCCACCTCACAAGGCTCTTTTTAGGAGAGGCTTAATAAGATTTATTGCCCCTAAATCTTAGCATTGGTAATTTTATATGAAACAACACATCAATATGTTCTAGACCTTTTCATTATTGAAAGGCTTATGTTTACTATCTCTTTGCACCTAATTAATTATATCTTAGTATGACCATTTTTATTCTAATTACAATTCCTTCTATATTACATAAAAACCTCAAAACCTGATTATTATCCTTCACTATTAGCTATGGACCTATACCTATTTTCTAGCTTTCTAGACACTTGTGTCCTGTATCAACACTTGCATCAACACAAGTGTCTATTTTCCTAAAAAGTGTCCAATACCCAAAATTCATCAAATTTATAAAATAAATGTATCTAAAATGTTGGGTTATGTGATTTTATGTGATATATTTCCAAAAGGGATTGATATATATATATATATATATATATATATATATATATATATATATATATATATATATATATATATATATAATATCAACCATTTTTCATTAAACATATGGAAATCACATACACCTCATAAGGTAATATAACAAGAAACACTCAATCAATCTTTCAAGTGAAAAAATCTACCCTATTTTCCCCTATTTCCATCTTAGTCATAGGATCAATCTTTATATCAGTCTGAAGCATTAAAATATAATCGTAAGAGACATATTTTATAGGTTACAAGTTATGTCACTTCATGTCTTTACTATCACACATTACACCCTTTTGCACACACAAGCCTATACATAGGGGAGAACTACATCAATCTGAGTCCCTCTTAAAATTAGTGGCTATGTAGGTAGTGCCCATTGACACATGGGTCTTTAGGTTTATCTTGACACCATGATACCACTAACCCATTTATTTCATAGTCACTTCAAAGGTGAAGAGATAGGTTTTGATCAGTTGAGAAAGAGTGACAACTTGTGTGCATGATATTTAGTCATTATAAGAAAGGTGATAGAAATCCCATAAGTATCTTATTGGTCACATCCAAATCTAGTCAATTTTTATATAAGACACATATGATAGAGTTAGACACTTATGTCCATACAACTATCCAAACCCAATGTAAGCATTTGAGGCCATAAAAAAGATATTTCTAGAATATGATGACTATTCTAGGATCATAATTTATGTGACCTTAAAAACTTATGCACCATAAACTATCTAAGTATCATTTGTTTCAAATTTATTAAAATATATATCAATAGTTGTAATTTAATATTTTTATAAATCTCAGTTGTATAAATTTGAAATATTATTTATCTAATTTTTTATAATAATTGGTCTACTTATTAGATTAGTTCACCACCCTTATGTAAAAAATAATATAATATTCTTAACCCTAGATACCACCATATCTAAATGTATGGTTAAACATTTTGTGAACTTGACCTATGTATATTTATGTGTAAACCCTAGTTTGGATTATCATTTTTAAATGGAAGATAAATAAGCATTAGTTAATCATATCAAAAACAACAAAGACTTAATGGATGTATTTTTTTGTCACAAGAGATGAAATTAGTAAACATGTAAAGGATAAACCATCCTCCCATAGTGATGGTGAATCTTTAGGTGGTAATAAAACTAATTTTATACCAATCATCCTCCCCTTGAGAACCTCATTAGCTCCTACATCTATTAGGGTCATAAATTATGGTTTTACACCATTGTTTCCTTGAGGACCAAAATCCTATTTTTACATCTTCCATGGGAAACATTGGCACTTGAACCTAATTACCAGTTTCAATGAATATATAAACACAAACCATGGGTACATCTCTTTTACTGGGTTCTCAAAGTTCTAATCTTCTCAATCAAAATGTGAAAGATCTTGTCCAAACTATAAAACTTTTCCAAGTCAAGGTTAATAATTTTGAGCAAAATTCTTTGAAATCACCTTATGTTATTGATTCACAAGAGGTGTTACATAACCATATTTCACTTGAGATATATTTTCACCCCTTTCCAAATAATTGTGTTGTATATACACACAATAATTTTGAAAATTTATCAATAACTAATGTCTCTCTTGTAAGAACCCATAGAATCTCAATCTCTCTAAGTGCATGCCTTAAAGGGTGCACCAGGAAATGGGTTGGCATACCTTTGGTGTTTGTTAGGATTATTGGCCTTTATAAAACCACTTAAAACTAATAAAAGCTAATCCTGTCAATTTTAATAGGATTTAAAACCCCACTTATACACTTTTATAAGCAAGTCATCACCCAAAATAACCCTTAACTAAGCAAAAACCCCTTTTTACCATGTATCCTACTAGGTCAACTAGTTCAACTCCATAAAATTAGTTTTTGGGAGGGTTTAGGTCTATTCCATGACTATATATACCACCTTTAATTTAATTTATATGATAGGATCAATTAATTACACATCATGACTACTCACAAATCTACTTATACAATCAATAAGAGGTTGCATTACTTAGGATTTTGCACTTGTACAAGTGGCACTTGTTTTGTGGAAGTCTTGAATGGATAGGAGAGGTGTTATACCATATATATGATTTATCATTATGATCCTTACAAGACCATAATAAACTATTACAAATCACCATTGGCCAAGGGATAGATTGAGGCACACTAGTTTCACTTCAACAAAAGTAAGTATATTCTTAAGTCATTCATATTTTGGTAAGTAGATATTATATATTTAATATATATTGATTTGTAACTCTCCTTGTAGATACTGTGCCATAAGCTTTGGTGAGAACTATATTATCTTGAATATGCATTAAATATATTATTTTGAATAGTTTTTTAGTAGATTAACTTGCTTAACATCATTTGCAACCATAGAGACCTAGCTAGGGTTATCATAAGATGGAATTTGTGTAGATACCTTGGAAAACTTTCCTTTGCCATAATGTGATAAGAGATCCCTTAGTGTAGGTTTAGTAGATCCATTATTGGCCATGAACTTGATTTAAATGTATCTCCAAGCATACTTTTTAGTTGATAACCTTCTCTAAGCTTAAATTTTATTAAGTAGGATAAGTTATATAACTATTTAGTTTTAGTTGCATATATTTTGGTGAACCTAACATGAATCTAAACCTTACATATTTTTAATTTTTATTTACAGACAACTAGATCGGCCTTATCAACCTAATTTAATATTTTATATGTAGGTTTTTGTACTATGTTAACCCTATTAACCTAGTTTAATACTCTGTGTAGTTTTTATACCAAGTCAACCTTGTTGACTTCATTCAACATTTTGTGCAAGTTTATACAACTTCATCAACCTAGTTGACCTAGTTAGGTCACTTTTTTGTAGGTTTTCCAACTATGATGACCCTAGTGATTTTTTTGGCTCTCTATGCATAAATTTCTAGACTTAGCAAAAACTAGATTGAACCTATCAATATAGTTTATTTAAATTTTTTTTTCATCCAACCAAATTGAATCGCTTGACTTATTTATTTTTCTACATTTTTATTTAGTTTACTAGGTTGATTCATTTCACATAGTTTTATTTTTCTTTATCATTTATCAGTTTTAGTTATACTCAGTCAATTGAATCAAATATTTATAAATATTCTATATTTTCCTCTATGGTTTTAAAAATCTATATGTATAACATAGATTAGAACAAAAAATAAAAAATTTAGACAAACTACTAAATCAATTTGGTCAAATCAATTTATAGTGCTAGGTTCATTCTAAACATATTATTAATTACTCTCTATTAAATTTTAAATTAATTTCATTTTCATTTTTTCTTTCAGAATTTAAATTTTAGTATTTTTTCCCCAAATTTAAATTATATGAAATTATAGTTCTATAGTTCACTAATTCAATTGGATCAAATTAGTTCTGCACCTACTTTTTGTTTAGGAAACTAAGTCAGCCCACTCAATCATGTTCCTTTTTGGACTATCTTTCAAAAGATTGAGTCGACCAGATCAAATCTATTCTACTCTATTTGCACAAGTAAGTAGACTATCTCAAATTCATTCTATTTATTTTTTTATTAGTTTAAAAAAAAGGAATTAACATACATGGATAGTTTTACTTTTTAGTTGGCTTCTTATTTATTTACATTCCAAAAACTATAGAATAACTTTCAAAACTTTGATGTTTGCCTTTATTTTTCATTTTTTTTGGTTTTCCATAGAAAATTTGTAATTTTAGTTTTCAAATTACTTATATAATATCATTAATGAATAATATATACTCTTTTTATGATCATATTCTATCATTTAAAAATATCATGGCACATGGGGCTTACCTAAATACTCATAGCCATAATACAGATCTAAACACAATCTTTAGTTTCCCACTACCTCAAAATATTTTGTAAATTATAATAATTTACATATTTATTTATTCTTAGTAATCTAACCATATATTTTTTGTGTGGTGCATCAGTTAGCAGTTAGCATCGAGAAGTTACTGTTGATAAATTTTACCATCATTGATCAAAGTTGCTTATGTGTAGGGTTTCAAGAAGATTCCATTCATGGAGTAAAGATTAAAAAAAGGTATATAAAACATCATAAAACATTAATAAATACAAAAACATTATTATTAATAATTCACAAGTCCAAATTTTGACAAAGGTTTCTTTTATTCCTCTAACTAGCTAGTTGCAAGTTAATGAAGGCAATTTTCAAATGCTTGGTACATGAAAGAAAAGAAGAGTTGGTTTGAATGGTATTATATATATTTATGGGATCATATTAAATAAATATTCCATATATATTTTTTATGTTATAGGTTATTAACTTTATAAACAATTGTTAAGAAGGAAAGGTGCTTTAAAACCCTCCTTAAACCCTCATGGCTCAATTTTAGGCACTATGTTTGAATTTTTGAGTTATTTGTTGCAAACAAAAGTGGTGTGATATATTATGGGGTATAAATTAAATTAATAAACCTTATTAAATCAATATTTTAATTAAAACAATGGATAAAGGAAAAGTTGTAGGTTATAAGGGTTTCAAGAAAACAAGAGAGATAGTTAGAAAACACTTTTTTAGAGGCTTAAGTGATTTTTTGAGCACATACAATGATTATAATAAATATATGGGTTATTAAAGTTACTAATTAAAAAATAATTGGGTATTTATACCTCAAAAAACTCAATAAAATGGTAAAATTTAGACCTACAGGCATTCAAAAATGAAATTGTGCAAGCTAAGAAACACCAAAAAGTGCATATTTTGAGTTTTATTAAATATATCTCTTAAAAATTTTAATATAATTATATTTTTATGTATTATAAGGTTTAAATTTTTTATAATATTATTAATATACCTAAGGAGGTATAAAATTCCAAAATACATGTCTATTCATGAAGGAAATCAAAGTTTTCTCACTAATTTGCTCACAAATAGAGTTAAAAATTAGTGTTTCAGGTCCTTCCAATGGAAAAAATTAATTTTAGAGTGTATATAATTAATTTATAGGTATTGATACATTTAAATTAAATTAAAACCAATTAAAAATAAGATCATATCATTGAAAAACATCTCCATGTCACCCTGTAGGTAGTAAGCAAACACTTTTTTGTGAATTTTTGTTTGGGAGTTTGGTGAAGAGTTTTGGATATTTTCAAAAAATTATAGGTATGAATAATTAATAACTATCCAATTAGAATATTAGGATATATGGTAATACCTATAAATCATTTTAGACCCCTTAATCTAAATTAAGGTTTCTTGAGGCCTAGAGAGCTCAAGAGAGCACAAAATGGCATTTTTTAAAGTTGTACATGGATTTTGGAGCCAAAATTTTTTTAATGTATTTTAAAAAAAATTATGATGTTAAAATAATTTTTAAACTACTTATTTATTCAATTAATGAAAATTCATCAAGTATAGGTTCTCAAGATGTAATCTAAGAAACTTGTCAAACCATAGAAGATGTACACTTCCAAGAAGAACCACTATGGAGATTTGCTATTGTAAAAATAAAATAAATAATTAGAAATAATATTTAATGGATAATTAAACAATTAAAACATATAATATCTCTCCTAATGTTCCACCCTTGGTGGAGAAGACAATTTACAAGCTAAGTCAAAATGCATTGTGCTTTTAAAAAACTTGTCTAATCAAACACATGTGCATGTTAGCTATATCGATATAAATTAAGATTTAAGTTTTTATTTAAAGATGAAATAAAAATTTTAATTATTTTCCATCAAAATTCAGTATTTTTTTCTCCTACTACACCCTTTTTAGATAAATTTAGAAAAATCAAGAAGTTAAGTCATACTCCAAGTTGTAAGTCAAGAAGCTCAAGTCAAACTCAAAAATGCAATAAAGTTAATTAAAGTAAAACTTAAATATGAATTAAATTAAAAAGGATTTAATTTAAGATAAAAATTTCAATTCAAGTTTGTAATTAGTTAATTGAAGATGACCAAGACCTTTTCATGCATTAAAGACAATCAACACATGCAAGTTGACATTTGACTTTTCTAAAATATTCAAACAAGCATCTTTATTTATCTTATGAAATATTTCATATTTTAGAATGTTTAAAATCCAAAAGTGATACATTTTAATTTGGTGGATTTTAAGTTGGATTTAATGGTGAAGTTGAATTTGGGGTTCAGTTAAATGGAGAGTGAACTAGAGTTAGCATGAGGACTCATCTCTAATTGCTTGTCTCCTCTCTCCTTACTTCTCTTTTATTTATGCATATTCATTTTTTAATGATTATGATCAGTTTTTTGGATTAAATAAACTCTAAAAAAAATTACTACATCACCTTTGAAGAAATGAAGATCTAAATTTTCCTCCATTTTCAAGTTATTCATGAAGTGTGTGCTTAATATTTATTGATGTAATTTAGTGAATGATTGATTTTCCTATGTTTATACTTGAAATTTTAACCTTTATGTAGAAAATAATAAATATTCAAGGTCATACCAAGTGTATAATTAATATCTACCTAATCTAGAATTGAATTCAACCATTGTTCATTCCTTCCAAGCTAGTGTGAGTGTTAGTCAACCCCTCTGTGTGAAATACTAATACAAGATTAATTGTATGAGAATGAAGTGAATGTGTGCAATTTATTTAGATTCCAATGTTTGTTAAGTATATGAATAATTTAATTTAAAACTGGTGCATCACCCCAAATTTTTAGTTTTCATTTCTATTTTTATATTTAGCATTGCTCCTTTTACCCTTTTCTTAGTCAAGAAAGCATTATCTGAGAGAGTTTAGAGAGTTTTGGGTGAGTTTACTAAAGGTAAATAGACATTTATATGGATATGATCTCCAACATAATTTCACCCACACATTATAGAGTTTTAATTGTATCAATATGAGTGAGAACAAGCACACATTATTAATAGGGTGCACTTCTAAGTGAGAATAATTTTTGGCATGCCTAGTGGCACACTAATTGAAGATGTAAAAAATATTTTTTAGCATAAAAAATATCAATTTCATGCCTAAATTCACTAAAAGGTATAAAATTAGAGGTATACCATTTGAATTTACTTAATTATCTAATTATTCTAATAAAAGAGAAGGTTTTTGATAATAACTCCTTATCCTACAAGGTTATTTCAGTCAACAAATTAGCCTATTATGCAAACCACTTCAAGTTCAAATCCTATTATTAACATGGTTATCCCAAGGAACCAAGTATTTGTTATTTTTAATTATGTAATCCCTCTCATTTTGTCCCAATATTATGGTATTCTAGTCTCAAACCTTAAAATCCTACCATATTTCATAGGTGAAGATCAAACTACACCCATTGAGCATGTCAAAGATGTGGCCAACTTGTGTTCATTTCACCATTTACCCAAGATAATGTTTTCATAAGTTTACTTATTTCATCCTATAAGTAAAATTTATTACAATGGTATATAAACCTTCCCTTGAATTCCATTGCCTCTTGGGATGATTTAGGTGTAATAATTCGTAGGCAATTTGAAGACAAATAAAACCATTTATCCCTTGTTGAGAACTCACTACCATCAAGAGAAAACATCATGAATTTATCACTAGTTTCAATATTAGATTCCAAAAAAAAATGGAATAGAATACCTCCTATGATAAGGCCATCTCTTGAATATGATTTCTTATACTTTTTGTGTGCATTGAATTTTGATATTTCAATTATGATTCAATTTATGGGTGGTAGGACACTCCCAAATGCCTATGAGGTTGTCATTAGAGATAAAAATAGTCTAATTCAAGATAGTAAACTTGAACCTAAGTCTTTTAATGACAATTTTTCCATAATTATAGCCTACTCTACCTCCTCAAGCACCATCAATAGCCCTAATTCAAGCCCCTCAAGAACAAGTTCAAGCTCTTCATAGCCAATCTAGTGAGCTTAATGAACTAAAAGGTATGATGTAATATTTTGGTAATTAATTATTTCAATTTAATATGAAATAATATCAATCCAATAGGCCATATCAAGCACTTAATCATCCTAGATATCAACCATATACAGAGTAAATACCTCCTTACCAAATCTATAGAGATAATAGTCCTCCATATCAAAGTCAAGGAGACATTATGAAAGACAAAAAATATGTTGTAATTAATTCTAATGTTCCTTCCTCAACCAATTCCTTTGTTTTATTATAAAATAATTTGATGCAAGATTTAAGTTGGCAGCCTTCTAATACCAATGATGTGCAAAATCAAGCTTCAGTAGCACAAAATATGGCAATTCCTCAAATGACACAAGACAAAAAAATTCTTCAAGAAGGCTTACATAATAGTCTATGATACAAAAATTGGAATTTAACCATGGAAAATTTAAAATAGATCCAACGTTGGTTATTTTACAAGTTGATGATCATGTGGTAGTAAATGAGATTAATGAGCCAAAAAAATTTAAAAAACTTTATTTTAGCCATTAAAAAAGTGAAGATAATGACTATAGATGAGCCCCAAGAGGTAATACATGATTAAAATGTTCATAATATGATTTATAAAATTAATAATGAGTATATTTTTTCCTCTTTATCTTAAAAAAATTAACATGTTGAAGTAAGCAATTTTCACCAAGTACCTAGAGCACAAGAGCATCTTATTGCTCCAAATTTACAACCAAAGGTTGGATTATACTCCTTAAACATAGTATATAATATTAATAAGGATAAAATAAGTATGAATATGTGGGATTCATTGGAAATCACAAGATAAAATGATACACTTATACGTGAGCTTTTAGGTCTTAGCTTGTCTACAAAACCAATAGAGAAAGAAAGTGTGGTTCTAAAAAATTCATCTCAACAAGAAAAAAAGTTATATAAATGGGTAAATGTAAAAAAATAGGATAATAAACAAAATAAGATACCTCCTTTATATATTTCCTTGATTATTGATGATACACTAGTTCATAATTGCATGGTTAACAGTGGAGCAAGTAACACAATAATGCCAATATAGATTGTAGATAAGTTGGGTTTTACGTATGATAAAAAAAAACAAGGGTGTTTTTAAACTTTATGGATATCCAAAAAAAATATTGGTTATAATAAATAATCTAAAATTAACACATCATGCATACCCAAATGTGATTATTCAACAATATGTGATGGTGGTGGATCTTCCTCCATATCTTGATGTGATTATCACATGACTTCACTTCAAATATATGTGGGTATATTTAAGATGATTGGATATACATCATATTAATAAAAATGTATGAAACAAAATCTACAATTAATTTAGAAACTATTTCTCATTTTCATCTAAAACCATACATGCCTAGTATTGTTATACTAATTGTGTCATCTCAGATGTAGGGTGAATTAGTGAAGCTGAAGTAAACTCATATATTGATGGTGTAACTAATTTTTTTATTGATTAATAGGATAATAATATATATTATAATTATCCAAATAATATGATATATGAATAAGTACTTGGAGTTTACTATTTGAATAAGGATGGTGCATAAATTTGAGCTCTATACAAAGAAAGTGAGCTATAGGATGGTTTATGGCAAATATATTTTGATGGATCATATAATAAGAATGGTGCATGGGATTTTAATTTTATAATTTCACCCTATAAATAAATATACTTTTATTCTATAAAATTTTAGTTTTCATGCTCTAACAATGTGGCAAAATATGAGGCTTTAGTTCATAGTTTTCAATGGGCTAGAAAGATGGCAACTAACCTCTTATCAACATTTGGAGATAGTGATCATGTGGTAAATAAAATAAGATGGATGAACATATGTAAAAATAAATTAATAAAATCATACAAACAAATTTTATATGATCTTTGGAAATATTTTAATGTATTTGACATACAAGTGGTTCCTAGAGAGAACAATAAGCATGCAGATAGGTTGGCTGCAATTGGAACACAATTTGGCATTCTAGATGTTGTAAATAAGGATAAAACTTAGACATACATCAAGATTATGATAATAAAATATATTATAGATAATAATTTGAATTGGAAAGTCTTTGAAGATGATGATCAAGTTGTTTATTTCCTATAAGAAGAGACTGAATTTTCTTCTAAAAATCAATCAAAATGTTTGTAGTAGTATGGTGATGAAATAGTTTATCTCAATTCCAAAAAGTCACCTAAGGGTATTGTAACACTTGAGAATATATTTAGTAGGGATTATGAGGTAATAATTAAAAAATATTCTTTACCTACCAAATAATAACATTATCTAAACATTGGCATAGTCAATGGAAAAGCTCTCAAACTTGGTAAAGTTTGCACTCAAGCTCAAAAAGATTCCTTTTTAAATTTATGTAGAGAGTTTGCTGATGTGTTTTAATAGGAGTAAAATGAATTAAAATTATTTGATCTTAGTTAGATCAACACACCATTAAATTATAATAAGATACAATACTAGCGAGGCAAAAATAAAGGCCAATTAACCCAAATTTAGAATCTTTGATGAGAGTAGAGCTTCAAATTTTGATTGAATCAGATATCATCATTCTAATTAAGTATTACACTTATGTGGATAATATTTTTCCCTTGAGGAATAATAATTTATAAATTAGATTGTGTGTAGATTTTTATTATTTGAACAAGGCCTCACTCAAGGACCACTATCCTTCCCATCAATAGAACAAATACTATAGATAGTAGCTGGTTAGAAAAGGTTTTCATTGTTATATGGTTATAGTGGATATCAAAAAATACTTGTGAAGGAAGAGGATCATTTCAAAATATCCTTCACCACAAAATGGGGCACATTTTCATATAGAAAAATGCCATTTAGGTTTTCAAATGTAGGAACAACATTCCAAAGAGACATGGATATGGCCTTTCAAGGTTTGATCAATAGGTTTGTTCTTATATATTTTGATTATGTTAAAAAAATTAATCATACAAATGATCACATGCTTCATCTTAAAGATGCATTTGAGATATGTAGGCAATATGGGGTGTTAGTTAATTCAAAGAAGTGTATGTTTTCAATTCATAAAGGTAAACTTCTTGGTCATTTTTTTATAAGCATGGTTTATGTATTGATTTAGAAATAATAGATTTTATTATTGTATTATCATTTCCTAATAATAATAAGTCATTTCAAAGTTTCCTTGGAAAAATTAGCTTTATAAGAAGGTATATACCTATTTTTTCAAGTTTATCAAGGCATCTTACAACTAAGCTCAAGAAAAATAAGAATTTTACTTGGACTAAGGAATGTATGAAAAGTTTTTAATAAATCAATCAATCCATTGCTAGTGCTGCCACTTTCATCAATCCTATTTTTTTGAAGGATTTTTTTTATATGAATATGTTAATGTTGATACAATTTTAGGAATATTGACATAAAAAAATTCACAAGGTTTGGAAAAGCCAATATCATTATTTATCTAAGGCTTGTAATGGTATGAAAAAAGGTACGCATTTGTTGATAAGCATGTTCTTTCCATAATCAAATTTCATAAAAAGTATGGGCACATACTATGTAAAAAAAATTTCCATGTGATGGTTTCCCATCCTAACATCAAAGAGTTCTCTATGAATAAGGACATAAGTGAAAAGAGAGAAGGATTAATAAAAAGGGTTATGGAATATGATGTGGAAATAAAGGTAACCATGCTAATTAAAGTCAAAGGTTTATCTGAACACTTGGTTTAAGACTTGCAAGAAAGCAAAGAGGTAGTTTTAGGCTTGAATGATGAAGATATTGTAACCAATCATACATCTTTAGAAAGTTGGTTTCAAAGTATGGTAATGTACCTTCAAAGTGGTATGTATCTTCCAAATTGAATTGGTTCAAAGAAAAGGTATTTTAGGCTATAATCTAATCATTTTATGTTTGTTGATGGTGTATTGTTCAAAAAAGACATTAATGGGATGGTGTTGAGATGTATAAAGCCAAGTCTAGTTAAAGTATCACTTGAAGAGTTTCATCATGGACAAGGTGGAGGCTAATTTTTAACAAGGACAATAACCCTAAAAGTCATGAGGGTTGGATACTATTGGCTAAATGTTCAAAGATTCTCATGCTTGGGTAAAGAAGTGAAATAAGTGTGCATCGTTTATAGTAAATGAGAAGTTTGATGCCCTACCTCTTTAACCCATTTCAGCAGATTAGACCTTTGTCCAATAGGGTTTAGACTTCATTGGTCTCATAAATATACCTTTTGTATTGGGCCACAAGTGGATTCTTATAGCCATAAATTACTTTACTAGATGGATAGAAGTAGTGGCTTTGAAAGAAGCAAATGAATCTAGTGTATTGGACTTCTGTTAAGGTTTTCTCACAAGGTTTGATACGTATTATAATATAATTTTTTGGATTTTTTAAGGATAAAATTATTCAATGGGCTATTCAAAATGGTGTGTATCTCAGTAATTATTTAAATTATTATCTATAAGGTAATCGACTTACTAATTCTACTAACAAGAACTTGTTGAATATAATTAGGACAACCATTGAAGATAATCAAAGGACTTGGTATTTGAAATTTAAATTAGATTTATGGGATAATAAGATCACATTCAAGAGGTCCATTGTTAATTCACACTACAAGTTAGTGTATGGGAGAGAAGTTAGATTAATAATCTCACTTCAGTTCCCTACTTTGGAGTTAATGCATCAACTAGAATTATTGGAGAACTATCCTATGGAAGGCGATAAACTAAACTTATGGACTTAGAGTAACTCAAAAATCAGTCCATGTTAGCTATGAAGTTGCATCAATCACAGGTAAATAAGAATTTTTATAGAAGAGCATCTTAATAAATATTAAATCAAGATGACTTGGTTCTCAAATGGGATGAGAATAGATCATAAATATGAAGACACACAAAGTTTTATTCACTTGGGAGTGGTCCTTACATGATCTCAAGCTACAAGCTTAACATTGCCTTATAACTAGTCAAGATGGATGGTGAAGAGCTCCCAATCCCAGTAAATGGGATTCATATTAAGCATTGTCATTGAAGGTAGGTTATTATTTTTATATTTAATTTTTTTTTTTTTAAATTATGCACATGTCCTATTAGTAAATTTAGTTTTCACTTTCCTCTAAGTTTTATCTTGCACATTTTTCTATTGGTAGTTGTTCTAGTTTTCAATTCCATAAGTGTTTATGCACATGTGTTATAGTTGATCGAGGTAATTTTTAGTTTTAGATTTTGTAATTTTTTAATAACTCCATATTAAAAAAAATTATGCACATGTTCTATTAGTAAATTTATTTTTCACTTTCCTCTAAGTGTTATCTTGCACATTTTTCTATTGGTAGTTGTTCTAGTTTTCAATTCCATAAGTGTTTATGCACATGTGTTATCCTTGAGTGTTTAGAGGTCCATTGCTATTTCACACTACAAGTTAGTGTATGGGAGAGAAGTTAGATTAATAATCTCACTTCAGTTACGTACTTTAGAGTGAATGCATCAACTAGAATTATTGGAAAATGATCCTATGGAAGTGAGATACACTAAACTTATGGACATAGAGTAACTCAAAAATCAGTCCATGTTAGCTATGAAGTTGCATCAATCATAGGTAAAGAAGAATATTTGTAGAAGAACATCTTAATAAATATTAAATAAAGGTGACTTGGTTCTCAAATGGGATGAGGATAAATCATAAATATGAAGACACATAAAGTTTTATTCACTCGAGAGTGGTCCTTACATGATCTCAAGCTACAAGCTTCACATTGCCTTATAACTAGTCAAGATGGATGGTGAAGACCTCCCAATCCCAGTAAATGGGATTCATATTAAGCATTTTCATTAACGATAGGTTATTATTTTTACATATTATTTTTATATTTAATTTTTTTAAATTTTTTTATGTACATGTTCTATAAGTACATTTATTTTTCACTTTCCTCTAAGTGTTATCATGCACATTTTTATATTGGTAGTTGTTCTAATTTTCAGTTCCATAAGTGTTTATGCAGATGTGTTATAGTTGATTGAGGTAATTTTTAGTTTTAGATTCTGTGATTTTTTAATAACTCCATATTAAAATGGATATTTATTAAGAAGAGCATCTTAATAAATATTAGATCAAGGTGACTTGGTTCTCAAATGGGATGAGGATAGATCATAAATATGAAGACACACAAAGTTTTATTCACTTGGGAATGGTATTTACATGATCTCAAGCTACAAGCTTCACATTGCCTTATAACTAGTCAAGATGGATAGTGAAGAGCTCCCAATCCTAGTAAATGGGATTCATATTAAGCATTGTCATTGAAGATAGGTTATTATTTTTACATATTATTTTTATATTTAATTTTTTTTAAATTTTTTATGCACGTGTTCTATTAGTACATTTAGTTTTCACTTTCCTCTAAGTGTTATCTTGCACATTTTTCTATTGGTAGTTGTTCTAGTTTTCAATTCCATAAGTGTTTATGCACATGTGTTATAGTTGATTGAGGTAATTTTTAGTTTTAGATTTTGTGATTTTTAGTTTTAGATTTTGTGATTTTTTAATAACTCCATATTAAATTTTTTTATGCACATGTTATATTAGTACATTTAGTTTTCACTTTCCTCTAAGTGTTATCTTGCACATTTTTCTATTGGTAGTTGTTCTAGTTTTCAATTCCATAAGTGTTTATGCACATGTATTATCCTTGAGTGTTTAGAGGTCCATTGCTAATTCACACTACAATTTAGTGTATGGGATAGAAGTTAGATTAATAATCTCACTTCAGTTCCCTACTTTGGAGTTAATGCATCAACTAGAATTATTGGAGAATGATCCTATGGAAGTGAGATACACTAAACTTATGGACTTAGATTAACTCAGAAATCAGTCCATGTTAGCTATGAAGTTGCATCAATCACAGGTAAAGAAGAATTTTTATAGAAGAGCATCTTAATAAATATTAAATCAAGGTGACTTGGTTCTCAAATGGGATGAGGATAGATCATAAATATGAAGACACACAAAGTTTTATTCACATTGCCTTATAACTAGTCAAGATGGATGGTGAAGAGCTCCCAATCCCAATAAATGGGATTCATATTAAGCATTGTCATTGAAGATTGGTTATTATTTTTACATATTATTTTTATACTTAATTTTTAAAAAAAAAAATTATGCACATGTTCTATTAGTACATTTAGTTTTCACTTTCCTCTAAGTGTTATCTTACACATTTTTTTATTGGTAGTTGTTCTAGTTTTCAATTCCATAAGTGTTTATGCACATGTGTTATAGTTTATTGAGGTAATTTTTAGTTTTAGATTTTGTGATTTTTTAATAACTCCATATTAAAATGGATATAGTTATTATCCTTGAGTTTTTAGTAGGAAAATATCCTAGTAAAGTCGCCAAGAATGTCAACAAATTTTGCCACCATTGGTCTAAGTTGTTATGTGCAATTTTTCAAAAAGACTCCATTCATAGAGTGAAAATTCAAAAATATAATACAACCTTAATTTATAATATATATATATATATATATATATATATATATATATATATATATATATATATATATATTAGAAAAAACTCATAAGTCTAAATTTTGATAGAGGTTACTTTTATTCCTCTAACTAGTTAGTTGCAAGCTAGTGAAAGCAGTTTTCAAATGCTAGATACATTAAGGAGAAAAATAGTTAGTTTGAATGGTATTATTGGGATTTATATGAAACTATTACCTAAATATTAGATGCATTTTTATATTTTATAGGTGATTAATTTTATGAACAATCATTAAGAAGGAAACGTGCTCTAAAATCCTTCTTAAACTTCAATGGCTCAATTTTAGGCAGTATGTTTACCTTTTTTAGTTCTTTGTTTCAAAAAAAATTATTTGATATATTATTAATAATAAATTATCTTAATAAATAAAATATTTAATTCAAATAATATATAAATTCAAAGGTAAAATTTATAGGGTTTTAAGCAAGCAAGAGAGAGTTAAAAAAATGCACTTTTTGAGAGGTTTAAGTGATTGTTTGAGAAAATAAAGTGATTGTAATGATGATATTCATTATTATAGGTAATAATTAAAAAATAATTAGGTATTTTTCATCATAAAACTCAAAAAAATGAAAAATTTAAATCTACAAGCATTCATAAATGAAATTGTGCAAGCTATAAAACACTAAAAGGTGCATATTTTGAGTTTTATTGAATGAAAAATATTGAAATTAGACATTAAAGTATGTTTTGATTTAATTTAATGTTTAAAACTGGTTTATTTCCTATAATATACTTTAGGATAGATGAAATTCCAAAATACATGTTTGTTCAAGAAGGAAATCAAGGTTTTCTCACTAATTTGCTCACAAATGGAGTTAGATATGATTGTTTTAGGTCCCTCCAATGGAAAAAAGTCCCTCCAATGGAAAAAAATGATTTAATAGTTTTTATAATTAATTTAAAGGTATTAATACATGATAATTAAATTTAAAAAAAAAAATTCAAGATAAGCTCATGTCATTGAAAAACATATCCAGGTCACCATGCGGGCAACAACCATGCACTTTTTTGTGTATTTTTGTTTGGAAGTTTGGTGAAGAGTTTTGGATATTTTTAAAAATTTATAGATATTATACATTTATAACTATCTAATTATCATATTAATATGTTTTTTAATACCTATTACTCATTTTAGACCCCGCTAATCAAAATCAAGATTTCTTAAGGCCTAGAGAGCTTAAAAGAGCAAAAAATGACATTTTTTTGAAGTTGTACATCAATTTTGGAGATGAAAATTTGTTTTAAGGTATTTTAAACCATGTTTATGGTTATAAAATAATATTATAAATCCTTATCTATTTAAATAATTCAAATTCATCAAGTTTTAGGTGATCAAGATGTAATTCAAGAAGCTTGTCAATCCACAAAATATGTAGACTTCTAAGAATAACTAGCATGGAGAAGTTTTATTTTCATCATCCAATATATATCCTCTATTACACCCTTAAGTAGGAATACAATTTACAAGCTAATTCAATGCATTATTCTTTTAAAAATCTTAGCTATCTAGAGATAAGAAAGAGTTAAGTGTTTATTTTCAATATGAACTCAAGGTTGGAATTATTTTCCATCAACATGAAATATTTTTATCTCAGACTACACCCCTTTAGGCTAGATTTAGAAAAATCAAGAAGTCAAGTCAAACTCCAAGTTGTAAGTCAAGAATCTCAAGTCAAACTCTAAGATATAATAAAGGTAACTGAAGTCAAGCTTCAAGATGAATGAAATTCAAAAGGAGTTAAGTGAAGATCCTAATTTCAATGAAATTTCACAATGAGTTAACTAAAGATGACCAAGGCCTTTTTATGCATTGAGGACAATAAAAACATGCAAGTTGACATTTGACTTTTAAAAAAGATTCAAACAAGAATATTTCTTTACCCTATGCCATATTTCTTATTTGAGAATGTTTAAAATCCAAAATTACTGTGTTATAATTTGGTAATTTTAAGTTTGAGTTCATTTAAAGGAGTAGTGAATTAGAGTTATCATGAGGACTCATCTCTATTTTCTTGTCTCCTCTCTCCTTGATTCTCTTTTCTATATGTATATTCGTTTTTGAATTATTATTATCATATTATGATTTTGGATTGCATAAAATTTGCCAAAATTTTGTACTACATCACCCTTAAATAAATAGAGTTGAATTTTCCTCCATTTTCAAGTTTCTCATGAAGTGTTTGAATAATATTCAATGATGTAACTTATTTAATGACTCATTTTCCTATGGTATGTCTAAACATTTAACCTTTATGCATCAAATAAGAATTATTATAGGTCATACCAAGTGTCTAAGTTTGATTTCTACCTAATATGTAAGTGAATTCAACCATTATTCATTTATTCTAAGCTAGTGTGAGTGTTAGGCAAGCCCTCTATGTGAAATACTAATGCAAGAGTTAATGTATGAGAATGAAGCAAATTTTTTCAAGTTATCTATATTCTAAAGTGTGTTAATCAAATGCATAATTGACTTTCACATTGGTGAATCACCCCAAATTTTTATTTTTCATTTCCATTTTCAGCTTTAGCATTCCTCCTTTTACCATTTTCCTAGTCAAGAAAGCACTATCTGAGAGAATTTATAGGGTAAAAGGTGAGATTAATAAATAAAAACAACCCTTAATCTAGATATTATCTCCAACATAAGTTCACACACACTTTGCAGAGTTTCCATTATATCAATGTTAGTGATAAAAATCACACATTCTTAGTAGGGTGCACTTCTAAGTGATAACCATTACTTTCATCTTAACTTTTAAATCAAGTTTAGTGGGCTATGGGAATAGTAGTTCCTCTATAGTTAGTGATGTAAAATATTAGATTGATACTATCCAATAGATAAGAAAGTATCTTTGGGAGCCTACACTTTTAATCAAAACTCTTAATACAACTTATTAATCTTCATTTTGAGAAGTCAATTAGTTAGCTTATAAAAATCACTATTGTTTCTTGTTGTTTTCAAATTATATGTTGTATTAAAAAATTATATTATCCAATGTTAATACAATATATATTTTGTGTGATACAACTAGATTGACTAAATTGATCTAGTTTCCTATATGTTTTATCATATTTTCTAAAACTAAAGACTAAATCATCTAGATTTAGACCATTTTTATATTTTCTACCTACATATCTAAGTTGACCAACTCAATCTAATCTTATAAGGCTATTCTTTTTATCTTCCTATGAAATTATGTCAACCAACTCGACCCATTATTTTATAGGTTGTTATGTTTATCTTCCTATATAACTACGTCAACTTTCTCCACCTAATCTTTTACAAGAAGTTCTATTTATCTTCCTAAAAAATGTGTTGACCAAATTTACTCAGTATTTTACAAGTTTTTCATTTTATCTTTCGATAGAACTACATCGACCTAGTATAATATAGATTATATATTTTATTAGAAAGTGTTAACTCAATCCTTACATTATGAAACATCTATTTAATGATGCTACAAATGAAAATCAAACTAATATAATGATCTTAATTAATCCTAATAAATTCCCAAAAACATATTTTATGGTAACTAACCTAGATCAAATAAATACCACTCAAACTACTATCTATGAGACTCCTCCCTATTCCATGAAACTTAACCCTTTATTCATGTACACAGTAGAAGATAAAAGTGATCTTGGATATACATCTAAGATGATTCTCTTCATCAATTAAAATCATCAACATCATGGTAAGGATCGTATAGTCATTTATAACCTCAATATGGGATCTCATATTGGAGAATTCCATTCACTTTCACCTAGATTTTCCATTGGATTTGGTTCAAATCATTTTATGATTTCTTTCACACATTTTTATTCTATCATGTCTCCTTCTAACACTATGATGTCATCTTCCATGTCTTCCTTTATCTCTATGAAAAGTACTTATAAAAACATGATAGATGTGTAGGTTCTACTCAAACCACCCACATTAATACCAAATTCCACACTAGCGCTTATCATGTTACTAATGATTCACATTGTTAAGCATGAGATATACTGAGAGGGGGGGGGTGAATCAGTATATCATATATCTTATAAAACTTTAATTTAACCAAATTCCACTTAATCAAACATTTAAGATATGAAATAAAACTCAAATAATAAACACCACACAAGATAGAGAGAGACACCAAATATAACATGGAAACCCAATGTGGGAAAAACCATAGAGAATAATCTCAAGTATATGAATGAGCACCAACCCAAATAATATTCAAAAGAATCAACTTGTAGGAGCACCAACATAGCTACCATTCATGATCACCAACCCATAGGAGCACCACACCCCTTTTCCTAGCACCAACCCAGCTACTATTCATGAGCACCAACCCACAAGAGCACCAACTCAGCAACAATTCATGAGTACCAACCCCTTTGTGTATACCACACACCTATCTCTCAATGTTGTTATCTCAACAAATGATAGTTCAATACATCTCTTTCCTCTCTCTCACCTTTGCTCTTCTAAGCTAGATATAACAAATACAAATCATATTCATCACTCACAATTGCTCTTCTAAGCTAGATATTACAATGTCAAATCAACCTCTATCTCTCATATATATAAATGGCTTCTCAAGCCTTTATTTATAGCTTTCTAAATGACCTTTGGCCTTTCCACTTTGTGACCCTTCAATCCTCATGGAAAATGGCACCAAACTTGTATGACCCTTCATATTCAAGCCTTTGAAAAGTCATGTGGTGACCCTTGATGATCAAGAACGTCCTTCCCTCTTTTGTCCTCATCTTGGTGACTTTTCATATTCCTTAAAGTGTCCCTTCATGATAAATTGTGCCCTTCCTCTTTTGTCTTCACTTGGTGACTCTTGGAATTCCCCAAGATGACTCTTCATGGGAAAATGCATCCCATCCTTCTTTTGTCTTTACCCCATGGCTCTTTGACTTCTCCATGGGCCCTTATTTTGTCTCATATGCAACACAAAATATATTAATTAATATTAAATAAATATTAACTCATATTAGCCAAGATATATTTATTATAAACAACATTAAATGTAATGGGGCCTTTATCACCAATAATGCTAGACATTTGACATCAATGACAATATTTCCAACAATCTCCCCCTTTATAATTGATGGAAACCTCAATCCTGAAACTACCACATCTTATCACCTGCACATACTATCATCTAAAAACATACAATAACTCCCCCTTATTGTAGCAACCTATACCTATTCTTTGTACCTATTTTCTACACCTGTACCTGTACCTATTATTCTCCCCCTTTGACATCAATGGCAAAGAGCCTACCTGGAGCTAACACTTAGCTCCCCCTCAACTAATGTTAAACATCAATGGTAATAAGTAAAATAAATTACTTCCAACTCCTCTTATATATCTTTGAATGTGTCCTTTGATTGTGCCTTTAAGAAGATATTTGATAATGCATATAAATCTTTACCTATCCTTTGAGAATCTGCAATCAACTCATTTGAATATTTTCTTCTAACCTCACAACCTTTTGCATGAAACTTTAAGGTGTATCCTTGATCACATATTTGACTTACACTCAATATATTATGCTTAAAAAACATTCTTAGCTTTGGTTCTACTAATATCCAAACTTAAAATACCTTTTCTAGCTATCATGGAAGTGGTTTTATCTTTGAATTTCACTATGCCACCATTGATCTTCTTTACTCTTATCTCCTTTCATATGCCTCAAACATCCACTATCAACAAACCATGGATGATATTTATTTCTTACATGTAAAGCTATTTGCACCAATAGAATCTTCAGGTTGTTTCTTCTGCCATGAACATGTTTGAACCTTCTTCCTGATGAATGGAGCTTTGAACCTCTAAACCTTCTTCATTGAATATGCATAAGTATTCTTTTCCTTCTTTCTAAAACTGATAGCTCTTTTTCAAAATTCTAATTTCTTGTGACCATAATCATTTGAAACACTTTTAAACTTTTAAACACTGCATATTCAAGAATCATTCTAATAGCCTCAACCTTAACACTGGTGCAAAATTTTCTTCAAAAATATATTCACTTAAAAGATATACAAATTAATCTGTCAACTCACCTTCTTGTCATGAAACATATCTAAGACCTAATAGCATCCACCATGCTTCAATTTTTTCTTTAAAATGTCTCCTTGAAGCCTAAAAGAGACACCCCACACAATAGGGTTCTAGAAATAAATCTCAGGAGATTCCCACATCTCCTCTGTTTCTTCCTTGATCTTCTTGTGTTTTTATTTTAAAATACGTTTAAGCATGTCTAACCTTTTTTGACCTACTAACTTTATCATTTATGATTTTTTTCATCTTCTCAACTTTTGCAACTATCTTATCTTGACAAAACTCATTCTCAAATGTAATAAGATATTCTGCACAATCCTTCCTATCTGATTCTTTATCTACTATAGCAAGTAATTAATTTTCACTTTTAAAATCAACCTGATCAACCTTTACTATTTTAGGTCTCCAAACCTAAACTTGTCTTTTCTCATATTTTCTAGGGGCTCTATATCCTTTGACATACCTTGAATATCTCTTTACTTTATTTTGACATAATTTAGCAATATGTCTAACCTCATGAAAACAAAAGCAAACAATATTTCTCATACCTTCTTTTTGAATGTGACTGAGATCTCCCTTTGACTGATTAATTCTCCTCATATAGTATTTTTCCCTATGACCAACATGATGATAAATAAAACAATGGCCATGAAAAGAATTTGAAAACTTAAAAGCATTGGGCTACCTGATCAACTTCTTTGATTTGCCTTCAAAACCTGCATTCTTCTTTCCTTGGACTATTATTTCATGATCTTTCTCAACCTTGATTATAAGCTTCTCCTGATTATCCTTTAAAGAACCTAACTCAACCTTCAACTGATTACACTCTTCTTCTTTGATGTTAAAATTGAATTTGTAGCCTCTAACTGATTCTTAAGATCCTGAATAAATATCTTATTTTCTTTTACTTCTATAGCCAACTTAGAATCTAAGATACACACCTATTCCTTAAGGGCCTCAACCATAGATTTCAACTCTTGATTCTCCTTCTTTAGCTGCTTGGCCATCTTATGTTTTTCTTTGATATACCTTCAAGCTGTTAAACTTTTCAAAAAGAAACTTGCTCTGATACCAATTGTTAAGCACGTGATATACTGAGAGGGGGGTGAATCAGTATATCATATATCTCATAAAACTTTCCTTTAACCAAATTCCACTTAATCAAACATTCAAGATATGCAATAAAAATCAAACAATAAACACCACACAAGATAGAGAGAGACACCAGATATAACATGGAAACCTAATGTGGGAAAAACCATAAAGAATAATCTCAAGTATATGAATGAGCACCAACCCAAAAAATATTCTCAAGCATCAACTTGTAGGAGCATGACACCCCTTTACTGAACACCAACCCATAGGAACACCACCCCCCTTTGCCGAGCACCAACCAAACTACTATTCATGAGCACCAACCCACAAGAGCACCAACCCATAAGAGAACCAACCCCTTTGTGTATACCACACACCTATCTCTCAATGTTGCTATCTCAACAAATGATAGTTCAATACAACATCTCTTTCCTCTCTCACCTTTGCTCTTCTAATCTAGATATAATGAATACAAATCATATACATCTATCACAATTGCTCTTCTAAGCTAGATATTACAATATCAAATCAACCTCTATCTATCATATATACAAATGGCTTCTCAAGCCTTTATTTATATCTTTCCAAATGACCTTTGGCCTTCCCCCTTTGTGACCCTTCAATCCTCATGGAAAATGGCACCAAAATTGTATGACCCTTCATATTCAAGCCTTTGAAAATTCATGTGGTGACCCTTCATTTATAAAAAATGTACATCCCTCTTTTGTCCTCATCTTGGTGATTTTTTATATTCCTTAAAGTGTCCCTTCATGAGAAATTGTGCCCTTCTTCTTTTGTTTTCACTTGGTGACTCTTGGAATTCCCCAAGATGACTCTTCATGGGAAAATGCATCCCATCCTTATTTTATCTTTACCCCGTGGCTCTTTGACTTCTCCATGGGCCCTTCTTTTGTCTCATATGCAACCAAAAATATATTCGTTAATATTAAATAAATATTAACTCATATTAGCCAAGATATATTTATTAAAAACAACATTAAATGCAATGGGGCCTTTATCACCAATAATGCTAGACCTTTGACATCAATGACAATATTTACAACACACATGCTACTATTAATTCACATGTTAATTGTACATCTCATTATCCTATTACAAAACTCTTAATACTTCACATAATACTAGTGCATTCAATGTCACTTATACTACTCAAAATAGTATTCAAACTAATCAATTACTATTAAAATCTCTTAACCAAATGGCTAATTTTCAAGCTAATCATGAAAATCATAAGATGAAAATGTAAAACTAGTTATTACATATCCAAAACCAACCTTAACCTACTTAATAAGGAATATAAAATCCTAATGCACCCCACCTCTCCTTAGATATGCACATGGTAATATTATACCACAACTTTTTGGAGAGTTATCAGTGATGACATGGTGATGTCATGGAGGTGTCCTTATGAGTGTATGAATTGATTTGATAGCCTAAGTGATAATGATAAAGTGTGTAATGTGTTTGTGTTAGTGTGCTTAAAGGAGGCTTGGTTGATCTTCAAGTTTTGACATGATTATAGATGTTCAAGGATGATTATAAAAATTAGATCATGTGAAATAGGTCTTGAAGATGTTATCTATGATTTGAGAGATTATGTGTATAAGTGGAATTCATGTGGTAGTCCATATTTTTTATCTAGATAGTTTGGGTCTAGTGGTAGAAAATATGAGTAGGTAGTTTATTGATTCACCATTACATATGGGTGAGTTAGGGGGAGTTGGTCTTATGGTTGTGATCACATTTGTACCTAGTTGTTGTGTTAAACCTTAAGTCATGCACCTAAGCATATTAAAATATATATGGGTATGAATTCGGTCTCCCAGGCATTTTGATAATGTTTTCCCATACTTAGCCAAATTTGTAAAGTGGTAAAAAGAGCCAAGCAATTATTTTGATGGTGGCGTATCTCACACGTGTGGATGTTTTAGGAGAAGCTGATCATATGGGATTGTTATTTTTATTCCTAGTTTCTTTTCACTAATTTTTATATCATTTAATAAAACACATAAAAATGTGCATATACAAAGTTGGGCTCCTAGGTAGTTTGACTATGTTTTTCCATACTTAGCCAAATTTGGGTGTGATAAGAAAAGTTGAGCAGGCATTTTGTTGGTAATATCTTGTATGTGTGAAGGTGTCAAGAAAAATTGATCATATAAGTTTTTTTGGTTTTGATCTTAGTTTATTTTTTATAAATTTTAGATCATACACTAAATCATGTCAAAAGACATGCTTATTCAAAGTTGGCCTCCTAGGTAGATTTTGACATAATTGGCTCTATGACAGAAGATTTTGAGAAGGTGTTTTGAATGGATATATATATCATACACATGAAGGTTTCAAGATTATTTTTATATATGGTTGGATTCTCCTATATGAGGAGATCATATTGTTTTTGTCTAACTTTTGCTTTTTCTTAAGTGTGAAAAGAAGAAACTAGTTAAGAAGGGTATGAAATAATACTTGTTGAATGCGCATATATTAAATATATAAGTTGTGATAAATCATCTTTATCTAGTGAATAATTAACTAAAATAACAAATCACTAACACAAAACTTTTTGGTTAGACAAGTAGTTGGATGGATTGCCTAGTGCGAGTTAGATCCTAGAAGCGAAAGCTTTCTAGGAGGCTGTCAATCCACCTTCATTGAAACACTTAAGTGGAAATGATAAAATAAATATATTTTCATTAAATGATTTTAAAAATAAAATAAAATAAATTAAATTATATCCAATTAATTGATAAATTTAGATGCTTTGCTAACTTAACCAAAATGAAGCAACTAATTTGATTATACTAATGCTGAAAATTGGTTAAGGCAAGGTTGTGGTTTTGGGTTTGGTAATTTGATAAGGGTAAAAATAATGGTATTTTGGGGTTTATTGAGATAAAAAAAAATTAGAGGTATGTATGGTTGAAAAACATAAAACAACAACTAATTAGGGTGGCAAAAGGATGAGGGAGCAAAGAGGGTGGTGGTGGCAAAGGTGCAAAGAGGTCAAAGGCAGTAAATGGAATTACAATGGTAAAGGTGGTAAAAGAGATCAATGGATGAAGATGGAAAGTTTATTAATGGGTAAATTTCAAGGTAATAACATAAATAATTTAAGTAAATAACTAAAAAATAAATAAGGTTACCTTGAGGCTTGTTGATGTGGTTGATATAGTTGATGATGTGATGAAGGAATCCCATGGCAATTTTGTCAGAGCTTCATTGCTTTGAATTATTTTCCTCCAAGATGTGGATGACCTCCAAAATTATGAACTCCTTCAAATACCTACAATAATATGTTAATAACCAAATACTAGCTTGCCACTTAACCTTGGATGAAGGAGAGGGGGGTATTTATAGCATTTGTTATCAATAACCATGCTAAAAGAGGGAATAGTAGAAGTATGAAACCATTTCCAATTTGGTGCATGAATGAGCCAAAGATGAGGTTTTTGGGGATTATAATTTGGGTTGGTGAGTCTCCCAGCTTACACATGAGTCTAATTTTGAATGAGAATCCTGCACATGGGTCCAAATTTGGTTAAAGACTTTTCACCACCCTTTCTTGTCTTCATCCAAGCACTTAAAGAGATGGCACAAAAAATGTTGGATTATTTTCCATGTGGTTCATGAATGAGTGAAATATGAGGTTGGTGGGAATTCCCATTTGGGTTGGTGAGTCTCATCTTTTGGGTTAAAAATTCAAAAATGGGTGCCCTTTATCTTTCCCAAAGCACTATAGATGTAGGTATCTCATTTTGAAGGCCACTTTCATGTGTGAAGTCAAAATACATGTTTAATGGTGGCCCCTTAATGGTAAATTCATCATATTACAATGGGGCCTTGGTATGCTTAAATGTTGTCATTAAGCACCTTGGGAAAGGGTCTTAGGTGGGGTATGATGTCCCACATCAAGCCACCTCATTTCCAAGCCATGTCACTTGCCATATCACCTTCCATGTCACTTTCCATGTCACTTACCATGTCACATGCCATGTTACTTACTATGTCACTTGCCTTGTCACATGTCATGTCATCATGAATAGTGATAGTGGGTCTCATAATGAATTGTGATAGTGAATAGTACTTTAAAATAGTATTTTTGAATAGGATAATAGTGATTTGGTTATGTTAATAAGGGTTGTTTAAGGGTTAATAAGGTTTAAGGAGTCTTTAGGGGGTCTCAAGGTATTTAGTCATAAAAACTATAAGTGTGTAGTTTTATAGAGTCTACGTTTTGCCCCTTTTTGTTATGCAACTTTGAATTAACAAGATACCAAAAAAAAAGTCTTGGTCAAAGGTTAGGGTACCTCAAGTATGGGAGGAGGTGTTACCCTTCAAACATAGAGTTGATGAGGAAGGGCTAAATCAGGTGCAAATTTCAAAAGTAGTTGGTGGGGAGGTACTAGGTAGTGCCACAAGGTAACTGGGCATGTAAAATGCCAATGGGTGAAAGGCAACTAATCATGATAGTCAAGATTATGCAAAGACTAAATCTGCTAATGTTGATAATAAAAAGGTTAAGTTCTAACATAAATAACAAAGTAATCGGTCCCCAACATTGGTCATAGCTAAATAGGTTAATCTTATCAAAGATCCTAGATAGGGTTGGTGTTTACTTAGGTATCCAAGGTAGGAAGTACTCTCAATAAAAACATAAATGGTCTAGTTGTGCATGAGCTGGTAAAAATTCAAATGTTCAACATGGAAAAATTGGTTTGTATGGTCAAAAGGACCAAGGCAAGGTCATCAAAAAACATGCAAAGAGGTCAAGTCAAAAATGGCCAACATCCAAGTGGACGTGGGGAAGTGGGTTGGTTGGTTGGAATGGGGTGGGTGAGCGAACTCCATATGAACTAGGCAACTGGACGTTGCCTACATAGTTCCATGGACATAATGTCTAAAATTAAATTTAGGCCTAATTTAGTTCTTTTGAGGTGGGGAGTGTTTGTTAACTTGGTTGCCCCAAATTGATGTATCATGTAGGTATTTGTGGTTGAAGGATGTTGGAGAAAGGTAAGCACCAAAGGGTGGAAAATATGGCTATCAAATAGTTTTCTGATTGGTTTGGTCAAAATGATGGATGAGATCACCTAGGCTACAAGTAGATGATTACTTCAACCATGCAAAATTAATCTATAGAAATGGATAAGCAAGTTCAAGTGTGAAAATTTTCCCACCATTTTAATTAAAAAAGGGAGAAAATGTTTTACCAAGCTTTGGAGAATCTACCACTACTTGAATTGCCACAGTGACATGACAGGTTCTTTCATCACCATCTAAATATGCTGACATTGTGTACACTCCACAATAATGTCATTAATAGGCTATGGAAGGGTATTATTTAATGATCCAAGGAAGCAAAGTAGTAGAGTGGGTAAATGAGAAGTGGGAGAAGATTTGAATCCTTGACTCTTGAGTCAGTGGGACCCCAAAATAAGTAAGAATTGAGTTTTGAGGGAATTTAAAGAAAGATTCTAAGGGGTTTTGGAATATGGAGAGAGGAAAATAATAATAATAATAATAATAATAATAATAATAATAATAATAATAATAATAATAATAAAATGTGGGAGCAGATTGAAATATGAAGGAAAATAAATGGTATAAATGGAAAATTGATGGGGGAAATAAAAGAAGGATGTATGAAGACAAATAGATTAGGGAGTTGAAAAAAAGGTGGGAAAAATAGGCTCAAGGGGAAAATATTTTGGTGGATGAGGTGAATTCTATAAAATTTGACTAGGTGTAATGAAATTAAAGATCAAGGCTATTACGGTGCATAGCAGGATGTAGGCCAAGTAGGGAGAATCAAGGGAAATTATTGGTTGGGATGTAGCTTACATGAGACGGTATAGCTAGAACCCACATGTGGGTACCCCAAATCTTCCAATTGAAGGTGGTTTTAGTTTGATTCTAACATCTCTCAAGGTTAGAGTAATAGGGGTTTGCAATAGGCAAGACCAAAGGGGGTGGGGAAATATTCTTCATCCTGATGGCTTAGCAATGCTTAGGCTTGATTGTTGGTCATATGAGCTTGTGGATTCGTCCAATTGTGTTATAGATTCATATGATTAGTATATATCTTAGAGTAAACCAAAGTTGAATGGAAGACCTATGAGGCCATAACATGCTATGTGCTTTGATCATATAAGATTAAAATGGGTGGAGGGTTTAAAAGGGAAGAAGGTGATAGGTAGGGTGAAGGGAGTAGTTGGACAGGGAAAAAAAAGAGGATCTAGACTCAACATGAAAATGCATTAAAGGAAGAAAGGGATGTACCTACATTAATGAACCTGACCATATTTCATGTATTAAGCAAGGGCATGAAGGACATGAGGAAGCAGAAAAGGATATGTACATAAAATTGGTACAACTAGTGACCACACCCTAAGGAGATGGGGGTTAATGGGAGAAAATAAGGGAGATCCAAAAAGGGATGAGGTGAAGGTAGATTAGGAGATGGATGAAGAGATAGGTAGAGAAAATAATGACATCATAGATAAAGATGAAGGTGGAAAAGGATGGAAGGATCTAGTCATGGACATATAGGTTGGGAAGAATAAGGAATGTCATCAAGGGAGATGGAAAAAATGAAATTAAATGGAGAAAAGAGAAGAAAAATAAAAGGTAGAATATGGGAGGTGAGATATGCAATAAAGAATGATAGATTGGATAATTGAAAAGGATGGGGAGAGAAGTGTAACAATCATGAAGGGTAAGGGGAGGATGAGAAATATGGGAGGCCATGAAAGTTTTGAAAAAAAAGACCAAGGAGAAAATAGTTTGGTGATGAAAATGAAAAACAAGGAGATACATGGAAGAAAAGGAAATAGGAGAATAAATGAGTGAAATGAGGACACAAATTAGATGACAAGAGAGTGAATAAGTAGATGGCATCTTGACTAAGCATGGATGATGATGATAAGCAAGGAGAAGAGTAAAAAAGCAAATCAAATGGTGGTTTTGGATATGAGAATGGGATGGAAAATGGTTAAGGGGTTAATAAAAATAAGGGGAAATGAAGGATGTGAAAATAAGAAGCTGAAGAGATAAGGTATGCATCAATCATCTTGTTAGAAGAGGTTGACAAGTTAAAAAGTGGTGAGGTGGTGAAGAAATAGGAGAACACAATGAAAGGGCATGAGATGAAAATAAGGGATGAAGATTAGGGATGATAAGAATAAAAAGGAGAATTAAAACATGGATACAAAGCACAGATACTCACAAAAATGCAAAACACAAGTGAGTACCAAGATGGAAAGAGGAAAATGGGAATGCAAAAGGCAAAAGGAAAGAACTAAGAAGAAGAAAAGAGGCAATTATGGAATGATTCTCAAAGGATCAATACCTAGGTAGAAACTAATTATGAAGGAAAAAAATACAAAAAGGAGGAAAGGATGAAAAAAATCAAATAATAAGAATTCAAACTAGGTATAGTGGGAAGAGTGGTAAAATGATAGAGAATAGTGGTACATATAAAGAAAAAAAGTATAGCAATAAAAGAAATAAAAATCTCACAAGATGGATATTATGATGTAGAGTTAGTGAGGAAATGAGAGTGATGAATAAGGTGTGATAAATTACCAAAAATAAGGAAAAATGATGAGGATGGAAAAATAAGATAAAGGAGATAGGGGTAGCACTAGTAATAAGTGGAGAGAGGGATAAAAAACATGAAATGTGGGTGAGAGAGTGAGATGTGAAGCATGCACAAGGAAAGGTGACATGGAGATTAATGAAGTAGAGTAGGTGGTGGATCTATGGGAGATAAGAGGGGCCAATGAAGAAGGATATCAATCCTTGTGTTAAAAAAGATTAACAAGCTAGAAAAGTGGTTAAAAAAGATTGACAAGCTGAAATGAGGGAGGTGGTGAGGAGATAGGTAGAGAAGTGGAGGAAGAGATTTTGGGTGAGAAAGAAAAACAAAATAAAGGATGTCGCTGAGCTGACCTTAATAACTGAGCACTACCTACATAGTCCAAAAAGACCTCAAGACAATGTGGTTCTCCTAATAATTGAGGAAAAATAAAGAGGAATTATTAGGTGATGTTAAAATACAAGGATGCTAGGAAAAATCCAAAGCTTCCCTGATATAGCATACCATAGGCAAGGGGGAATTATTATCAGCAAAAGTTGATGAGAAGAAAAAGTGGAGGGTAATTATTTTTTAGTGGCCAAACTACCCTTAGAAGTCAAGCAATGTCTACATAGTCGATGGACATCAGGCCAATGTAGTTCAACAAGGTTTGGGTGAGTGGTGTTCAAATTGGCTGCCCCAATTTTATGGACCACATGGGTTGGTTTGGGTTGATGGAGAAGGTTTTTAAAATAGTAGTTTTGGGTTTTGGTGAAGGTGATAGTGAAAGTGTATGTTGTAGATTGGTGAATAGTTATCATAATGATCCCACATTTAGTAAGATGAGAGACACAGATGGGTAAGGTAGGATAAATAAGAAGGGAACACAATGATAAACACCACAAATGACCTTCAATGGAGCTAATCTAAAGAAGAGGTGCCATTTTAAGGAGGTTGCACCTTTTAAAATTATGCGAATGTATAAGCATAGTGTTGGTAGCTATCGCTATGAACTGAGCTTTAAGAGGTGGGTGTCTATCAAGATTTTCATAGTCATGTTGGCAAAAGGTCACCATCACTATTAGATAAGTTTTAAGGATAGTAGTGAAGTGATGACCTACAAAGAATTTATTTGATGATCAAGTAGATTCTACAAGGTAAAAATTTGGTAGGGTTGTGAATGATAGAGGATGGATAATGTCTAACCCAAGAGCTACATGGGTAGGCTAGACAAAAGGTGGCCATGTCTACATCCTCTATCCCAGTTCTTTAGAATCGATGACTTAGGGTTTAACTAGGTCAAGCCTAACCAACAAGAAGTTGCATGTCCCAGGAGATTGGTTATATAGTTGGAGAAGGTGATCATTCTTAGGCTATGGATGAACTTTTAACTGGCACAAAAGAAAAGATTAACATGTTCAAGTAGGTACTACCAATTATTGGGGTCTGATGTTTAGAGCTTATGGTAATGGGTAGTAGTAATAAAAGGGTAGAGGGGATAGGAAGGTGAATGTATTGTTGTGAATTCATGGTAGCCTACCTCTAATGGAAGAGTTTATACAATGATAAGGATTTAAAAGCTACCATTACCAATAATAATGGTAGTTTTGGAGGTGTGACCATTGTGGCAACACATGGATAGAAGATAATTTATCTCAACCAAGGTAAACATGACAATGATCAAGCCCACAAGGATTTCAATATGAAAAAAAATAAAATACATTGAATGTGGATTGGATGACAAGGGTAAAAAATGGAAATCATGATGGTACATGATAATTTATTGAAACAACTACATGGACTGAAGGGTACGTGTCTAAACAAAATGCAAGTAGACATGACCATTTCAAATGGAAAGAATTTTCAAGGGAATCAATGACATCATATGACCTTCCTCATCAGTGGAATGGAGAATCATGTTGATGAGGAAGCAAGTATTCTTTATAAATAATCATGATAACGATGAATGTTTATCATTGAGTTATTTGTTTTTGCAAGTTATAGAGAGTGTATAGAACTACATGGTTGAAGATGGTGAATAATGGGAATAATGGTGGAGATAATTAGTAACTCCTATGACCTAAAATAATAAATATGGTGAATGTGTGGATATATTATATATTGCAACATGTAATGGTGATAAGGTAAGTACTACTAGATCAACACAAGATGAAAGGCACCCATAGCCTAAGCTTGAGCCTGAATTCTTACCTCTATAAAAACAAAGAAGGTGAGAATTTCACTACACAATATATAGGGTTAGAGAACATGATCATCGACCTGTCTACAGAAGGAAACCTCACTATCGAAGGAGATGTGCATTGAGACAACAAGTTATGGTACTTGTGCAATCAAAATAACTAGAGTAGAGGGATGTAATGGCTACAACAAGCAAGTAGGGTGAAATAACTAGAGAGGAATATGATTCTCACCCTATGGGGATGAATGCAAAATAGGAGAATAGAGTACACCCTTTAGCAATCATAGAGATAAACAATGTTATAGATGTTAGTTCAAGGAGCAATCAAGTAAAATGATGGTTGCACACAAATCTAGAGTCACCATACAATTTGCCTCATGCTTAGGTAGTAAAATAATATATGTAAGGGCCTTAGGTGAATTATGGATAGTCTGATAAATTTGTATGTGTTGTGTGACTCCTTGCACCCTAAATAAAATATTGCAGAGTTTGTTATGTATAAAATGTGTTGAATGTCATTAGTCAAATGTTATCATGTTAAAGGTTGTGTGGATACTTATAAATGTTATGGTTATGGTTATGATCTATATGGTTATGGTTTTTTTAATCCCACTTAATGTAAAAGGAATGATTATTATTGTTACAACATTGGATGGTAAAAGTTGTGATGAAAACATCAACCAAACACATTAATAATAGGGAATGATGATTTGTTTTTGATAAGGAATAAAAACAAACCTGAAGTTGGATCGACTTAATGAATATAATCCCTTCAAATGTTGTGCATGAGTGGTCATTGGTTAATAAAAAATGTTTCTTAATCATAGCGTGTCAAGTAAGCTCTAAATCCCCTAATTTCCAAATAGTCTAAGGGGAAGATGGGTGATAGGTGGTGTGAAGGGTAGTGGGTGATATGTATGATAACCTCATGTGAATTAGTTTTCCCCTTTAATAGGTGACATAATAATGGCAATAGAAAATTTTATGTCATATGATATATGTAGACTGATAAATGTAAGAAGTCTACATGTGAAAGATGATTGTGGCTTATAACTTATTATGTTTCTTGAGAGCTGATTACGGCTTTAGATTTTGTTGTGATAGTGGGTCTTTTACTTTATTAATGTATATAGGAAGTTGATCAAAGTGAAAAGATTCCAAATAATTTATCTTCTTTTGAAAAAGTTAACTTAGCCATCTTTCAAGGGAGTAGTCTAAGTTTAATGGCTTTATTTAATGCTCTTGATAGTTATCCTTCAAGGGAGTAGTCTAATTTATATTTTGAAATTATTATTTTGTTTTTGGGTAGTTGTCCTTTAAGGAAGTAGTCTGTAATGTTTAAGATATTGACCCAAGTAATATTTTGGCTTTCAAATTATTTTTGGATGTGATTTTTTTAGACATGGACAAGTCTAATTAGGTTTAAAGGTTTACCTTTATGAGGGAAAAATTTTAACACAAGAAGGTTAATGATATGAAAAGGTATGTTGTTTTCAGAGACAATGACCATAAGATTCCATCTTTTTAGAGATGAAAATTATCCATGATAACCATGCTATGGGTAGAGCCATGGTATCCACATTTAGGATTAGGCTATGACTATGATGATTAATCACAAGGTTATATATTGCAATAAATTATCCTTAATATGGGAGGAAAAAGATGGGTGAAGGTTAAAATATCATAATCAAGGGATGAGCTTAAGTTACACAAAAAGAGTGAGCTTACTCCTTATTTTATAAAAATACAGATACAAATGTGAAGCATTGAGAGGCTCAATTTCTAATTTGCCTTCGAGAGAGGATAAATGATAAGTTCATGACCCATACTTATGGGTAATGATGTAGGATCTAAGCCAATTGAAAGAAAACTTGCCTCATTTACATCTCTCCATGTTGGCCATGTGTTAGTTTTGTTTTAGGATGAGGTCTCCAATATTGAAGTCTTAAGGTTTGAGGTAAGGCTAGTAAGGTTTGATGGAGAAGGGCAATCTCAAATGGTTTGATGGGATAATTTTATTACCAAATAGGTCAGGTGGTGTCTAAATGGGTTTCCCTAATTTGATATACCACTTGGTTCAAGTTGGGTTGATGGATAGGTTTGGTTGATAGGTTAAGTAAAAAAATCCAAGGGTTAGTTCAATTAATGGTTAAGGTATGGTTGAAGTTAATAAATGGTTAAATCCTTAAGGAAGGAAAGTTACCCTAGTTTACTCTTTGCATGGGTGGGAATAATATCCCAAAGTGAAGGTGTTTATGGTTAGGTTCGATTAGAAAGTTGAGGGTTTGAAGGGTGTATCCATGGAATGGATACTTTAGCCTTTCCTTTATCTTTTTGTTGGACCCAAGAGTGGATAACCCTGTAGATGGTATGGATAAAAGGAAGTGTTGGTTTAGCTTATTGCTTCAATTCCTCCTCACTCTTAGGTGAGAATGGGGGAACATTCAAGTGTTGGGTAGGTTTGGTTGATGGTTGGGTTGGTAATGGGCTCAAAAGAGGTTCATTTGATAACATATTATCCTTGTTGTAAAGATATTGGATAATGGTTTTAATATCCTTGCAGTGTTCCATATCATGTCCAAGTATCCTATGGTAAGAGCACACATGGTGTTCATTATACCATGATGGTTTTGGGCATGAAGGGTCAAAATTTTTGATAGGGTCAAAAGTTTTGATAAGTGGTAAGGTGAAGGAAGAGGTTTGAAATAACCTTTGTAAAATGGTTGTATATGACTCATTCAAAGGTGTTGGAGGTGATATGTTTCTAGTTTTGGGAGCTTTCCTAAAATTAGTTTTTACTACAGAAGTTATGGGTGGTGGGATAGTTTTGTTTTGTTAGTTAGGTTGGGATGGCTTGCTTAAGGGAAGTTAAAATGATAATAGATTATCCTCATATAAGTTATGGATGAGTGCTTGGAGATATTTTTAATTCTCTATGTCATGTCTAGGTGTCCTATGGTATACACAGACTAAGTTGGCATTAAACCATTTTGGTTGAGGACATGAAGGGTCAAATTTTTTGACAAGTTGGAAACGTTTGAGAGGTGGTAAGGTTAAGGAGGAGGTTTGCAACAACCTTTGTGAAATGGTTGAATATTATATAAGTAAAGGCATTGGGGGTGATGGATTTTTGGGCTTTGGAGTGGGAACCTTCTTAGGAGTAGGCTTCACCTAAGAAGTTGTTGATTGTGGAATGGTTTTAGTAGATTGATTAAGTTGGGTGTTTCTAAGTTTCTTTAAAAGTATAATATTTAAGAGAAGGGGGGGAATGGGTGCATTTCAAGATGGTTTAAGAGATTCCACCCTTTTAATAGGTTTAGTCAAAGTTTTATTTGATAGACTTGATGGAGTTAGTTCTAATTTCAAATATTGGTGAGCTATGCTAGGAATAGGAAGTATTCCTAGATTCTTGATGGGTTTGGTCAAGGAGGTGTAAGGATCTTTAACAATTTTAGATTGAAGTGGGTTAGATGGTTCCCATATGGTTTAGGAGGATGGACTATCTAAGGATGGGGCTGAAGTAGTGATAGGTTTGAGGGTGGATTCAATTGAAGCTAAGGGTTCTTGTTTGTTTTGATAGGGGAGGCCAAGATGATGCCAAAAAGTGGCTCTATCGATATTGGATTGAGAAGTGAACTCTAAGCTTTGTACTAGCCTAGAAAAGGACTTGTTGATAGGTTTGGTTTCTTGATCATTTATTTCAAGGCTTAAAACCTTGGGTGGAGAAGAGGGAATGGTTTCCCCATCTACGTTTTTGGTAGAAGGCTCAAAATTTAGAGAATATTTTTCTTCCATGGATGGAGTGGATGAGGTGACCTCTTATAAATGAATGATTTCCAAAGGAAGAGTAGGTGATTATGTGGTGGGGGAGGAAGGTGTAATGGTTTCAAGTGAAAGGAAGTGGTTGCTTCCTTTGTTTGGTCTTACAAAGGAATGGGAAGTGATTCCCCCAATTTAATGAGTAGGGTGGAAGAAGATGTAGTAGTAATAGGTTTATCAATAACAACATTGATCATGTGCACCTCATAAGTGTGAGATGATTCTGGTTGTATTTGATTCATTAAAAGGGGAAGTGGAAAAGATTATTTGGTTTCTTTAATTGTGGTTTGTAAATAAAATTTTAAGGGTTATACTTGGTAAATAAGTAGATCGGTTAAGGTTGGTATTATTATAGTTTCTTTAGTTGTAGGTTTATGAAGGGATAAAAGAGGGTATACCAATGTCTCAATTATCACATTGGGTGTGAAACTATTTGTAAGTTATTTGGTTGGCTTAAAGAGGCTAGTTGGTTTGATAGAATAATTATTTGGTTGGGTTGATAGGCAAATTGATAGGTTGGTTGATCAGTTAAGGGTGATGAAATTGATTGGGTTGACAAAGTGGGTTAAGGTTGATATGATTGTTGGAGGAAATGGCCTAAGCTTTGATAAGGTTGGGGTGATTGATATCATAGATGTTGATAGGTTATTAGCTGGGCATGATAATAATTAAATGGTTGATGATATATCAATGGTTGGTTGTATGTGAGGTTTGATTGATAATGGATGCCATAAATAGACGGCCTAAATTTTGACTCTAATATAGCTATCTAGTCTATTTTCACTACAACAAACTCAGGTGGTAGTTTGAGTGAAGGTTGATAGTTTATGGGTTGGTTGAAGTTGGATTTTCTTGAGTCATAAGTAAGTTTATGCTGATCATATATAGGGTTGTGTTGGTTATAGACAAGGTTGGGTTGGTTTTAGATAAGATTGGGTTGGTTATAGACAAGGTTGGGTTGGCTGTAGATAGGATTGGGTTGGTTGTAGACAAGGTTGGGTTGATTATTGGTAAGGAAGGGAACATAAGTGGCTTATGATACAAGGTACCACTTTAATGCCAAAGGATTGTTCTCCAAGATCCTAGAAAATTTAGGATCTCTAGGAGATAAAATGGGAAATATCTCTGTTGAACAAGGTAGTGGAGATGAGGTATTGGAAAATAGGTTCTTGGTTGGTTTGATTCTTCAATTTTTAGTCTAGTAAAGACTATGTGAATAATGGAGATAAATGAAGCTCACACCTCAAAAAAGATTTAAGAAAAATAAAAGATTTAAGGAAATGAAATCATACACTAAGATACACTAAATCCTAGAGTTTTAATTATCTCTCTTTTGGCTTATGCCTTAGAAAGTGTGAACAAGAAATCTGGTTTGTAAAATAGGTCCTAAACAAGGTAGTCTATGTTTAGTTTTAAGCTATGTTTAGGTTCTCAATATAAGTTTGTATTGGATTTTAGTACATGGCTTAGAATTTGGGGATTGTTCCCCTCACTTCATGATTACATAACCAGTGTGGGTGCTTATCCAATATATACTAATTTACAAGGCTTATACTCAGCTAGAGAACTGAGTTAGTTATCACCTTGGTGATAAAATCTAAGTATGATAGCTAGGAAGGGGTAGGGTGATCCAATAGGTGGTGAAATCCTATTTATGCCTTGTCTTAAGCATGTTTGATGTTCATTTGTGCAATTGGTTTGGTTTGTGTAACATTTGTGATGTTACAGTTAATGTGTTTGATTAATTAAACTATGTGAACTAACCAACACAACAAAACAATGGATGCAATTAATTTTAACCAAAAGGAAATTTTTAATTTCTTTTCAATGAAGACAAAAAAAACTAAAATTCACCTAAATTAAACATGAAAATTAAACCCTAATCCTAGGATGAATTCTCTTTTGATATTTTACAAATGAAAGAAAAAAAGAGTGAAAATTTTTACTTTTTTATTTTCCAATTTTCTAAAACAAAAGAAACTAAAACTTATGTTTCAAAATAAAGGAATGATTAATTTTCATAAATGCAATTATATCTAAATTACATTTTACTAATGTAAATAAATTTCCTACAACAACTAATAAACCCAAGAAAAATCATGGGTTCCATTGGGTTTGCCAAAATGTTTCTATCTAATTTTTGCTTTTTCTTAGGTATGAAAAGAAGAAACTATTTAAGAAGGATGTGGAAGAATACATGTTGAATGCATGCATGTTGAATCTAGACTCTATGAGAACTCCTCCTTAGATAGGGAAGAATGACCTTCAATAATAAATCACTACCACAAAACTAGTTGGTTAGATAATTAGGTCAGTGGATTGCCTTACGCAAGTTAGATCGTAGAAGCGAAAGTTTTCTAGGAGGTTATCAATCCACCTTATTTGAAACACTTAAGTGGAAATAATAAAATAAATATATTTCCCTTAAATTGTTTTGAAAATTAAATAAATTACATCAAATTATATCCAATTAGAGATATAATTTTATATAATATCTCAAATTGGATAATATCAAAATAAGGTTTAGAAACTTAGATGCTTTTATAATTTAACCAAAATGAAGCAACTAGTTTGATTATACTAATACTAAAAATTGGTTAAGGTAAGGTTATGGTTCTGGGTTTGGTAATTTGATAAGGGTAAAAAGAATGGTTTGGTTTGGTTTGGTTTGATTTAGATAATAAAATTATAGGGATGGATAGTTTAAAAATATAAAACAACAAGTAATTAAGGTAGAAAAAGGGTGAGGGAGCAAAGAGGGTGGAGGTGGCAAAGGTGCAAAGAGGGCAAAAGAGGTAAATGGAATTACAATTGAAGGAATAAAGTTTATTAAGGGGTAAAGGTTAAGGTAATAAAAGGAATAACTTAATTAAATAACTAAATAATAAATAAGGTTAACTTGAGGCTTGTTGATGTTGCTATTGTTGATGATGTGATGAAGGAATCCCACGGCAATTATAGAAGAGCTTCATTGCTTTGAATTATTTTCCTCCAAGATGTGTATGACCTCAAAAATAATGACATCCTTCAAATACCTACAACAAGATTTTAATAACCAAATCCTAACTTTCCACTTAACCTTGGGTGAAGGAGAGGGGGGGTGGTATTTATAGCATTTATTGTCAAGAACCATGATAAATGAGGAAATAGTAGAATTATGGTTCCATTTCCCATGTGTTTCATGAATGAATCAAATATGAGGTTGGTGGGGATTACCATTTGGGTTCGTGAGTCTCCCACCTTGCACATAAGTCCAATTTTAGATGGTAATCATGCATATGGGTCTAAATGAGGCTAAAGAATTTTCACCACCCTTTATTGTCTTCATCCAAGCACTTAAAGAGATGGAAATTTAAATGTGGCTCCATTTTCCATGTGGTACATAGTCAAAGATAAAGTTGGTGGGGATTCCCATTTGGGTTGGTGAGTCTCCCATTTGGGTTAAAAAGTAAAAAATGGGTGCCCTTTGTCTTTTCCAAAGCACTAAAGAGGTAGGTATCTCATTTTGAAGGCCACTTTCATGTTTGAAGCCAAATACATGTTGAATGATGGCCCCTTAAGGGGAAATTCACCATATTTCAAGGGGGGTCCTTGTGATGCTTAAATGAGGTAATTAATCACATTGGGAAAGGGTCCTAGGTGGGGTATGATGCCCCACATCAAGTCGCCTAACTTCTAGGCCATGTCACTTTCCATATCAAATTCAATGTCGCTTATCATGTCACATGCCATGTCACTTACCATGTCACTTGCCATGTCACATGCCATGTCATCATAAATAGTGATAATGGGTCCCATAGTGAATAATGATAGTGAATATTAATTTCAAATAGTATTTTTGAATGGATAATAGTGATTTGGATAGGTTAAGAAGGTTTGGTTAAGGGTTAATAAGGTTTAGGGGGTCTTTAGGGGGTCTTGAGGCATTTAATCATCAAAAACTATAAGTGTGTATTTTTCTAGTGTCTACACATATAGTATGAATTTTAAATCATTTGAATAAGTGTAGACAAATTTATTAAGGTTAAAATTTATCCTTCCAAGTGTATTTCAATGGTTCTCATACTTAGTCATTTTTGCATATGCTAAAGTTTGAGCATGATCGATGGTGTGCATTACTCTAATAAGTCAAAAAGTAGTGAGATGAGGAAAGATAAATGATGTTTAATGACTAAGTAAAGGTATAGGATAAAGATATAATGGTGAAATGCTTTTCATATATATTGATCAAATGATACAAGATTCATGACAAAGACACGATTGATCCACAAAGATCGATGGAGCATATAGAGTCAAAGTTTCAAGATTGCATAAGATGAGGTCAAAGTGATTAAGGTTTAATGTTTGATCATTGGTGCTTATGCATTTAAATTTTAGAAAATATCAATGGTTTGATATTGATCCAAATATGAGAGGACATGAGATGTGAGCATTGTGTTTGAAGGTTAATTGTGACCATTTGTATTTGAATATTTGAATTTGCAAATAAAAAATTAGTCTATGGTTTTTGGACCATATCTTTTGATATAAATCAAATTTTCTAGTGATATAAAATTTAAATATGAAGAGGAATCCATGGCACATCTAATGGACATAATTTTAAATAAATTTTTTAAGTATGTACAAACATAGTTATGAAGGTTTAAATTTGACTATGTTTTCATATATGTTCTATAAGGGACCCAAAAAGATTGTTTGAGCTTGTTTTGATATATCATGATGAATTAACTATTGGGGAGTGTTTTAGACTCCATGATTATGATCTATGTGAATTTTTAAGGTTTGATCAATTGTATGCAGTATGAATAAATTTTTTGAAGTTGACTATGTTTTCATTCATAATGACTATGTACAAAGAAGTGTTTGAGCTAATTGGGCTTTAATAGAAGAGTGTTTTGGTGATTATGATAATTTGAGGATGCCAAAATGGTCATGTGGAATGGTTCCATTATTTTTAAAAGTGTTAATATTCATATAAGGATTGTTTGAGTGAATAAGGAGAGACATTGTGGCATGCCTATGTGACAGGCCTATATGAGTTAGAGAGAGAGAGTTTACATAGTTGTTATATAATAATAGGTCCATCATTAGGTGTTGAAGACATCAATTATAAAGTGTAAGTGTTCATTTCAAGGAGAGTCTAAAGTAATTGATCTTACTTAGGGGTAGTTTTTCCTTTTGAAACAAAGTTTCACTAAAGAACTTTGGTCAGAAGGACTTGATCATCTTAGGGGCAAGTGTTCCTTGTGGAAATACTATTTCACTAAAGGCCTTAGGTCAAAAGGACTTGACCAAGGTTCTTGATCATAAATATTTGATTAGTCTCTTGTTTTTTATCATCTTATATGATATTAGTCCATGTGTTTGTAGGCTTGATAGTGAGTTTTATTCCATAAGAGAGTTTCCCATGTATATCTTATGTTGTGTATGTGATCTTTCATTATGTTTATTATTCACTACTATGAATGATTTGTATGCTTTATGAATGATTATATTGAATAATTAATTATTTTAAAGAGTTTTTAATTTGAATTGGATTATTTTACACCATTTATTTAACCCCATCTCAATGTATTGTACCTTTAACAATTGGTATCAGATCAAGTTCCTCTGGTAAAATCTTGACAACTTGAAAGTGATCCAAGGTATAATGGCTAGTCATAATGTGTAAGGTGGTTTATCTACTAATTAAGAATTGATGATCAATGGATATAATTATTCATTTTGAAGTACTAGGATGAAGGCATACATTATTTCCATAGGGTTTTATGTATGGAAATATATTTTGGATGGTTATGTTGCTCTAGTTATTCTTCCATCTAGTGTTGTAGACAAGAACCCATTTGATAACAACTCTTAGGCAATGAATGCCATAAATTTTGGTATTATAAAAATTGAGTTCACCAAAGTAACTCATTTCACATCTACCAAGGAAATATGGGATAAATTTAAGACTATTTTTGAAGGAGATTCAAAGGTTAAATTGGCATAGTTACAGACTCATTGAACATAATTTGAGAGCCTCAAAATGAAAGAAGAAGATTATGTGGCAACCTTTCTATAGAGAGTTGATGAGATTGTAAAAACCATCAAAGGTCTTAGAGAGAACCTTGAAGAGGATACTATAGTTAAAAAGGTATTAAGGTCTCTATCTCTCAAGTTTGATCCAAAAGTATCTACTATAAAATAAAGTCATGATCTTACTCAGTTGAAGATGGATCAATTGCATGGCACCCTTACTGCATATGAGATGAGAGTAAATGATGATATACCACCAAAGAAGGAATAAAAATTCAAAATAGAGATGAATCTAAAAATGAAATTAAAAGGTAAGAAACATGATGAATATGACATTTTTATATTAATGAGGATGAACTAATTTATTTATTTACAAAGAAATTGAAAACAGGTTCAATAAATTATAAGGGTAAGTTTCCTTTCAAATGATTCAATTATGGATAAGTAAGACATTTTATGAATAAGTTCCCTCATAAGTACAAGAAGGATATTTATGAAGATCATGATCAAGGTCATGATGATGTCAAGAGATCATTCAAGTCTGATAAAAAGAAAAAAAGATTTAGAAGGTTTGATAACAAGAAGTATTCTAAAGATAAGAAGAGTTTATACACCAAAGAAGATTTCAACTCATTAGATGAGAGTGAAGACAATGACTCAAAATATGATCGTGAAGATGATGGTCCTACTAAATATTAATCTCTATTCATGTATTAGGAAGGAAGTTTATCACATTAGAAGGAGTCTACTTGGAGTGATTTAGATAATGATGAAGATGAGGTGGACTATGAAATTGTATTGATGAATGCACTTGAAGAATTGAAGATTGAGAAGAAGATCAATAATAAGATATAATATAAACTCAAATACTTTGAGGAGAAATTCAATGTGTTTTAGGAAATAATGGATGAAGATGCCAAGGAACATGAAGATATGGTCAAGTATCTTACTTGCCAATTGGAAATTTTGTCTACAAGTCTAATAGCTAAAGAAGATGAATGTGCAAGGTATGTAACTGAAAATGAGTCATTGAAATATGAGTTAGATAAGGTATCTAGTAAGGTATTTTTATTTATGATATTTTAAAATAGCTTAAATGATCTAGATAACATTCTAAATGATCAAAATCATATAAGTGATAAGACTAATCTTGGATACAAAGAAGAACTAGAGATTGTAACTCAACATAAGATGAAGACTAATGTGAACAAGATGGATTAGCCTTTTAATACAAATTATATCAGATATCTAAATGTCATGAGGTATGAAAATTTCATTGGTTGCTACTATACTTGTATTTAGTTTGGACATAGAGTTAGAAAATGTAGAAGACCTATTTAGAATGAATTTGCATCAAACTATGATGGGGGTCATCAATCAAAATTTTTAAGCAAGGTTGAGTGTTTAAACTATAATGATGTGGGAAACTTTGTAAAATTTTGTCTATTTAAGGTAAGATAAGAAGAGTTTCCTTCAATAAATGTTGAGTTCTATAGTTTTTATGACATAGGACACATTGCAAGATTTTGTCTAAATTTGGAAAGATAGAAAGAGCTTCTTGAAAAAAGTATGGTATGCTTCCATTGTGAACAAAGAGGTCACATTATTAGGTTTTTCAAGAAAAGGCCTATAATTCACAAAAGGATCAATCAAGCTCCAAGAATGCAATAAAGAATAAATGTTAACTTATGGAAACCAAAGGTGATAAGTATGAGTTTGCAGGTCCAAGTAATCTATTTGCCATGGTGGAGAATGCTTTAGAAGTTGAAGAATGCTAAGGGATATAATTATCTACTCATATTGAGAGTAAAGTGATCAAGCTCAAAGAAAAGACCAAGGTGATAGTTAAAGATATTTTTGAGGTATGTATAGATCTGAGTGAACATCTTGTTGTTGTTGAAAAAGTTCCTAGTGATGAGGATTTAATATGCAAGAAAGATTCTTTAGATGAAAAGGTATGTCATGAATATATGTTATCTCCATGTATTGATAACCTGATCATAGCATAAAAGGAGAATGTTGTAGTAGTCAAGGAAGTTATTTCTCTAAAGCTAAAGAAGAAGAAGAAGAAGAAGAAGAAGAACTATAATTATCAATTGAGAAAAGAGGAGAAGGAATATAAGGAGTTGTTTTTGTTTTAGATCATTAAGGTATAGAGGATGTCTCTATCTATGCTTCTTAAGAGACTCCTTTCAAGTGGAGAAGCAAGTGTTGTTATGGTGTTTTTTAGTTGGAATAGTCTATAGGTTCCTAGATCACAAAGGAGGATTTGTGATTTATCAAGGTAATATTTTTACCACCAAAGTCAAATTGAAGATTTTTTGAGTTCTCTCAATTTTCTCAATTTTTGGCTTAAGGGCAAGTAAACCTAAAATAGGTTATAGTAATTATATGTTCCCAATGGTTTTGAATCTTAGATATTTGTCCAAAAGTGTGTGATGGGTGTCTCTAGGTGTGTAAAAAGTGTTAGAGGTGTGTGTTGACCAAAAGCAGGTTTGTTGACTTGGTTTATTTTTAAGATTATAAGGTTTTGGGCTATGATATAAAAGTGGTATACATTATGATTTGAGACCTATGGATTTTTAATAGGTTTAATGGGACAAATAATTTGTTAAATTAGGGTTCATAGAGATTTTAAGGTTTGTAGTTATCAAGTTATTCTTGTTTATGTCAATATGGAGGGTTGATTAGCTAATATGTTTGTGAAGGAAGTATGATCAAAAGGATGAGATTTGTGATAAAAATTGGTGTGATTAGGTGGGAGTATGATAATGTTCCATATATGAAGTTTTAGGGCTTGAAGATGCATCTTTTAAACATTGTGGGCTATGCAAGTTCTAGGTAGGGTTACAAGAAGGCTAGATAGACCTAGTGTGAAGAAGAGTGCCTTTTGATAAAATTATACAAAACATAAATGCATGAGTATTTTTAAGGTGAGTTATAAAAAATTTAAGTTCATGTTTCCTATATTTTATAGTGAAGATGCAGATTTTGTGGTCATGAAAGTGTCTTGAGAGAGAAGGCTAGTAAGCCTGCATGATGATTCTTCATGGTGTATGGAGATTTGAAGATGATCAAGTGGTGAAATGTCTCAAAAATATTATGGGGAGTCCCTTTAATATGTTTATTGTTTATTTTCATCATATTCCATTGGTTTTTGTATGTTCTTTCTTCATTGGTTGTAGTGCTTAGTTGAAGAGAGTGTTGGAATGAAAGAAGAAGAAGTTTGTCAAGGCAAGAAGAGGTAGGCTCAAGTTAAGGGGGAGTTTGTATCATATTTTAAAGATGGTCCTTTCCTATTTTTATGGTCTTTTAAATTCTTTAATATTAGTTGGTTCCCACTTTATCATTGTGTCAAAGGGGGATAAAGTTCTTGTTGTGGGAATGCTTAAAGAGAGAGAAGGTGAGTTGTATATTGCTATATATGATGTTTGTTGACATAAATGACAAAGAAGGTGTTTTTTGGAGAGTTTTAATTTATTTAATGGTGATTTAATGGAGGTTTAATTGTGATTGGATTAAGTTCTCTGATAGCCTAAGTGACAATGAAAAAGTGTGCAATGTGCTTGTCCTAGTGTGTAGGAGGCTTGGTTGATCTTCAAGTTTTAGCATGATTAGAGATGTTCAAGGATGAGTATGGTGATTAAATATTGTGAAATAGGTACCTAATATATTATATATGATTTTAGATATTATTTTTATAAGTGTAATTCATTTGGTAGTCTATAGTTTTCATCTAGATAGTTTGGGTCTAGTGGCAAAAAATATGAGTAGGCAATTTGTTGACATCCCCATTTCCATGTGTGGATGAGTCAGGGGGAGTTGGTCATGTGGTTGTGATAAAAATTTTACCTAGTTTCTATGTAATATATCTTAGGTCATGTGCCTAACCATATTCAAATATATATGGGTACAAAGTTAGACTCTTAGGCATTTTTACAATGTTTTCCCATAACCAAATTTGTAAAGTGGCAAAAAGAGCCAAGTAGAATTTTGATGGTGGCATATCTCACACATGTGGATGTTTTAGGATAATATGATCATATGTGTTTTTTAATTTTTTTTCTTAAATTTTTTTGATAATTTTTAGATCATTCAATAAATCTCATTAAAAGATATGCATATGCAAAGTTGGGCTCCTAGGAAGTTTGATTGTGTTTTTCCATATTTAGCCAAATTTGTGTGTGACAAGAAAATTTGAGTAGGAATTTTAATGGTGATATATATTTCATGTATCAAGGTGTCAAAACAAATTGATCATATGGGTTTCTTTAGTTTTGATCCTAGTTTATTTGTGCTAAAATTTAGACCATACACTAAAGCACATCAAAAGATATGTTTATTCAAAGTTAGCCTCCTAGGTAGGTTTTCACATAGTTGGCTCTATAATAGAAGATTTTGAGAAGGAATTTTAATGGAGATATATATCATACACATAATTTTTTTATAATAAGTTTGATATATGGTTGGATTCTCATATATGAGGAGATCATATGGTCCAAATTTTAGATCATGTGAGTAAGTATAGAAGAAGTTATTGAGGTGAAAATTTGGACTTCTAGGCATATTTAAATAGTTCCCATACTTTGTCATTTTTGCACAAGATTGATAGTATGCATTGCTCTAAGTTAAAGTTTAAGAAAGATAGATAGTGTGCATTTCTCCAAGAAGTTAGGAAGTAGTGAGATAAGGATAGGTTCATGATGTTTAAAAACTAAGAAAAGGTATAGGATAAGGATCTAATGGTGAATGGGTGTTTGTATAGATTGATTTAATGATGAAAGATGCATGATAAGGACCTGATTGATCTACAAAGATTGATGGAGTGCATTGAGTCAAATTTCAAGATTGCATGAGATGAGGGACTAAGGTTTAATGTTTGAGCATTGGTGCCTATGTATTAAATTTTAGACAATATCAATGGTGTGAGATTGATCCAAAGTTGAGATGACATGAGATGCGAGCATTGTGTTTGAAGGTTAACTGTGACCACTTGTACTTGAATATTTGGATTTGCAAATGAAAAACTAGTTTATGGTATTTAGACTATATCTTTTGATAGAAGTCAAATTTATGGTTGTTTTAAAAATAAAATATGAAGAGGACTCTATGGTACATCTAATGAAACTAATTTGAAGATTTTTAAGCATGTACAGGCATAGTTATGAAGGTTCAAAGTTGACTATGTTTTCATAAATGTTCTATAAGGGAGCTGAGAAGATTATTTGAGCTTGTTTTTATATTATTTTGATATATATTGGTGAATAGAATATTTGGGAGTGTTGTAAACTCCATGAGGATGTTCTTCATACATTTTAAAGGTTTGACCAATCGTATGTAGTATGAATAAATGTTTTGAAGTCAAATATGTTTTCATTCATAATGACTATGTACAGAGAAGTGTTTGAGCAATTGAGCTTTAGTAAAAGAGTGTTTTGGTGACTATGATCATTTGAGGATGCCAAAAGGGTCATTTGTAATGTGTCCATGCTTTTGTAAAGTGTTATTATGTTCTTTGTTTTCTCAAATATGTGTCAAAAATCTGAATAGGTCTCCATAGGACCTAAAAGTGACTTAGGCCTTTTTGAAAGTAGATTGTGCTTAAGTATGACCCATGTGAGATGCCTTAAGGGTGAAGGAATGTATTGTGGATGAAAAGGATTATTTTGGACTTGATAATTCTTGTTTTTTGTATATATAGTGAAACTAAATGTGTTGGTTTCTAGATGTATGAGTGAGATGTTGTGGAGATATTTTAAGTGAGACTTATATGTGAGAGAGTTGGAGATTGAAGGAAAGTAGAAGAAAGTGAGAGTGACTAGCTATTGGTTGGATGAGTAGAGAAGGTTAAGGATTGTGTTTATGATCTTTAGATCATGTTTCTAATGATATTATAGTGTTTTTGTAGTTTGAAGTTGTGTTAAGAGATCTGAGTGTGTATATGAGGACTACTTGAGTGAAGGAGAGAGATTGTGGCATGCTTATGTGAGAGGCTATAGGAGTTAGAGAGAGTTTGTGTAGTTGTAAGATAATCATAGGTCCATCATCAAGTGTTGAATAAATTATTTATAAGGTTAAAGACTTGGTCATATTTGGGTCAAGTTCTCCTTATGGAACTATTGTTTCACTAAAGGCCTTAGGTCAGAAGGATTTGACCAAGGTTCCTGATCAAAAGGACTTGATTAGTGTTTTGTTTATGATCATCTTATAAGATAGTAGTCTATGTGTCTATAGTCTTGAGAGTGATTTTTATTCCCCAAGAGTTTTTCCCATGTATATCTTGTGTTGTGTATGTGATCTTGGATTATATTCATTTTTCACTACTATGAATGATTTATATGTTTCATGAATGATTGTATTAAATTCTTAATTATTTTCAAGGGTTAAAAAATTAAATTGGATTGTTTTGTACCAATTATTCACCACCCCTCTTAGTGGATTGTACCTCTAACATAACCCCAACTTAATAAAAACTATTAAACATTTACAAAATGAACCATTTGTTCTTCAAATTACAAACATTCACATAGGTAGAATGGTTTCTATTATTACTTATAATGGATCCATGGATCTAGTTTTTCATTTGAAAACCTTTAAAAATATATATAAAGACTGGTTTAAAATTAATACCTCTTGTACCACCAATATATTAGCTAAAATATTTTTAGGTGATATTTTAGATTGGTATAACCAACTTAAAACTCATTCTATCACTAAATTTGAAGACTTAGTTAATGCTTTAGTCCAAGAATTCCAAAATAGTGACCTTCTAAAAAACAACCTAACCCCCTTTATAAACTATAAATAATTAAAATCTAAAATGGAAAAATTATTCATTATATGATGGAAAGGATTATCTAACAAATCCAAGCATAATATATTGGATGAAAACCTCCTCCACTTATTCACTAATGCTCTTCATCATAAACTACAATACTATAATCACATCAAAGTGGTAATTGGATGCTAAGAGTGTCATTTGATATAACCTATCCCTAGGCTATCCATAGAACTATCCTTATGCATTAGACTTACATTTATAGTCATTAATCTAACCATATTCACCTAAAATAGTCAAAACATATTCCCAAAATTAACATGCCATACTCCAATCCAAATTGCTTAGGAGTCTACAAAGAGGACATAAGCATCGTATTTGGGACACTGCATCTACATGGAACTAGTGTACCTACTTGGGCACTATTGTCCTTATCCCCATCTCTTTATTAAATATATTTTTTCAAATGTGTAACCTTATTAAGGTTTGCCTAATCTCATTTCATTATTGACACACGTAAAAAAACCTATAAATACAATTCTAATCCACTTCTATTCACTAGATGGAAAATTTATTCAAACTAAAGACAAAGTTGTGATAAATCAATATATTTTATCACTATCCTACCCTAATTTTTTCATACTACCATCTATAGTATCCCTAAGTCTAGTTTTGAATTATTTCAAATCTTGAGCACATTCAGGGCATCCAAGGCCACTCTCATTCTATAATTCACTTGCACACACATCAAGCACTAGGTGGGATAACTACATAAAATTTGATCCCTCCTCAAAGTAATGTTATATAGGTAACTCTTTACATAAAATAGTGTTGAGGATGTCTAGTCCATGCTACTAAAACACATAAAATTATTGATAATTCCATAATTGTAATGAGATTAGGGTTTGCACATCAAATCAAGTTTTTCACAACACAAAGCTATAAGTTTTGGTCATATAAGAATAAGACATACAAACATAGGCATAAGTGCTCACTAAAAATAGGAATATTCCCACAAAGGGGAAATTAGCACCACATTAAAGACACCACATAAATTGTACTATTGTCTAAACTGGGTGCTCCTATCTATTGAACAAACAAATATTAGAATCTTATAGATAACATAGATTACTACCCAGATCTCAAATTTTAGAACCCAAATCATCTGTGATAGTTTTTAGATAAGTCTTTATTTATCCCAATTTATTAATATTTATAGAAATTAAAACAAAGTCAAAGGTCATAACAAATTAGTACATAATTATTGCATTTTTATTTTACTTATTTAGATGCCTTATCCCCTTAACCAAACATAGGAATTATGCATGTCAAACTCTAAAAGGTTAAATAATTTGGTTAACTTATCTTACTTTAAATATTACATCAAACCATATCTTACATTAATCCAAATTATTTTCCAATAAATTAGGTTTAAATACTTATGATTTTCTATTTTTTAAATATAACCTATCTAAATTAAATTAATTTAATATTAAGGTTTCAATTTATTTTACACATAATCTAAATTGTTGCAAAGAAACCCTAGATTGAAAAACCCTAACCCTATACACATTTAGGGTTTTTATCATTTTATATTTATACTCATATTTTATTTCAAAAACTCATAGTTTAGATTCATATATCTTTCAATTCATTTAGTCATGATCATAATGATAGAAGAAATCAATCACATTTTTTACAAATTCTAATACTTTCACTTACATGTTTGTTCCATTTAATTTGAAATAGACTCAAACAAGACATAAACACATGTATAGATGATTATTTATATCAATAAAAATATATGTTATATCTCATATAATGTTATATTTATCCTATGTGAAATTCAATTTTTAAGAAAATCTATACACACAAAGTATTTAGCACATAAGCTAATAATTATGTTTAAAGTTTTAGTGTCATATTTATGCATAGGAAAGAATATCCTTCTCATCTCCATGAGGATGATAGATAATTTCTCTCTAACTAGGTCCATTTTATCATTCCTCCACAAGATTAATAAACTAATACTAATGTCACTAATCCCCAAACTCACCCTACTCACACCTTTTCCCTACATGGTGTATGTCTACATGCTCAATTAGAAATCGCTAGGGTTTACACTTTTGAGACCCTACGTGATCAAATTATCAATATGAGAAAGATAATTATAGGTTTAAAAAATTAACATCAACTATTATATAAAAATACTATAACATTGGGAGCAAAAATTAAAATACAAATGCCTCTAGGTCACAATAGTGTAAATCATGTTTATACATCTTCAACTAGTCAATTTGTGGAAAATAATGTTACATATATAAATCATAAATCACAAAGTACATCTACAACTAGAGATTAAAAAATCATTAAAAGGTCAAATAAGAGCTTTAGTGAGATACTAAGGGAAAATATTAAATTTAAGTGTATCACTCTACCTCCTATACACCCAATGAGGAGATCTAAATATTTTTGTGCATATCATAGAATGCATGGGAACCATACCACTTCGTGTTGAGAATTGAAAATGAAAATACAATAGATAATGGATATAGATGACTCACATTGTGACACAACATCCAAACAACATACAATGGAACATCTACCAATTCAAAAAGGGTCACATTTATAAATAGTATAAAAATGGTTACCCAAGCATAACTTAGAACATCAAAGGGTTTCCAAAGCACAACCACATCAAGAAATAGTACAACAAAAATAAATTAATCAAGTAAATCTACCTCTCTAAAAGGAGGATCAACATTTAATATTGTATAGTTTTGGTCAAAATTATCTACAAAACTATGATTATCATGGTCAAGGTTTTGGAAAATAGACCCAAGGCATCATTTTTTCTATTATATTAGTTGATAATATTGGTCAATAATGTTTGGGAATCATTAAACATCCTAAGGTACATTACTAAAAACATAGTTTATCAAGGCAAAACATCTAGATACATAATAAATAAATAAAAAGATTAATATCTTTACTTGTAAAACAAAAATAATGCTCATCTAACAAGCAGTATAAAATAAGGTTTTCTATAAAAATATCCTCCATGACATAATATGTTTATAATAAGCATAGTTTCAAAGGGAAAAATCATAATCAATATGCCAAAACACAATTTAGAATGTTCAAATCCATAGTATGAGTAAATTACTTCTAACACATTAGGTTATCATGATTTTGATGTGGAATAATATTATGAGTTCGATGAGGAACAATACTTAGATTCTTATTGTAAAAAAAATTAACTATAGTATAACAATCAGACTGCATAAGAGATTTTCATTCCTATTTTTGACACAAGCCACAGTGATAGTGAGTCTCTCATGAGACTCATTGGTTAGTATGGCCCTACACTATTTAACATAGTTCTTTCTCTCTCTTACTCCTTTTACATAATTTATTTTCATTTGCTTGTACATAGATTATACTCAAAAAACATAAAAAATAATATAACATATCAAAATACAAAAACATTCAAATATTTCATAAAGAAAAAAAATTATAGATTGTATGCATTGCTATGTTTACATTTCTAATAATTTCAAAATATTGTACAGTTCTAGCTAACCTAGTATAGTGAGTTTTATCATACAGATGTTTCACTTATTCTTATCTAGGGCTTATAGATTCAAGATAGGACTCTGATCCACTACAATAATCTAGATTAGCTATCATCTAACCATTTGGGGAATTTACATTGATCTAGGTTTATAAATTAATACATTTTCACACTTTTGGGCATCTCATATACAGTTGTCACTACCAATTTTTATCATTACATACTATACATTCTAGTTTATTCATTAATTTTATCTAGATATTGATCATTGCTACTCATTGGTCATATTTTTGTTGACTATCACTAGTTTGCCTTAGTATTTATGCATCTTATAATCTATATATATTTGTATTACATAGTTATACATTCTTTCATTTCTAGTTACTAGATTAAACTTGATTATGTTTCCTATGCTTCTTCAATCTTTGAGTGCATTTGAATATGCCATTATTCTTTGGCTTCCATGCCACTTCTCTATTTGTATACCCTGGACATGTTCCCATGCCCCTTATGTGTATTCTTTCATGCTTCTATATGTGGACATTTGAACATGTAATTCTATATGGTTCTACACCAAATTACTTTTTTATGTGTATGTGGACATTTAAACATATCTTTGTATGTATTCATTATCTAATTTAGTGATATATGACCATGTCCCTTTTATAGTGGCCCATTGGCCTAAATTTTTTATGCCTTGTGTGCTTGTATGTTTGATTATTTCTATGCTTATACAAAATAACACTTGTATTTGCTTATTACACACACACACACACACACACATTAGTTCTCCATGACATGAGAGATCTCATGCATCTACCTATCCTAATTGGGAGATTTTATGAACATCATGCCCCATCCCCTATGTAATTACTCATATTTTTTGCTATACACATTGATTATATCTATCTTGACACCGTTATGCAATGATATATTACAAAATACATCTTACATTTCCTACTTATGCTCAGATACATTTACATTATGATGTTATGTTTTACATTATATTATAATATCATACACATGATTTGGTTAACACATTTTGTAGAGATACTTATTTAGAGGGAATTTATTACATAGGTTTCATAATTACCCTCAAAATAGGGGGCGTTCATATGGGTTTTTCATAGAGATTAGGATCTTACATTAATTTTCATAGATACATTTCAGCACATAGGCTCAGTTTCAAATATCATACTCAGGGTAGACACATAATAGAATAAAGGCTTAGAATTTAGTTTAAATCATAGAGAAATCATACCAATCAGTAATTAGTACCTAGATTGGGACACTAGTGCCACAAGGTGATATTGTCCACTACAGGGAACTACTATCCAATATCTCTAACTTCAAGATAGTATAGATCATTCATACTAGTACATAGGTACAATATATATTTATATAGATACAATCACATGTTTGGTAGTTATGTTCATATTTACCTAAGTTAATTTCAATTTAGATTCATACTAGTTGATTAGATTAGGGGGTATTATGTGTAGAATGATCACTCATACATTCATATTAGTTACACAAGTTTAACTATTACATACTTGATTCAGATTTAGTATACTTAGATATCATATTGGGGACATGTGTTTAACACATTGGTTTCCATATACTTAGGTTAATTTAGATTGATTATATGGAATGGAAAACTCCATGTCATTCTATATTCTATTACACTTATTATCACATTCCAGGTTGTCACCAAATTAATTCCTTACTCCATCTATAGTGGTTGGCATTCTTGAATGGCAAAGAGTTAGTTAATATATCTAAGTGAATATGGAGCCAAATTCATAATTAGATTTACTTAGTTCAATACTTTCAACACTTTGTGTAGTATAGTTATAAATGCATCTACTTCAAACAAGGAGAATTATGGAGTGATGGCCTACTTGAGTTCTTGATCCACCTACATGAAATGGTTACACACACTTATAGTCTTACCTAGGCTATTCATAGAGATCAAGATCCACCATGTAGGGGTGGGAAATGATGGAGTCAAAACTAGATTGAGTTATTGAGCTACCCATATGAGGATTAAGCAAGCTATTAGCTTAGTTCAAGCTATTAAATGATATAATCACTATGTACATTCACATAGTTTTTCCACAGGTTTATGTATTAGTTCATGTACCCAACAAGGTGTATTCATTCCTTTCCTCTCTCTTTACTCAACTTTACTCAGTTATTTCATTTTATCATAGTATTTTAATTTTGATTATCTCTTAAGTAAAGACTATTTTTTTCATGTTTCATTGTAGTACATTGCTTTGGATCATGTTACACATATGTAGACCTAGATTCACATATTCAAATGTACTACATGGGCTTTACTTCCAAGGTAAGTCTAGGTATGCATATTTTTCCTTTATACTAGTCATTTTGGTTTGATGCATTACTAGCATCAAGGTGAGGCAAATGTAATCACCTACAAGTGATAATTAGATGTTAAGAGTTCCATTTGAGATAAACTATCCCTAGGATAGCTAGAGACCCATCTTTATGCATTAGAATTATATTTCCATTTATTCAATAGATCATATTTACTATATCCAATCAAAACACAATCCCAAAACTATCATCCCAAACTCCAATATGAATTTTTTAGTAGTCTCCAAAGAGGACATTAGAGACATATTTTATACATTATATCCACATGGAGCTAGTGTCCCCAATTGGGCGCTACTATCTTTAGCCCCAACTCTTCCCAATGGATATTTTTTCAAGTATGTGCCCCTCCTAAGGTTGGATCAATCTCATTTTATTATCCACACAAGTAATAGAACCTTATAAATACAAGTATAATCCACTTCTATTCATTGGATGGAAAATAGATGCAAAAGCTATTCAAACCAAAGATAAAGTTATGCAAAATCAAGGTATTTAATCCCTATTTTGCCTTACTTTATGCATACTACCATCTATAAAAACCATAATTCTAGTTTTTAAGTATTTTAAATCTTAAGCACATTTAACACATTGAATTTCACTCTCATTCTAGAATTCACTTACATATACATCAAGCATTAGGTGGGAGAACTACATCAAATTTGATCCCTCCTTAGAGTATTAGTATGTAAGCAACTCTCTACATAGTGGGCTGTTAAATATGTTTATTACATCCTAATAACACACATAAAATTATTTATAATGCCACACTTGCAAGTAAATTAGGGTTTGCACATCAAGTCAAATTTTATAGGTATAAGATAGAGGTATAAGTTTCAGTCACACAAGAACAAGATAGATAGACACAGGTGTAGGTGCTCCCCAAAAATAGGAATAGTTATACGAAGGGGACATTAGTGACACATTAAAGAAACTACACATAGATGGTTCTAATATCCAAAATTGACACTATTATCCAATGAATAAATTAATATTAGAATCTTATTGATGAAATAAATTACTTCTTAGATCTCAAATTTTAGAACCCAGATCATCTATGATAGTTATTTTTTAGACAAGTCCCTATTTGTTGTTATCTATATAAAGTCAAACAAATTCAAAGGTCATAAAAAATTAGTACATAATTATTGCATATTTATTTGACTAATTTAGACATCTCATCCCCTTAACCAAATATATGAGTTACACTTATAAAACCCTAAAATGTTAAATAAAATACCATATTAGGACCCTTTCCCCAAAATCCTTGGAAGATGCCCTTGACCAATATAAACATCACTATTTCCTTATACAACAATTTGATCCTTCACACTCTTCCATAGGATCTTTAATTATTGTAAAATCTAAGAATATACATGTAAAAAAAGATGATGTAATAGATACTTATGATTTCAACACACCATCCAAGCTATTATTCCAAACAATTCCATGTAGCATAATCATCCAATACCAAATAATAATTCTCATCCTAGTTCCTTATTTTCTCAATGAAATACTCTGGATGTACACAAGCATCTTTCCCTAGTAGAAATTCAAAATCATATTAAGTGACCTTTCCCATGAGATCTTGATCCTATACATCATATTAAACACTGGTATGATCCTCACAATTTTTGTGGTTTCATACTAGTTAGGGCCATTCTCATGAACCTTGTCACCAATTATGAAAGTATGTTATGGATTATCTTCTCGAACCCAACTTTGATCACAAATTACTTATATGTAAATGAAAATTATCTTATAAGATAAGATCTAAGGCTCATAAAATTAAAACCAATAATGAAGCTTTAAATAAATCCAATGCTCACTTAGCTATCCACAAGGATACTCTTCCTAACAATCAAGATAACTCTAATCAATCTCCTACTACCAATAATGTTGAAACTACCATAGATCCTAACACTAATGATGAGAATGTTGTCAACATGAATAACATGAGGTGAGTAGTTTATTATATTGATCACTATCTGACCTCTAACTATAGCAATTTTCTAAAATTCTACATTGTTCAAAACTCTTAGCCATCTCATTGTATATAATTGAGGCATGTGGAACTAAAACATATTAAAGTAACAACACCAATAACATAAATTAAAAATACTTATCATACCATGGATATAATCTATACTCCCCCTATAACTAAGACACCTCAAATGGATACTTCACAAATATAAATTGATATTTCTTCTTCTTGACCATAAGAAATTAACAAAAATTCAACCACATAGCCTAATATAGCATAAGTTCTTACAAAAAATCAACCTATATTAACCAAACCTAAACCAAAAAAACCTTATCAACATAATTTTTAGTGTCATTCCAACACACCTTAAAAATATTTAATGTAACATTATGCACCTCTATCCAATTATACTCTAGCAAATTATGATGAATAGGATCCCATAACAAAACCATCACATCTCCCATCTTAAATTCCTTTCTTAGAAACCATGAAAAATTCTCCTTGACATCAAAATAGATTAATGCAATTATTATTTGAAATTAACATACCCCAACCTCCACCCATGGGGAAATAATCTACTTTATCATGATTTAAAGGTAACATCCTTGAAAATGGTGAATAAATGTCTATCCATATTGACACAATAGTGAACACTTCTTTTTCACTCAAATTTCTTATCTCTTCTATGATTCTTGATGAGATATTGATTCATGCATATGATCTACCATTATTTATTAGTGTACAAATAGGATTTATAAAATTCAAATGTGTTTTAATTTATTAAGGATAAATTACTTATGTTACTTCCCTTAATTTCATTAAAACACTTGGATATTCCAAATTCAATCTTTAACCAACAAAAAATACAAGTCAAAAATATAATCAAATAAAAATACCTCCACTAGGTTGTGTTTATATTCCTATCATGGTTTCCCTAGTCATAGTACATGTTAAAGTCATGATATTTAACTTTTCACTCTCTTATATATCTTACTCAGTTGACCTTGGACACATCACATGAGAGAAATTTCCTCATTGGCATGCCAATGTGTTAAATTTCCTTATAATAGTACTATATACAAGATTCAAGGAGATATAATTCCTTATAGTTTTGAAAAATTCCAAGAAATATGTGTTTTTAAAGTACCTACCCTTGAACCCTTACCTAACACTTCCTCTAGAGATAATAGATACACTACTTTGACACACTACAATATTAACCATTCATGTAATTCAACTTAGTGTTTATCTCATTATGAGTTCTCCTATTGGTGATTTCATACTACCTCTAATTAATCTTAGCCCTTTACCAACATGATGGGAAATGATCCTTATTATGAATCTATAGAGTTTTTGGTCATTGGACTAAGGATTATAATGCACACAAGCAACAACAAAAATCTTCTTCTACCACCACAGATAGTTGGCCTTCACCATTTGCTTCTAGATGTAATGTTTTCTATCATGGTACACATAACCATTCTTATACTCATTTCTACCAAATCAAGAAAAACACTGATACACTTTATCTAGTTATATTACAACCTAAAGATAAGAGTGTGACACATCTTAAGGTACTTGCAGAGTATATTACTCAATATGGGGAGTTTTATTGTCTTTTACATTAGTTCAATACACATAATACTATTAGGTGTCAAGTAATTCAACACCATTTTTGGGATTTTCCATGGCCTGCGTATACACTAGCTCAACCTCATGTTATAGGTCACTCATAAAAGAAGGCTCCTCCTCCTCCATAGTCTACACCTTTACATAAATTTGTGGATACCATTAAAGTTTTAACACCTATTCCTCACATTAAGTATCCCAAATAAGAGATACATTTAGGAGCATCATATTGATTCTATCATACCCACATTCTCTATAGAGATGATATGATAAGAAGTATTTTAAAAACTTTTTGTGAAGACTAACAAGACTCTAATAAATGTTAGAATTTAGTTACATAATGATGTGTCATATGTTATGGATGACATTTGTAGATAGATTTATCATTATTTTTGAATACATCATGGTGTTTTATCACATAATTTATCACATAATTATATATGATTTAGATTTGATTTATGAGTATAAATGGGTATTTTTCTTATTTATTATGTCTCATGGGTTATTTTCCCTTATTCACATTTTTTTTATTTAAAATATGTCATGATTTAATATTATGGATTAAATGTCCTTTTTCATGGTTTAAATTTTCTTTAAATTATTATTACTTTGATTTATTCTTGTTTTGTCTTTTAAAAACAAAAAAAAAATATATTTATTATCATGATTTGGTTTTTAAAACCCACATCCTTTAGTTATCCTATCTTTACCATATGATCCACTAATAGACATAATTTTTATTATATCACTACATACATATATCTCTTCTTATCTACATTTATTCCTTGTTAATCTCTTTTTCATACTAATAAAACATAAGGTAGGTATTTTGTCTCCTATAACCAAATCCTAAAACTCATTTTTGTTTGTCACTTTTATCACTTATGATTGTTTATTCCAAATTTGTATGGGAGAGGAATTAAAAAAATCATAAAAATTTAAAATATAAATCATTTAAACAAAAGACAATGATCAAAAGTCAAAAATTAACATTCAAAAGTCAAAATCACACTAAAAGACATTATTCATATCTAAGCACATATCCTATTTATAATTAAAGATCAAAATCCATATTTTGTATCATAATAGAGTCAAGGTCCATTGGGGTGTAGTAGGCCAATATATTGGAGTAGGATATCTCAAAATTATATACAATGCTACCTAATTTATCATGTAAGTACCCAATATTTGTAATAGACTGACATATCTATAAGGGGCCCTAAAGAATGGGGAACATGATGTGGGAAGGTAGGTCCATTTTATTTTCTTATAAAATTAACCTTTGTGATTTGATCCTAGTACCACACTTATTTTCTCATTAGGTTTTGTGCTTATTATGAATAATACTTGCTACATTTGACATCTACTAGACTCTTAGTGTATCCTTATTTTTCTTAGTATGCCTCATGACTACTAAGGTTTTAATAAAACCATAGTGTCATGATTTTTACACTCCTTATTTCATTATAATAATCCCATTATTCCCCCTTTATGAATATATATTATTAATTGATCATACCCTTAGGGTTTCATTTTGGGAGTTATAATGTAATACCTTGGATATAGCTAGGCCTTCCTCACAAACATTAAATACAAATATTTCCAATATTATCATTTACCTCATTATTTCTTTTTGTGACTTCCAATATAATACCTTGGATAAGATGAGGCCTTTTACACACAAATTTCATACAAAAATTTCAACATTATCATTCATCTAATCGATGTTTTCCTTGTGAGTTGTAGTGTAAGATCATGGATATGACCAAGATTTCCTTACAAAATATCCCTAAAAAACCATGAATGGTCACCATAATAACTATCACTCTTCCTATTTATATCTTACTTATCTTACCATTTTATGTTAAACATTTGAATATTTGACTTAGTGTGTCTTACATTTTGATTTTTTTTCATTTTTCATACTTCCTATCTTGTGTTAGTATGTTTTAAGTTTTAAATTTTATTTTCATGCTTCATGATCCACCAAATATTTGATTAATCATGTTTTACATTATGACTCATTTTACATATTTCCCATATTTATTTAGTATGTTTGACGATCTTTATTATTTTCAAATCATTTAAACATGACTTAATGTGTTTTATACAATTACATTTGTAATACAAAATTTTGTATACTTGATTTAAGTGTATTTTAAAAATTATTTCCTCTATTTTTTTGTTTTACACATTTTCCATCATGCTTTAGTGTGTAATACATTTTCTTAATCTTTTATATTTATAATCTTATTACTTTTAACCATGTATTTGTTCATAAATGGATAAAAAATAATACAACACATATCACATATTTTCTCATAACATATAAAAAAAACTAAAAATATGTGCTACAAATAAAATATACATCTATACACATCCATGATCAACATAAAATAGCATATGTCAAAACATATATATCCATAGATCAAATGTCTTATACAATACATGATATAAAATAAAATAATGTACAAAACTAACTCTAGGGATGTGCTCCATCTTGTTTATCTGGTGGATGAGCTACACCACCCATTTATTGCTATGATTGTCTCATCAAAATATTCCATTGTAATTACTTTGTATTTGATTTAATATAATAAATATATCCCTGAAAATTAGCCACTTATGCATATTCTACATTAGCTACCTCATTATAGACATGTGAGCATCTTTCTCCTCATCCATTATTTGTCATGATTGATTCTCTCCATCTCCTACTCTAAGAGGCAGTTATGTGACATCTAATCATGTATCTAGCTTATGTGATAACTCACCAACCAATCAAAACCAACTAGCATATTCTAGAGTGGAAGGTAAATCTATATCAAACATCATGGTAATATCATGTTATGTTAGTAATCTATCCAAAATATCATGATGGGCAGCTCATACTATAACACCCCACATAAACTCCTCCTTAATAGTATGTGCAAAACAAAAACTAGATGTACATTAGAACTCATATATATATATATCCAAACATCTAACTAAAAAATATATATACGATTATATCTAGTCATCTATCTTATAACTCAAATTAATAAACACCACCAATAGTAGTATCTCCCACAATGGTCTCTTGATATACATGTACTCTAAGTACCTCCATAGGCATGTGCCTCTATCCAAAATATCATGATGGGCAACTCATACTATAACACCCCACCTAAACTCCTCCTTAATAGTATGTGCAGAACAAAAACTAGATGTACATTAGAACTCATATATATATATATATATATATATATATATATATATATATATATATATATATATATATATATATATATATATATATATATATATATATATCCAAACATCTAACTAAAATATATATATATACAGTTATATCTAGTCATCTATCCTATAACTCAAATTAATAAACACCACCAATAGTATTATCTCCCATAATGGTCTCTCCATATACATGTACTCTAAGTACCTCCATAGGCATGTGCCTCTAAGGTGATAAAAAAATATGAGAAATAACTTAAGCACTTATTGGACCACTTTTAATCTAACACTCTATCATACAACTATGTGTTGTCTAGGCTATGGGATCTCTAGGCTCATCTACCTCCTCATGTGTACCCACCAGAACTCATCAACATATATATCATAATCACACTTGTATTGGTAATTTTAAAACATTTTTTGGCTCAATAATAGCCACATCTACATCCTTAGTATCAACTACTACCATTCTACATTTATAACTACTACCTCCTTGGCAATAGATCTAACTACCCTCAACTATCATCTCTAACCTATCCAAGGTCTTTATTGTCATGTATATATCACAAGTATATCCAAAATTACTACCATACACCCACTACCCATCATATCTCTCACATTACATGCCTAATACTCAAGCACTAATATAAGAATCGTATGATGCAGCACAACAAATTATCTAGGTAAATAAGCAATAATTTATGGCTCTACCCACCAAGTATAGTGACAAATAATATGAGCATGATTTAACCCAAGAGAAATCATATGCTATGTCCTCAAAATAACATCAATATATATAAGGCTACCATATAATGTCACCATGAATAATCATCTATAAGGCTAGAGTATGTGGTGTAACACATATAACATGATCATGTTTCCATTTAAGAACTCAAGGGACATTATCATCAAAACCATAAGGAAACCTAGGTAGATGATACATGAGAAATATATCATAAATTCAACTCCAATATAACACAACAAGGTCCATCATCTTCTACCCAAATGATAGAATACGATACATGTCATGGACCAAATACACCTAAATCACATAAACTAGGTCATATAAAGTACCCTGATCTAAAATTGACTAGTATAAGTTAACTACATACAACAACACCTTCCCATATAAATTATGAAAAATCACACATTATGTCACAAGGATATCAATACCTTTTGGATATCCAAAATGTTATATATATACACATTAAATAGTTACTCCCATAAACCTTTAAAATATATCTTAGATCTAATCACCATCAGGCTAAGGCTTGTCACTTTGATTCTACCTCAAGACTCACAAATAATTATGGTCCCACAAATGGGAAGTCCAAGTAAAGTGTGGACATACCATATAGTTATTCCCACCTCTATGGTATCCCCATCTAGCTCCCATCAAAAAGTGTTGGTGATTTAATAATTTTGGGAATATTGGTGTATTATTCCTAATTTAGTTAAAGGGTTTAAGTAATAAAATTAGTAAATAAATAGACAATAATTAAGATTATAATTTGTGAAATTTGATTGAAAGTTAGACTTTTCTAAAAATATTAATGAGAGGTAGAAAATCAAACTTAGCTGGAAACTAATTGATCTGACTGAGACATAGGCTAGAATTCATTATGCAAGACTAAGACACTATCACCAACTGAGATCTAAACTTAATTTTATGATTGGATAGGAGCTTTATAATTGGATAGTAGTGGAATAAACACTATAGTATACCTCTACCACTATTATCTTAAGTATATAATATTTATAGGTTTTGTTCGCTATGTTTGTGTGACCCTATCTATGAATTTTTGGTATTTGAAAGTCTATATAACTCCTTATAGAGCATATTATTTATTCAAACCCTATCTTCCATTGTGTTTTGACAAATTTTGATCAAGAAGGGGGTTAGTGTGTGTAAGATTCACTAGACTTAGATCCACACCCCTTGTGTCAGCATGCTACCTACATACCAATAAGTAGAAGAGGGATCAAACCATATGTAGTTCTCCCACTTGATGTGATTTGTGAAATTGTGTATATAAAGATGCATAATGCTAAACTATATGTGCTTGATATGGATAGGGACTAGTGTAAGGATTTGCATAAGTTTGTAAGTGTGTTAGTTGGTTATATGTAGAGAATAGGGAAAATTTCTTAAGTAGTCTTGCTTGTATTCTTGCTTGCCTAGTGATAATTTACCAACCGTTTCAAAATTATATTTGAATGGGATTTTATAAGGATCTATTGGTCATGGGTTGAATGTACTCACATTAGGCTGACAAGGATAAGGATGGGAAACTAGAATAAATTGACTATTAGGGCCAAAAATAGACTTGGACAATAACATTGAAAGTAAATAGGAGTGGTACTAGTGCTATAGTCCTAGTATGGCACTATTGTCTTGAGCATATGGGACTTGAGGGATCAATTAGTCATGGAAAGATGGGTTTTGGTCATTTGGGATCTAGTTTGGAGGGCTATAAATGATTAAGAATTAGTGAAAATGATGCCTATGAGGGTCATGAGATAAAACAAGAGGGACCTATGGGTTGGGTGTCATTAGCCACACTCAATTTACCAATGTTCACATTTTATATGATTAAATTCCCCTCCTTTATTTTAGTGGTGTAACAAATCAAAAACTAGGATAAAGGAAAAATAAAAAGTGTACCTAAACTTACCTGTAAGGGTGAAGCTCATGAAGTTATGTAACAATGGGTGTGCATAGAGAGAGAACACTATGAAGTGTAAATCTATAAAATAAAATAAAGAGTAATTTAGATCTTACTAGATATGTTATATCCAAAATAAGAATGTATAACACTAGGTAAGAGAGAGAGGAAGAGAAAGGAATCAATACACATCACCAGGTACATGGACCAATAAAAAACTTGTGATGTTGAGTGATGTTGAGTAATTATAGATGAATTTTTACCAATATTAATATCAAAAATGGAGTTGAGTACTCAATTCCTTGAGAGTGGCTCAAGAATACAAAGGTTATCCCTTTGGCTCCATAATCACCCACTAAGTGAAGCTAGGTGATCATGTGTATGTTAATCAATGTTTGGACTTTGTGTCCAATCCCTCTGAATAGGTGGCTCAATAATACAAAGGCCTTCTTATATTTTTATAATTTTTTACCTATGTAATAAAACTAGAAATTAACATTAAATTTTAAAATTTAGTAGTAATTTAAAAAAAAAATTCTTTTAAACCCTATTTTCTCATACTAGGTCCCTATTTTTTCCAATCATTTTATCAATTTTTACTAGAATATTTAAATAAAAAAATCCATTCAAATTTCAAAATTCAATAGTAATTTTCAAAAACATATATTTTTCAAAACCCTAGTTGCATACACTAGGTCCTATGAAATCACTAATTTTCCAATAATTTTTTGATTTTGTACTTATATATCTAACTCATAAATCAAATTTCAATTTCAAAATTCATAGTAATTATTCAAAATATTTGTTAAAACCCTAGTTGCATACAGTAGGTCCTGTTAAATCACAAATTTTATAGATGATCCCTAGGGAAACCATCAACTTGAATTATAAGCATCCAACACCAGTGACCAAGTTTATGATGGGAATACAAATTAGGATGGCCCCTTGAATAAGTTATTTGGCTATCTGAGCATTTAATTCCTCCACCTAGAGTGGGTTTCATTTATTTACTTATTAATGACCTCAAATTTTACATTCACTCTAGGTGAATTAATCAGAGAAAATATGTAATAGAAAATATTGCACAAAAACAAGAGACCTCAAGGAGGTCATTTCTACATGATGTCCTACCTCCTTAACATAGTCTACATTCATAATGGTTAAATCTAGAACCCTACTCCAAATTACATAAAGAATAGTATATGAACTTCCTATTCTTTCATGCACATATACGTATACACTTGTAACATTATGTGCATTTATGAGGATGTCTACCCCCAAGTATGGATGGCTATCCATGAGTCCCCCCTACTTAGGATATCAAAGAGCATTGCAGTTACATTGTTGATTAGTGAAGACTATTTTTTTTACCCTTGTTACACTATCATCATGGTTATAAGCCAAAAAGTATCACCTTTATGTCTCCCTAAGTTTGTCCCTAACAAATTGGTGGAACAAGAAATTACCTATCATCTATGTTAGGGTATTGATTAAGACATGCATAAAATTAAGAAATATTAATTTCATGGATCCCACCTTATGATTGGGAGGATGTTATACACAAGCTAAAACCACTTATATAAGTAGGCAGGTATAGATAATATTATGCATTAGACACATTACCACACAAGGACTGGGATCCCTGTGGTTAGGTGTAGAAACATATCAAGAAACTTGGCATAGACTATCATCATAATCACTATGACCATGATTTCTTATTACTCATGATAATAATGGTGACTAAGGTAGGTAAAGGGTATAATCAATCAATATGAAAGAAGATATCTTAAAACTTATTCAAGGACAACCTTCTTTTTCTATAACAGAGGTATAAACTAGACTCCCACTAGATAAAGGATGGGATTCATCAAATTGATAGGTTAAAATACCCTATCAACAAATAAATCATCAATTTAAACCATCACATACACCCCATATGACACTCAAATCATTAAATAAAGAGCTAGGGGTGATTGATACCCCACTTGGAGGAAAATAAGTTGAACCTATTTGTCTTGACTATTTAGATTTTGAGGGCCTTACCCAACCATATGTTGCATTAGTCTTAGATGTTTTTTTTATAGTTACATCAATCATAGGCATATAATAAGAACCTTTAATATCTTCTAAGATAACCATTTTATACATAAATAAGCCAAGGTATCATCCCTAACCATAGATCCTAGTTATTGAAGCACCATCAATAGAGGCAACCATATAAAAGGCAGTTGGAGGAAGGTCCACTAATGAGGAGGAAAAATATTAGAGAGCCAAGATCTTGAGCTTCTACGACACAAAGGGGAAAGCATCATTACATGATCATCCATCAGGTGAGTAAGTAGTCCCTTAAATTTCCACTACCCCTGATGTATCTCATGTTTCTATTTCTACTATTAATACATTTGATCTTGTTTCACTCAATCTTACTAGTCCCCTTCCCCTCTTGGTCCCCAAGGCTAAGGTTATTCCTACATAACCAATTTCCCAACCAAATTTTCTAGTTCTAAAAGTAAAGGATCCTTCCTCTACCCTTATTGTTCCTACTTCCCTATTTGCATGTCCTCCAACTACATCTTCTACATCTATTCTTACTATTCCTAGTATTATTCCATCCAATACTATCCTAACCCCTATAAAAATAAATAAAAATGCAACAAAAAAGGCTAGAGGAGAAGTATCAAGTCCTCAACCACATGTGTCATTTCCTCATCTAGGTCTACTAGTGCTTCCCCCTAGTTTCTCTCTAGATACTATGGTGATAATGACAAATAATATTGAGAAGAAGATTCTAGTTTACATAGTTCACCCACTACCACAATATGGTGGAGTAGACTGGTCAAGAATTATCTAGCCTTCACTTTTTGATACCATATTAGAATAAAGTTTTAGACTTACATCAGGAGAAATATTGGGTGAGACTAAAGTTGTAGATACCCAACCCATAGATTTAGCCCATCTAATCCTCCCATAATGGGCAATAAATATGCAATCAGAGGATTATCAAAGGCCTAATCTTGTAATCATATAATTTCCCACTGTAAGTTATGTATTTTAAAAATCTATCAAGAATGTACATAGGGTCAAGAAGAGTAAATTGGAAGTTGAGACATGTAAAAGGGTCATAGTGGAGGAGAGATAATAAATATTTACCTTATCCAAGAGGAAAGATATAAAATTGGGGCAATCCCCACACATATAATATTTTAAATCCTATATTTTAACTTATAAATATTCTCTAGTATAAATACATGAAGGAACTAAGATGGAAAAAATAGATATAGAGAAAGAGCTAAAACAAATAAGGGAATAACATCAAACTATGCATGTTCTAGTACAAAAAGAGATGGATGTCTAGAATGTCATATCCATGTTATATAATATCCTTGAATCTATCAATGTAATGAGGGAAAAATTGGAACCTCACATATTATAAACTACTAAATTTTTTAATTTTTCAAAAGTAGATGAGAAGAAATTGAAATTTCCAATTTTTTTACAAATAGCAAAACATATGCACACCTAAATCTAATGGCACCATTGGAGGCTACCAATGCCCTAAATTTTTTATTCATAAGGGCATAGGAGGCTAAATAATGGATCAAGATAGCTAAGTAAATAATTTATAAACATTTAGAACATGAAATTCTCATTTGGCAAATTTTGGATGAGCTAAATTTTTCACATGCCAAGATTTCATAGGTAGGCTTATCAACAAGGCCAATTTTGTCCAAGTCTTACAATAGGATTCAAAAATATTCAAATAATATATAAAAAGAAAGGCATTAGAATAAATAAAATCCAAAATTAATCTTTCTAGAAAAAATGTTATAGAGGTTGAGATCTTTAGAAGTAAAAATACTGAGCATGCAAGGCTCCTTGAACAAGTTAATAGGGTGCATATATCTCTATTACTTAATATGGATATAATTAGGTATCAACATGACATTGGCCACATGACATATAAAGTGTTATAATAAAATAATAAATCTCAAGCTTCAACTTCTAGTTTGGCATAGGCTACAACTTCAGTGCCTCCAATAACCTCCACTGTCATGCAAACACCCTGAAAACATTGAGTTGAAGGCTAATTTTGTATGTACACATGTAGATAATACTTATTTTTCCACTTATAGTTTACTTACATTTAGAACATAAACTTAAATTTTCATAAGTTATTTATAAATATGCACATGTTGCATTGCATTATACATGCTAGCTAATATTGACATAGTTTTAATTATCGATGAGCATGATCACATGTAATTTTGATGCTAAAATTAGAACTTAGGTTCTATGTACGTAATGTAACCATGAGTTCACATGCACTTTGAGGATGAGGCATCCCTTCCCCAAGTCTATATATCTATATAATTACACATTCCAAAGGGTTGGAAATTTTATCAATACATGAAGAAACTAATTTTGATTGTCATGCAACTACATTGGTGTTCTCTCCTTCCATTTTTGTGTTATTAAGGTCTTGCTTTCCTGGTTGTGTTAATATAGTAATTTTAAATGTGCAAAATCCATGGATAACTCTGAATATTTCCATTGATATGATAACCTTATGTGTAAAATCTATTGAAATTTAGTGTATTTCATTGATTATTAAGTAATTGATTCAAACTATGTTAATATTATTAGTGTGTAGGAGTGTTTTATTTCTAAGTGTGGGGAACAACTGCCTTAAATGGCTTATTAGTATGAGATATAATCTCCCAATTAAGGGTGTGAAATAGTAACTATAAAATTAGAAACCTTCAGTTGAAACCATCAAATTTCCTATACCATTTTCCCATATAATTCATAACTATGTTTTCCTATGAGTGTTCAATAGCTACAAGTAATAAGTACTAGTTATGGAAATGATTATCCACCTAAAAACTAGCCTAGGAAATGGCCTCTTGAGATCATAGAACATTATTTTCTACTCTACGCTTCCCTCATTTTTAAATTTGTTTGATTGATACCTACCCACTCTATATTATATATCACCCATCCATCCCACTCACTTAGGTTAGATTTCCTTACTAGGATTAATTTCACTACAAGAAAACGTGGTTAACAACCTGTATGCTTTGCTTTCTATCCCAACATAAGGTTATCTAACCCATACCTATAACTCATTCCCTATAGTAGAAAATACCTCAATTTATATACTAAAACATTAGAGTATACCTCATTTAAAATTTATGAATGTGCACAAGACCCACATTAACACATACCATTAGGGTAATCACGGTTTCTAAAATTCCATATGTAAAGTTTAATACAAGACAACTAATTATAAAACCTAATAAGTTTAATTTTCCATGAAAGGTAAGTAATAGAAAATACCCTTTCCTAAGTGGCACATACTTGAGAGACCATTTCATTAGATCTACATAGTGGATTCATTAGAATCCTCATCTACTACTATGTAATATACTTTTTTATCTAGAGAAACTAAATGTGTTCATATCATTTATACATATAATATCCTATATATCATAATATGATGGGTTCCATAAACCTATTTAATATTTGTATTGCCTATTTTATACCACATATTCCTATGATACATATGTATAGCATTACAAAGCTTCCAACACTAGATCTTACACCTATATATGCTCTTTGGTAGTACCACTACAAAACTATACCATATTTAGAGTTAAAATCCTTATATATGAGAATCCATTAGGTGGAATAATTAGATATACTTTTATTTCTTCAAATATTCAAAAAATAAAATATTAAAAAGATTCAAAAATACTAAGAAAATAAAACAAAAAAACTTAGCATGTTCCTAGTTAGATTATTTATTGTACATATGTTATTTTATCCATGTTAGTAGATACCATATCATTCTATCATATATACACATGTTTCATGATTAATTTGAGTGTGATAGTGCATACCCATATACATGATATATGCACATACAAATGTTGGCCACTCCCTCCACTGATTTCATAAGTACATTGGGGGCATGTATTTTGTTGATCATGATACTTATATTATTTTATGATCACTTTTAATTATATTTTTTGAGCTTATATACTTAAACATGCCTATATCCATTATTATACCTTTCACATTATAATTGATATGTTATGTACTTAATATTTTTTGTAAACATATATTTGAAGGAACTAGTAGTTTATGTTTATGTTGCTTGCCTATATTCCATTATTTAATTTATGAACTTCCTTGAATGTGGTCATTGTTTGCTATTGTCTTGCATTATATTTCATGTATGGGAATTTGAATATGCTCCATTTATTGTATCCCCAATGCATTTTTCCCACCTATTTGGACATTTAACTATGTCATTTTTTGTTGTATGGACATTTTAATATGTCATTATATGCTTTGTGTACCTTTAACTAAGTCATGTCATTTCAATTGTGTGGGATTTGAACATGCCCCTTGTATGAGATATCATTGGACCATTTCCTTTTCCTTTGATTTTTATTGATCTTGTATGTATCATTGATTTATTCTTGAGATTATATTATTACTCTATATACATTTCCATGATCTATATCATGCATATTATGACTTGATATTATCACATATTGAATACCTCAATGATATATCCACATAGACATGTTATTCCAATGTTACATGATCCATACACAACTTCAATAATTATATTATCATTTTGAGGTAAGTTAACTACTAGATTATACCTCTCATCACCTCAAAAATGGGTGTATAATAGTGGAGGCATGTCATAAAGTCATGACTTCCACATTTTCATAGTTTTAGATTAGAGTGGAGGCATGTTAAAAATGCATGACCTCTACACTTATTCAATACTCAACATCTCCAGATTATAGTGGGGGAATGTAATGGGAACCTATCCTTAAAATGTAAAATAGTTATTATATTCTCTAAATCTAGTGGGGGCATGTTATAGAAACATGTCCTCCAAAGTTGAACTAATTTTAAATTCACTAGATTTCATAGTTATATGGTACATATACATATTTTTGGTAGCATTCTAAACATTGGTATTGTTATTATACCCATATTCAAATTGATACATATATGATGTGCATATGCCACAAAGAGTACCTAAAGTTATAAAATCAAATCATTTTATAGATTTAAAATGCTATTATGGATTTTTATCATAACTAGGATGGACTATTATCGATCCAATGTATTATACTAGGTAGTTCACCTTTAGAAGATTGAGTTGATTAGATCTCTAAATCTTACCAAATTTTTAATTTATATTTGATTAAATCATTTAAATTCACTAAAATTATAAGTTATATTAAATTATACACCCTCATAATATATAGTGTGAGTTTATTAAATTTTTCACACTCACTAGATTATGAACATATTTGGGTTGCATGATTGGGATGAAACAAGCTCAATAGACATGTTAAAATTCACATTTACATGAATATTAGGGGAATATGTCTTCCAATACACACACACACACACACACACACACACACACACACACACACACACACACACACACACACACACACACACACACACACGCACACACACGCACACACACGCACACACACGCACACACACGCACACACACGCACGCACACGCACACACACATGCGCATGCACACATGCGCATGCACGCGCACACACGTGCACGCACACATACACACACACACACACACACACACACACACACACACACACACACACACACACACACACACACACACACACACACACACACACACACACACACACACACACACACACACACACACACACACACACACACACACACACACACACACACACACACACACACACACACACACACACACACACACACACACACACATGCACTTGAAATTTTATAATTTTCCTAATCTCATCTTCAATGCTTCATAATGAATTATCCTTTCAAATAAAATTTTTGAAAGGAAAGATGGTTGCATTGACACACATATGTACTCCTAACCTTGTTCGTTCTACTTTCAAGAATTTAAAATTATTTGATTTTAAGATTTCATACACTTATTATATATTGTAAAATGATATTGGTTTCATGTTATTCACTATAAAATAACTCAATTTGGGCTCATGAAAATACAAGGTGTGTTATGCATAACCAGGTATGCATTTATTTCCTTTGTACTAGCAATTTCATTACTAAATTCAAGTGGGGGAAAATGTAGATACTAAAAATTGGTTTATATATTACCTTTTTTGTTACACTTGGAAAATACCTATAATGGTTTTACCTTTCAGTTATATACCTTACCATTTCCAAAAGGCTTGTGTTCACTATTTTTTTTCATAATTGATTATCTCTAATTTGTCCATTATTATTTTCTAACTAGGCCTTTTATACTATGCAAAAATATTTGAACTTGGTTATTATCCTTCACTACCAATTTTAAATCTATACCTATTTTCTAGGTCTATAAAGACTTGAATCCTAAGTGGACACATGTGTCAATGCAAGTGTCTATTTACTATAAAGTACCTAGTTCCCAAAATTTATCTATTTTACAAAATAAATTTATCCATAAGGTCAGACAACTACTTTAATGTGAAATATTTTAAAAAGGGATTGATATATATATATACAATATCAACCTTCATTCATTCAACATCTAGAAATAACATATAACTCATAAGGTGTTTCAAAAATAATAACTCAATCAAGAATTCAAGTGAGAAAATATATCTTATATGTACTTATTTCCATATAAATCATAGTAGTAGTGTTTCTATAGGTTTAAAGCTTTCAAAGAGCAGCCCATGAGCCATATTTTCCAAGTTATAAGCTAGGTCACTAAATGTCTTTACTTATGACACATTTTACCCTTGTACACACACAAGTCAACACATAGGGGAGAAATACATTAGTCTAATTTCCTCTTTAAATTATTGGCTATGTAGGTAGTGCCCAATGATAGAGGAGTCTTTGGAGTCAGCTCGACAACGTGATCCCATTAACCCATTTTTCCTATAGTTATTCTAAGGGTGAAGAGATAGGTTTAATACTTTTAAAAAGAATGAAAACATGGGCACATTATCTAAAGGAATAAAAATAAATATGATATAAAACCTATAAGGATCTAGTTGGTCACATTCAGATCTAGTCAATGCTATGTATAATACACATGTGGTAGAGTTAGACACCTGCATTGAAATAATTTTCTAGAACCAACACAAGAACATAAGTCCACAAAAAAGATATTTATATAATTTAATGACTATACCAAATATTCATCCACTCTAGTCCTATCATGTTCCTACTCAAACCTGCATGCACATAGTAAAGAAATTAAGTATCATTTATTTCCAATTTATTGCAATATCTATAAATAACTATACTTTACTATTTTTAGAAATATTAGTTTTATAAATTCAAAATATTATTTATCTAATTTTTGTATTAATTGAAATACTTATTAGATTAGTTTACCACAATTGTGTAAAAGCTATTCTAATCTTATTAACCCTAGATACCCACTTATCTAAATCTAGGGTTCAACACCTTTCTCAACATATTATAGTCATAAAATAAATCCAAATTTAAGAAAATGTCAAAGACCTAATGAATTATTATTATTAAAATATATTCTTCATATGTTTATTCTTTCTATGATTTTTCCAATTTTTTACATATTTCAAGATTGTATATAGTTATTTTTTATTATATGTTAACTTTTATTGAATGTTTTCTCTAAATATTTTATTTTATATCTTAGCTTGATTTTATATACACCTACATAATTATAATCATCTACCTTAGCATCACCTATAATATCCCTCATTATTATCATATATCCTTTTATTCCACATTTTATCACCTCTTTGTTTTCACCTCTTCACTCCCTTACATTTATTACTCTAGGATTTTTTTAGTTTTTTAGTTGAATGGTAAGACTTTGAGGAGTACAAATCATCCCTCTTCATAAGTGCCCATTCTCCTGTATTAACTTTTATATCTTTCTCATAATTTGAAAATTAGAAAAGTGTTTTCCTAGAAATATAAGGCAATGGTTAAGAGTGGTGTTTTGTCACTTAGATTTAGTTATATTATTTTGTGACAAAACTTTTTTAGTCTATCCACATGTTTGTCATCAATATTTTACCCTCTTATGAAGAAAGTATCAAATTTTCCTATCATTATATCACCCTCTCTTTATTATTTTTTTTTCAGTTAAGTAAATCCAATTATTCTCATATCTATCTTTATTTTACATACTTTGCACTTCCTTTTGGGAACACTAAGGTCATTTTTAAGATTCCATTATTTTCTAAGGTATAATTTTAGGATTATCTAAGCCTTTTTATTTCTAGGTTATCCTCTTTAAAGACTAGGTGTAATATCTATTGTGTTAGTCATCCTTGAGACCCATTTTTAGTCTTATGAATATATATGGAGGAAAATATAAATATTTAAAAAAATATAACACAAGATATTAAATAAATATTAAAAATCAAAATAAAGAAATTTCAAAATAAAGTCAAAATCACTGGAAGAATTAATCATATCATTAGCATATCCACATCCTATATGAAGTTAAAAATCCATAGTTAACCTCATGATAGTTTTAAGGTCCATTGGAGTGTGGTAGGTTAGTATATTGGGATATAAGGATTTTTATATATATTATTAGTGGCATCTATTTTATCATACAAGAACCTAATCCTCATAGTTAATATATCACTTTGTTGATGTCTTGAAGACTAAGCAACATATTGTGGGAATGCATAATCCTTTTAATTTATAATTAATATATCCTTCATGCGATGATATTTATACTTCAATAGTTTTCCCAAGATCATGTTTTTTGGTTCAAGTTCTCTAGGGCCATTGATGTGGAAAAATATTAGTTTTTATACATTGATTAGATTGTCTTATTTTTCACATTGGTGGAACCCTCTTTTCCCTCCCTTCATTTCTTACCCTTAGTAGATAGACTTGTTTCCAAATATCTCATATATTGTGTATTTTTCATTATCGATCTCATTTACACATGTTAACATTCTGACTTGTACTTTTTTTCCCCTTTGAACTTTAAAATTTTGAAATGAATATGCATTTTTTGAGATGATATCTTGTCATTCCCTTATTTTTATAGGATTTATCTTAGTTATGTTTCATAGTTTGATTTTTTATTCTGCATTTTTGCTCATCATTTCCTAATATATACCTCTAGTTATGGCTATCTAGTCCCATTTCTACATTTTATTATTTATTTTTATTTCTACCATATTTTTCTTTAGGTCATATAGATGTAATATGTCCTTTTCCTCATGCCTATCTATCCCCATTTTCATCTTTATATTTATTTGTGTTTTCCAAACCTAATTTAAAATTCACTATTGTGTATATCTAGATTTCCCTAATTTTTACCATAGTTTTTAGAGTTGTATGTTCTTTTATTAGACTCATTTTCGTTTGCATGAATTATTTATATCTATTTTTATCTTTATATCATTATTATTAACATATTATTTTTTTGTGTCTAACAAAATCAAGACTAATTTATTTTCATGTGTTTTACTCTATTTTTATTTAAAAACTAATTTTTTTTAAAATGTATAAAACCTAGTAGATATATTCAAATAAAAATATATGACATTTAATCATAAATATTAATGTAGCATAATTGATTGAAATGGAAAATGACAAGTGAAATATGCTAAAAATAGTATGTATAACCAACAACAAGATAATTAGATTTTATAGTTTCTCTTTTAGTGTAACTAATATATGACAATGAAAATTATACAAAGATAAGTTTGTTATAACTCATAATTAGGAAAAAAATATAAATATGTTTCTAGACAAGTCCCCACTCCTCAGATGGTAACATAGGTTGATTACATATGTTGACTAAAGACATGTTTGTGTTGACCATGACAAAACTATAACTACTCCACCTTATATGCCTATGTATAATGAGAGGGTTGAGATATTGTGATTATGATATTTTTGTGTGAAATTTGTTATTTTCCTTCTCTTTACCTTGGAAATGCTAGGGGTACTTATGAGAGATAGAAACCTATTGAAAGAGAGAGGGTGACTGTAATGGGATGACCTAACTCAAATCACCCCATTGATAATTTACAAATAAATTTGTATCAAAATAATTTGAGGAAGGAATCATGCCACTCATATTTCCCTTGCCTAGAGTGATTGAATAATTTATATCTTTTACTATATGTACACAGCTAGAAAATTGGATTTGATTCTTGAAAATGTTATATCTTGACATGATTTGAAATTATTTAGACTTGACTTATGACTCATCCCAGTGAATGATCTTGAATTTTTTTAGCATATGGTAGTATTTTTCAATGTAAAATTATGTATTTGTGCTCAATAAATAGTGCTAAACTAGGAAAAATTAATGACCTTTGATTTTTATTTAAAATGAAACCTTTAGAAAATTTCCTTTAGCCAACATTAAAAACATTGGGAAGCCCCACATTAATATTTCAAATTTTGGAGACTAGTTGTTGATTGGCATGGGATGAGGTCACAATAAGTGGATAGGCTCACAACAAAGGACCTATCTTCCTAGCATAAATATGTCCCAGAGAATCAAGGGCAATTTTATTGAGATGGGAATTAGTTTTAGATTTATATAGAGAGGTTTGAAAAATGAATTAGAAATGTTGTGTACTAATAAGAAAAAAAGAGGGGTTGATCTCACACATAGATAAATTGTTTAGCATAATGGAATAAAAAGTCATATATTTGGGATCCTATCAAATGGTGTAAGATATGTCAAGAATTAGCATTGTCAAGTACTTGTGACCAATTTTAGGTATCTATATTCTAGTAATTAAATTTATATATTTAAAGACAA
>JARHVA010005288.1:55000-242500 GCA_037957365.1 Torreya grandis | reverse complement strand
TTTATAATTTTTCATGTTTTGTACTCAACTCACCTATCTCATATGTATGCATTTGATAAAGTATGATGGGTTGTGTAGGTAGTATAATATAATGATCTTTAGATTGTGATTGAGTCAACTTAAAATATTTGAAAGGTGTATCATCTATTGGAATTTTATACTCGTGTCTATCATATATATATATATATATATATATATATATATATATATATATATATATATATATATATATATATATATATTTTGATACATCTATGTAATGTAGAAGGTACAAACTCTATCACATGAATCTAAGATCTCCCCAAAAGTAATTTATAATGTAAATGGTTAGGTATGACTTGAAAAATAATAGGAACCATCTTGGGACCTATTAGTAAATCTAATGTGATATTTATATGTATTTTACAAGGAGTATTATCAAATTCCTTGATATTTTATTTTTATTTTTTTATGTTGTTCATATTGATACACATTTTTTGTAGAAAATCATAGCTATAAATATGCATCCCTGAACCACTATCAATCAATGCTTGATTCACTATCAATTCATGCACTTAAAATGGAATATATAGTGGAATATATTGATCTATGATATGCTAAGGAGGTAAGTCTTTCTTATCAAAGGTAATGGCCTATATAATATCCTTAACTAGATTCATCAAAGAAGTAAATGTTGTTGATTTTGTATCACTAAGAAGAGTTGTATCATGTAGCATTTCATATCAGATATATTTTTATATTGTTGGTCTTTTTAATAACTCCAAAATAGAAATTTTAGTATGGATATTATGTATTTGATCAATGATATTGTAACCCTTATATTGATTGGATTACCTTGTGGGAGGTAGAATGGGTTGGGGATGAACATATTGAACACCTTAGTTATGTCATAGTGGATGAGGTACCCACCTTCATCTAGTGTTGACAACATAAACATTTGAATATAATATAATTCATGGGTGGTTAATATGGGTGAGATAATTAGTAAGACAACCTTGATATCTATGGATACGAGGAATAATATGAGTCCTACACACCATTTGGTACATAGTGGTCAAAGGTAGTAACTTTGATTCGATATTGAAACTATATGACAATAGGAAAACTTGAGATTATATATTACTTATTTTATCCTTTTACAGTATTTAAATATTATTATTACAAATAAAATAGTGAATAAAAATAAAACATTATAAAGTAAATATATATATAAGTAAAAATATTTCATTATTTTATTTTGATACTTTAAATTTGAAGATGTAACTAGACATAGAACATTTGATTTTAGGATTTTATATATAATTATCCTAGCTATAACAATGAACAAGGCCAAAATGGAAGTAACTATGTAGGGTTTGACCATATTATAGCCACACTATCCTATATCTAGGGTAAAATGAGAGTAACTCACCAAGGCTAACCACCTATTGGTGCACTGAAGAAATAAATGGATGAAAGGCTTCGTATGGATAAAATGGAAAAGAAACATATGTTTTTCTAATATTACATGAGGTACATGGAAATTAAAGTCCATATAAAGTTATATCTAATTGATCAAGTATTGGTGAAGCACCCCATGTACCCCAACTTAGGTAAAATTCAATACCAATTTATCCAAAATGATAGATCCTATGAGCTTTATAACTACCATAACATAGTTCTAGAAAGCAATAAAGAAGAAAAAAATAAATTGAAATAAAATATAAGGAAATATTTATGCATGGAAATCAAGAGTTTAATTTAAAATCCATAGGTCAAAGATAAATCCTAGAACAACACTAAATAAAATCAAGTATAAGATGATCAGATTTTTCTTTAGTGTATGGGAATCATGAATTTAGATGAAAACATAAAACAATAATTTAAAAAAAAATGTTAAAAAAATGTATGGGTTCACCAATATGTTTCACCATATTTTTTATTTAACAATAAAATGTTGTTTAATAGGTATAAAACTTGATAGATCTATTAAATTTTCAAAATATGACATTCAAGCATAAATGTCAATGTAAATCAGATTTGACTTAAATGGAAATTGATTAGTGGTATATGTTAAAAATAGTATGTACAATAAATAACAAGATACTTATCTTTTTATGCTAGATTCACCAATATTTTTTACCTTATTTTTTCAAAAATTAAATTTGTTTTATATAATCATGATTCTTCTCACCCTAATCCTCCTTGTGATTTTATGTCTACTCGCTATTCTTACCACCTAGTCATCAAGAGATCATTTTTATCCAAAAGAAACATCTAAAGAGAGTTATACATTTCACATTACATTAGGCAATTATAGGCCTCTTTGCTTCCTATAAAACCCTTTTCATCACCTATTTGGATCATATAAGCTTCTTGTTAACCTATGACCCTAGTTCTTAGAAGAACTAATGGCCTAGGCCAATCATTTACCTGATGGGCTATGGAATATGCCATGACTCACCCAAAATTTCTCATTTTCATTCCTTCTTATTTCAAAACAACCAAAAATGACTCTTTTAATTTGGGCTTAACCATTTTCAACCCTATTTCAGTTGTGAATCCCCCAAATGTGTTCTTCTTATTCATTCAACATGATTATCCATCTCTCTTGAATTTGTCCCTTGGAAATTCATAGATTCACTTGATACCCAAATGAGATTGATTCACTTACTCCAAATTTGTTCCTACCCTTATTACATTGGATCTTATACTTCATCAGTTAGCATTACACCTAGTTTGTACACTTGGAATGGACCTCACTCTTTTGCTTGTCCCTTCCTTAATCTATCTCTTGGACTGTTTAACATTAGACTAGATTGAATTCACGTGGTAGCTCCTTATTCTAATAAAATAAAAATTTGGCTTCTCAGTTGGTAGTTTCTTACATTTTTGTTGAGAATGATCTGAGGGCACTTTACTTACAAAGTGAAATAATTCATTTGTTTAGCTATAGTTTTATTTATATGGATATAGATTACATGTTAGGGTTAGATTTATTTTGAATGAACATTTATCATAGGTTCTAAAACACATTCATATTTCCTTTTGAAAATGTCTTTCTTTCTAAAAGTATCTTTCATTTCCTAGGTTTGAATGCTTTTGAATTATCATTTCTATATGAAATTTCTTGTTTGTTCAAATAGTTTTGCTTTCCTATATAAATTTCATTATTTCTTTCCTTTAGTTTCTTTTTTTTAATTTATATGGTTAGACCATTTAAAGATACCTATTTTTCTATGATCTTGATCATGTTATCCATAACATAGTTTTATAAGCCCATCTTTGGCCTAGTGCAATATGACAAACTAGATAGCTATCATAGACTTATATTGCCTTCATGTGTCCATACCAATTTCTTTTACCTATTCCCCCTCTACCAAACCATAATGGCTCATTCATATTCTTTGATCTAAATTTTGGCACATATGATGGGACCTATTATAATGTTTCATTCTAATTAGATCCAATTTAGAGCTCTCCCAACCCATTTCTCACTATTATCTTCAAGAATTTGATTTTAGTTATGATTTGGCTCCCTTTATGGTTATTTGATCTTGATTTGGTTTTGTTTCTTCCTACCTATTGATTCTCTGATAGTTTTCTTCTTCTATTTCTTTCCTAGTTATTTTATTTAATGATACCCATGGCTACTCTCCCACCTCTAAGATTCCATTATTTTCATATTAAGGGGAAATAAAATAATCTCAATCTTAAGTAAATAGAGACTAAAGAAATTATAGAGCCTAAAATACTCAACATGTAGCCATACATTAACCATAAAACCATAATAGCCTCCTATTACACACAAAATGTGATTGGAAATTCTATAACCAATAAAATCACTCACCTTTTCATTATTCTAAGATTTAATAGTATAAGGGTGCCTCTTCATAACTTCAAACCACTCCAAATTCACTCACATGGGTGAGGATGAACCTATTACACACTTGAATCTTGATGAGCTATGTATGACCATCAATGATTATTATATAAATCTTCACATGAATGATGAGCACCATTCCTCACATAGGATTTTGTGGCATGATGGCTCTAGAGATAGAATCAAGACCTTTTCTCATTCAATGGCCTCATATAGTTACTATTTGAGTTCCCCACCCCCTTATTAGTAGGGTAATATACAATATAAAACCCTTATCATCCCTATTGAGAGACATAGGCACTAAATTTAGTTTGTCACCCACATCATGTAAAGCCTTCCCATCTTTATATCCCTTCATTTAATATCTCATATTACCATGCTAATTTTTAATGTCATCTATAGTCTATGGATCCATGGGATACCTATCATTAGTATCAACACCCTCTAGTGAACCTTTGTCTTACCACATTTGCCCAACACCTAGGGAATTTAGATCATGTTGAACACCCATGGTCACACCGCATCACCTTATCATACCCATATGGAAAAAATCCCACTATGTGGCCACTCACCATTGCATTATTGGGAGGATATCCCTAAGGTGTGTTTCCCACTTTGGGATCCACCTCATTATCATCTCCCACATACCTAGATTATTATGACCCCTAACTATATAGGAAACATCATGGTTCCCATGAGATTTCTCATCGATCTATTCACCAACCTACCATTAACCATGCCTATAAGGATTTATGTACAAATCCTTTTTCCCCTTGGGTGCATGTCATTCCCCTCCCATGCCCATCACTCAAATTCCCTATTTTAATGGAAGCTAAGATGCTAGTCCTATGAATTTTATCATGATATTCATGATTATATGTATGGATTGAAAACATGAGGAAGGCATGATGTTGAATCTCTTCACTCACACCTATGAGTCAAGGATTTGGTGTGGTTTAAAATTTTGCCTCAAGATTCTCTATTTGTTTTCTTAGCCTTGTTGGATGATTTCCTCTAGTATTTCAATATATCCTAATTGTTTAACTTCAGAATCTGATCACTCACTTCCATGTTCTAGGCCAAGGGTGAGTCTAAATTTGAATTCATGAGTTAATGGAATTAAACCATCCACATTTTCAATATAAGGTTAATAGATGATAAAATGTATGATATGTTCATATGAGCATTGATGTAAGAGTTTCACCTTGAATTCCTCAAGTGTGATCCCACCTCTTATGATGAATTTATTAGTGTTTTAATATCAAGGTCTTTGAAGTCCATTTGGTAATTAGACTTGTACCTACTCAAAAGGAATCCTCCTTATCAAATCATAGTCATAATGTGATTGGATATGGTGTCACTAAATCTCCTTTAGAGAATAAGGAAAAAATATGGAATTAAGGTCAATTATTTGAGTAAGAGTCTAATTGAGAATAAGTCCCCTTAAATTAGAATTGGAGGGTAGTAATTGTCATATCCCTACAATCATGCTAAGTCCTACAAGTTTCACTAGATGAAGGGGGCATTCTAATAATAATGTGTCACCCATCAATCTAGTACTAAGACTGAATCCACTCTTTATATCTCACCACTTTATGATCTTTAACATAAGTTAGATGTTTTTATATAACATCTTTCTATGCATGACAAGGAAATAAATAAGAAGAATATAATAATAAAACTAAGGCTAAATCCCATCTCTCTACTTCTCACTTTATTAAATCTTTAAGTTTCTCTTTCTTAGATGACCTAAAATGGAAGGAAAATCATGATAATAGTAATTTCATTACTATGAGTCTAGGAATTTCATTCAAGAGAGGATTTTTAGTATGGTGTTAGTTCCAAAATGAAAACAAAATGAAAGAAACACACTAACTAGCATAACATCTCTAGGCCTAGACACTAGGAAGAGATTAGTTAACAAAAATAAATGACAAACACAAAAAAATAGTAAGGAATAAAATAAAATAATTACTTGACCTTCCTTGGATTATCCAAATTCCTTGGTAGTGGTGTCTTTCTCAACTTTGTGCTCATGAAATCCTTGGCAGTGGAAGCTTGGCTAGCTCCATCTCTCCTTGACACCTTTAGCTTGAGGCTTGGCTTGACTTGGAATCAATTTGGAGTAGTAACACTAATTGTAAATACTTTGAATATATTTGGGCATAATAACTTTACACAAATAATAGCTTAGAAATTATTTTCATGGCCTCTCTATTTATATATTTTTGAGAATGTCTATAATTAACCTAAACCATCTATCTTGAAATAGAGATGTGTGGTTGAGGATTAATTCAATTTTTGGAATTAAGTTTATAATTATCCTCATCATGACATTGGAAGAATAGGAAATTAAGAGGCATGGAGGGAATCATGGAAGGAATTTATGAGTCATGGAGGGCATGAATCCTAATATTTTTAGCATTTATGGCCTAGGGATGTCTTCCCAAGAGATGAGGTCACTTGATGATGTAGATAGTCCATATTCATTTCCAAAACAAATTACCCAACAAGTTTCCATGGAATTCTTAATTATGCCTTGATTTGGATAATTATCTCTTAAGTATGATTAAGTAATTTGTGCACAAATTACTCAAATTGATCAGAATGCCTTGTTATTGATAAAAAAATTGACTAGATTAGAATTGGAAGGCAATGTCAGATGCATTAGATCTATTATCCCATTTAGGATGTTATCAATAGAAAATAACAAAGGCACGTGTCTTGTGAAAGATATTTGATAGGAAAGAACAATCCATAGCACCCAAGTGCAAAATTGGCATTTTGAATCAAAATGATATGATCAAAGTTAGATGGCCCATAAATTGCATTACCCCATTTAGGGATACCCTAGAAAAAATTAGCACTTGAATATGTCAATTTCAAATCATTTAGCATGTTTTAGTGTTTTTAGGCCAAATTGTGTTTTTTAAGTAGAAATTGGACAAAAGCCTGATTAGAGGTTTTAGTGGCTAGTTTTAGGTGTCTACAATTGCTACTATTGACATAGCCTCTATTAGTTATGATAAACATCTGATTGGGTCAAGAGACTAAACCTCTTAGAGGTAATAGTGGATACGGTCTCACAGTACCTCCCATAGAGTTATGGAATCCCAAAGTTAGGTTTGAATTTTAACATAATATCCCTCCCTAAGATATCCAAAGCCCTTACTCTATCATAGAGATGCATTACCTCTCTATCAATATCTCCTTAGATGGCCTTCTCTACATTTTTCCTAAGAAAATGACCCTCATATTTGATGATCTTGGTCTTTATAATGAGGTTCCACTATAGGATGATGATGAGATCTTGTTCAAATTAAACATCCCTAATATTTCTATCTTACCTACCTTATCCTTTGACCCTACCTCCTTGATAGACCCTATCATTTTTGAAACTAAGGATAAATTCCCACTTTATAATGAGACATCAGTATATGATTACCACATCAAGATATGCATCATATATGAGGGTGCCAAATTAAACATCATGACCTTCTAGGTGTTCAATGTGTTAGGTATTATTCACATGAAGCTTTATGGGTCCCACTATAACTATGTTGGTTTCAATAATGACATAGTCATACCTATGGGTAATTTGAAGCTTTGAGTAATGTTTGGAGCCAAGATAGTTAGGATTGAGTTTTATGTGTTAGATTTAGGCCCTTGTCCATCCCTAGACTATTTCCATGTAGGCAATTATGTAAATAATGTTTTATGTCATCCAATTTCTATATGAAGGTGAGGTTCATACCTTGGAGGCTAATCCAAATCCTTTGTCATTACTATATGCAAATATAAATCCATATAATGAGGTTTTTTTGTCTCCTTATAGGGTCCTACAAGGCACCAATTTTTGAATATTACTTTTTCAAGGATGAATGGTTTGATAATGATGATTATATATTGATGTTCACTCTTCTTGCACCTATTATGTGATATTCATCATCCTCTCCCTCATTAAATCATCAAGATATATCTTTGATCTTAGGATAGATATTTAAATACATCTCCATGATTATTGAGCCTCTTATGTTATCATGACTTATCTATAGTGGAATAAAAAATCTTAATGATTCCCCTGTAGAGGCCTCTACAATTTTTGATTCATATTTTGACTACCATCTCATCCACATCATGTAACATAACTTATTAAAGGATAATAAAGATTAAAATAAGGTCATTATGGTGCATTGTAAACACCATCACCCTCTCACTAATTTGGGTTTATAGAATTCATTTACTAGTTATGGCCCCACACTTGATATTCCCAAGGTTCAAGTCATGAATGTTAAGTTGAAGGAGTTGGATAAATATTCCCTTGTTCCTCTTCCATTTGGCCTATTTTTTTGCCTACATGGGGCTTGATTGGCCCTTTGAAGAGTAGGCCATGACTTAGTATGATAAGTCACAAAATTCCTTTGAGGTAGGCTATAAATTAGGTCTAAGCAGTGACCTACATTTAAGGTAGGTCATGACATGGGCCACCATTGGCTTGGTTAGCCCTAAAACTTACTATATCACCCTCCCTAAACCATTTTTAATTGTATAATCACTCTCATAATGTTTATTATTAGATCTTTTAGGTCTCTTTGGAATTTTTTGGCATGTGCACTCCTATTTAGATGCATGGTAGTATTAGAGTCTATTTTTTCTCAATAGTGTTCCTGATTGATCATAGTTGGTCTTATACTAACTTATCCATTATTTTTCATTATGGTCTATATAGGTGTCTTAGGTTACTATTTTATATTTTTCAAGACTCACTCTAGTTTTATCTAGCTAGTTTTCATGCTTCACAAGCCTCATACCACCCATCTTCACCTCTTATGGTGGGTGGCATTGGTTCCCTTGGTATGATTGTGACTTTATCATATTATTTATCTTCCTCATGAAACTTACATACCTAAAATTATGTTGAGATTATCCCCCTATGGATATTTATTACATCCTTGACCCTCATAATGGTGCACCATTCTATGGTGGATCACATTGATGGTGGTATTTAAGGCAACCCAAGACCTGCAGCTATGGTCTAGACTATTGATGGTCCATGGGACCATGAGCTTGTTTCAACTATTTTATTTTTTACCAGTGATGAAAGAAACAATACTAAGTAGCATGTAATCATTTGAGCCATGAATGATACATGTGTGTTATGCATGTGTTATTTAGTTTTTTTTATATTCACTCTTAGGTATTGCTTAGCTCACTAGAGTTTGTAACATCCTTAGAATTTAGTTTATACACCTCTATGAGGAAATGCATGATTTTATCTCATACTTTAAGGACTTTTATATCTCCCATATCCTTCATTTATAGAAAACTAAAGTGGATGATTTGGTGAATGCCATCTTGTATTTCTTAGTTTTATGTCACTTTTTTCCCTTTTGATTTAGGAGATAGAGTTGGTGATAGATCATGTAGAGTTTGAAATTTTACCCATTGGATCATGAAATTAAATATTCATTTATTGATATTCCCATTAGGTAAGTTCAATCAATATTCTCTATCTTCCTTTCTATCTCTTTTATTATTTATGGTGTGGCTTCTAGGTATGATATAAAACTCTTTATTTTTTAAACACTATGTACACCTAGGGTGCATATATATCATGATTCATCTCACCCTACTACTCCCTATGATTTTAAATATAATCATTAGGCTTATCACTTGGTAACCAAGAGATCATATTTGATCCAAAATAACCATATAGAGAGTTAAACCTTCATGCATTACACCAAACCCTTTTAAGCCTCCCCACTCCCTAGATAACCTTTTTTGGCACCTATTTGGACCATACACACATCTTGTTTTCTTAGGTCACACTTTTACCTATTAATCCATGGCCTAGGTCACAACTCACCCAAAATTTCTTATTTACATTCTTTCCCATTAAAAAATTGCCATAGATGTATCTTTTTGGTTGGGCTTGACCATTTTTAACCCTATTTCAATTTTGAATTCCCCCATGTCTACTCTTAATATTAATTATAAATGATTATTAATATATCTTTATCTTTCCCATAAAAAAATCACATATTTAGTTGCTACTCAAACTAGATTGATTCATTTTCTCCTCAATTACTATTACCCTTATTGCATTAGCTGTTATGCTTCATCAACTAACATTTCACCTAATTTATGCACCTAGATTATCCCTCATTATATTTCTTATCCCTAACTCTCTCTCTCTTAGATTTTACAAAAGTATACTAGATTAAGATCACTTGAAATATCCTTCATCTAATCATATCAAACTTGGACCCTCATTATTTTCTTACATTATTGTTGAGCATGATCAAAGGCACCTTGCTTACAAGGTGAAATCTTTAATTTCTTTATATTTAGTGTTATTTTTATGTTTATAGATTAATTTTAGGGTTAGATTAATTTTTAATGATAATTAATAATAAATCTTAAAATTTATTCATATTTAATTTTGAAAAAATCTTTCTTTTTGTTATCATCTTTCATTTCCTAGGTTTGCATGCATTTAAATCATCATTTCTCTCTAAAATTGCTTTCTTCTTTAGATAGTTTTCCTTTCCTATATAAATGACATTTTTTATTTAATTTAATTTTTTACATTTATTTTTTTAGACTTGTTAGACATACCTTGTTTTTATATGAGCTTGATCACATTAGACATAACCTAGTTCTATAAGCTTGTCTTTGGCTTAGTGTAAGCTGACAAACTAGATAGCTACCATAGACATCTAGTGGCTTAATGTGTCCTTCATCCCAATAGTGTTTGATTATTCTACCTATACCAAAACCTAGTGTCCCATTAATATTTTTTAAGCTAAAATAAGTATAAAACTTAATAGATCTCTTCAAATTGGATTATATGACATTCAATCATAAATTTAAATGTAAAGCACAATTGACTAAAAGGGAAATTGATACATAGAATATGTTGAAAACAGTAAGTAAAACCAATAAAAATTTAATTATATTTTATGGATTTTGTTTCAATAAAAATTAATCTTGATAGTTAAAAATAGATAAAGATATGATTACGATAGCTTAAAATTGGGAATAAAATATGAAGATGTTTTTTTGCATGTCCACTTTCCCTGGACAACAACGTTGGCTAGTTGTATCTATTTAATATGGAATTGTGCTCAATGACTATTAAAAAAACTAATTCTCTTCCTTATATGCATATTTATACTAAGAGGGATAATATTTTGGGATTCTAACATTTTCATGCAGAATTTGTTGTTTTCCTTATATTTGCCTTGGAAACCCTAGGGGTATATGTGAGAGCTATAAACCTAAAAAATATAGAGGGGGAGTGTAATAGGATAAAATAACCCCAATTTAACCCTTGATTATTTGTCATTTCTTATGTATATAGATACTCTAAGGAGGGAATTGAGTCATACATAATTCTCCCACCTAGAGTGGTTGTGCAATTATGCTTCTTGACTATATGTATGTAGATAGAAATTTAGATTTGATAGTTGATAATGTTATATATTTAATTGATTTAAAATGTTTCAAAATTGGTTTGTGACTAATCTTAGTGAATGATATTGAATTTTTAAATAATATGGCATATTTTCTCAATGTGTAATAATATGTGTGTGTGTGTGTGTGTGTGTGTGTGTGTGTGTGTGTGTGTGTGTGTGTGTGTGTGTGTGTGTGTGTGTGTGTGTGTGTGTGTGTGTGTGTGTGTGCGTGCGCTCAATAGATAGTGTCAAGCTAGGAATAATAAATGACCTTTGATTTGTATTTATTTACCTAGTTTGGCCTCATCCCATGCTAATTAATAAATAGTTTTTAATTTTAAAAATATTAATTTGGGTCTTTTCTTACATTTTTTAAGGTTGGATAAAGGAAATTATCCAAAGGTTATACTATAAATACAAATCAAAGGTCATTTATTATTCCTAGCTTGACACTATATATTGAGCATATATATATATATATATATATATTTCTTACATTTTTTAAGGTTGGATAAAGGAAATTATCCAAAGGTTATACTATAAATACAAATCAAAGGTCATTTATTATTCCTAGCTTGACACTATATATTGAGCATATATATATATATATATATATATATATATATATATATATATATATATATATATATATGCTCAATGTATAGTGTCAAGCTAGGAATAATAAATGACCTTTGATTTGTATTTATAGTATAACCTTTGGATAATTTCCTTTATCCAACCTTAAAAAATGTAAGAAAAGACCCAAATTAATATTTTTAAAATTAAAAACTATTTATTAATAAGCATGGGATGAGGCCAAACTAGGTAAATAAGTTAGTGGTAGAAGACCTATCTATCTACTGTGTATCAATCCTAGAGAACCAAGGACAACTATCTTGAGATGGGAAGCAGTCTAAGAGAGATGTAGAGAGGTTTTAGAAATTACTTGGAAGGTATGTTTAGTATTGACATAAAATAGGGTCAAGATTTCATATGCATAAATGGATTATAGGAATTGTGAGTAAGATTTATGTATTTGGGTGTAATTCATGTGGTTCAATTATCGCAATAATTAACATTGTCAATTACTTATGACCATATTTATGTATATATAACTTGCATCTATTTTAGTGTAAAGCTAAGTTTTATTATGTATATGTTAATTCTATTTATTCAATGCATTTACAATCAATTATTTTAAATAATTTAATTCATTTCATATTGATATGTTTCTTTCTTAAATCACTAACTTGAATTACACTATTGTGACACATGATTAGATTTGGGTGGTGCATATTTATACACCTCATTTATTTCACTTAATAGTGATTTATCTGGTAGGACTCATTGGTTAATCATATCACTAAGTGCATTCCCTAAGGATTTCCTCAAGATTGGGATAGTATAAATCATGGTACATTATTAGATATTCCCTCATGATCATATATTATATGTGTGCATATTCATTATCATGTTTTATATTCATTATAGCCTCCATTTGATCAATTTACCATCCTTTTTATTGTATTAATGTTTGAAAATATTTTTCCTAATGACTTGGTTTTTTCAAGTTAGCTTTTCAATTATCTTAATCTTTCCTAAGTAACTCAATCCCATCATTTCCCCTTTTCGTACAAACTCAACCATAATGACATAGTATTATTTTTTACCTATTTTGATTTCTACTAACTCAATTAAGCCGAGTCCATTGGATTTTAAGATAGGTGAATTTTATGGATTTGGTTAGTATATATAGGATTCATAAATATACATTTTCATAATAAACACATCTAATATTGTATTCCCATAGATTAAATCTAGTATTAGTATGAAGAATAATAATTAGGGTTTAGAAGCTCACAATTCAATGTTTAGTTTTCAAGAGATCTTTGAATGACATAAGAAGATATGTTAAACCATCAATTTACACCTAATATTTGAAGTACCAAACTAAGAATAAATATTTATTATTACTTACATATTGATCATCGCCTACAACATATCTCACAAAATACCATTTGAGCCAAGAGATTAATTAATGAGTTGACAAATCAACCAAAGGTACATGTCCCTATCCCTATACTCTTTATTTATTTGCATTGGTAAATATATATGTGTGTACGGTATATTATTATGTTTTTTATTTACATGATTAGTTTATTATATGATTATGAGTATATTTATATCTTGGCATGTTTTTATTTAATTTGTTTACACATCTTATATTCAATCCATATTTTATTACCTCTTAGTTATAATAATTAGTTTAGATACCTACTGGATACTACCTAATGATAACTCTGTATTTATAATACAAATTTTACATAACTAATCCAAGTGAGTCTTTGTTCATTAATTACTTTTAAAAACTTTTGAATTATATCATTGTTACAAATAGTTCTTGCTTACATCCCTAGCCCACTTTGGGATGCAACATATTTTAAGCTTGTTTGATCACATACCTTCTCCATTTTCATATATTATAGGATATTTATAATTTTAGTGGTATTCATACAACATAAAAAAATAACCATTACTCATAAGATTTATATTGAAAATTTTAACAATGTTATGTCCTAGAACATAGGTGGGTATCATTTTATGTACATATAAATTAACTAATGGACAAATTTAAAAGTTGAGTTATAAAGTAACATTAATATCTTAAATAATTAAGTAGTTAAATGGATAAAAATATCAAATATGTAAAGTATATATTACATTATTTCTCTATAAAAATGTGGAGAGAAATATATCATTATAAGATGAAAATATATATTATAATTATGACCTTAATTCCATGTTATTTTCAAGAATAATAATAAAAATTAAAGGTTTATTAATCTAATGGAAGAATATATGTCTTATCCATATCATAAAACTCAAGGGAATTATTATATTTCAAACTTAAAAATGATTATGTTTCAAGACATGTTTCATTATTTCTAAACAATACCTAGGATTGGTAATCATATGGAGGTTTTCTTCTAGATACATGTAGCTTTTGTAATGGTTCTAAGTTGACAAAATCTCAAACTATTATACCTTTTGAAAAAAAGTGATATTAATGGAAGTTGATCTTATGCACTTAGGAGAATTACACTAGAGTTTATGTGATCCCTCAAAAAAATTAAAATTGATCATAGAAAATTATATATCTTACCATTAAGTATATAATTAAACTTGGAAAATGATATTTATTCATTGTCTAATATAATTATTCTTGTGAAGGCCATCATATTATTATCAATGTTAAGATTAGGTCAAGTTTTTTTAATATATTATTATTATTAATTATTAAATGGAAAGATATTTTTGAAAGGACATTTATATGGAGTTATATGATAATTTTAATATAAAAATTACTATGTGAAAAAAATAAGATTAATTTTCTATGCTAGAAAAAATAGAGTAATTATTATTATAATTATTATTTTAGGTCACAATCATATATATTCACAAGTTGTGTGTTAAATAAAACTATGGAAAAATCATATATAAATGTTTATTTTGTAAAATAAATATGTGGTGAAGGTGATTGTCAGTTTATAGAAAATAGAGATTTAATTATTGGTACTTAGTCTACCTTTGGAAGAAAGATTATTTCCAAGAAAATATATCAAGTTATTAATGATGACAAGTTTTTTTAATGTATATTTATAATATTATTGTGTTACATGAAGGTAAAAAAATTGAGGCTATGTTTATTTTTGAAAGGAAATATGTAAATTCATAATTGTATTAGACCCTAATTCTATGAATGGATATGTAGGTAACTTAATGAAATTATTCTATCAAGGGAATAGGTCTTCAGGGTTTGTCATTATGGTAATCATATTATATACTCACAAACCATTCTTATTGTGTTTTATATTATATATGTGTATGACATTAATTGGTATCATTGTCTTCACATTATGTTTTCCATAAAAAATTAAAATTATGTGTGATCAACTATATTTTGGAGTCTTTATTATAACGTCTTTTCTTAATAATTTTTATTGAAATAGTTAATGATAAATAGTTTTAAAAATTAAATCTCTTATATGTATATGAATGTGATGTTTTATTCCATTAATCTTACCTTTAAAAATTCTTATATATTTTTCTTAGGGATCACATTAGTTTGGTGTAGTATTTTACCTTTCTGACTCATATTATCTATTTAAATAAAAATATATCATTTTTTTTCATATTTTTATTAGTGTAAAAATAAGGAATGACATTTGGAGTACTAAATTTATGTATAATTAGATATTATTATCTTCATCTTGAATTTAAGTACAACCATTTTTAAAAATAATCATGTTAGATCCAAGGGGTAATTAATGCACCAAAAAATTAACCCATGGTTAGTATCCTATCCATATAATTGTTATTTTATATTGTAGTGGTTATATTATATTTGTTTCATTATCCATGATTATATTAGTGTAAGTTTGTTACCACTTTACTATAATTTTCATGATATTTATTTACACCTCATTGTTACTATATAATGACACTTTTACAACCCTTAGTTTAGATACCTCATGGGATTTTAATGTTGATCATTTACACATCTTGGTTATAGTCTAATGACACCTTAGATATAGTTATGTCTATGATTTTTATTTATTTTTTATATTCACATTATATATTCCTTACAAATTCCATACATATGTCCCTTGTCTATAGTCCTGTAAATATTATTTATCTAATTTATTTTATATTTTTTGTATCTAGTATGATTTTATACCTTTTAATTTTTTAGAAGATCCTTATATTATTAACCATTATTCGATTACATAAGTTTACCACATTAGGTTTGTGTTTTACCCCAACACACCTCATTTCATCATGTCAAATAGGGACACACTTGGCTTACTAAATTTCTCCAAGACAAATTATAAAGAATTGATCCATTGAGAAGAAAACCTTAGAATATAGACATTGACATATTTCATATATAATAAGGTTGATTTTTTATTTAGGTATTACGTTTATTTATTAATATTAAAATTTAAAATGTTTTTATATTTATTTTTAAAATATTTGACTTTTAAAACAATCATTTTGAGTAACTACTAGGACCAATCACATCATGTTTTACTATGTGTATACTTGGTTTTGATCTTATGTAGGATATTTCACAATAATTTTTTTTTCAATTTCATCTTTAGGATGTATCTAGGATCATCTTCTCATGATAAGTATCACTATTATTCTTATTCAAAGCCCTCAATGATTGACCAAGTCTTTATTCATATAAGTCACCTAGTTTATGATAAGTGTAACCATATTATTAACATGTAACTTAAGAGAGAGAACACATCACAAAGTCATCAAAGAAATAGAAGTAGTGATATATTTACAAGTTTCATTATCTTGCTCATCCCATCTAAAGAAAATTTACATAATCCACCAAGTTCAATGATATTTTGGGTCTACGAGATTACTCCACATGTCATGATCCCACCAAATCATAGATAATTTAAATGGAATATATTATATAATCCTATAGGTTAGTGTATTTCTAATATTATTCCATGGGGCATCATCTTAAGAACCCATAGTCTAACATAATGAGGTATAGAGTCAAAGTTTGAAGACCTTATGGATCATCAAGATTTTTCCATGTGTTACAATTTTGATTATCCATGGATTACATAGAATATGCTAAATAATATTTTACTTCAATCATATGATTCATTGATATCATACCACTTTTCATAATATCGATAACCCATAACTAAAGAATCAAAGTATAAAAGATCAAAACTTGGAATCCAACAAACAAGTGATATGCAACCATATGTTCAAGACTAAACAAATTAATTATAAATCATCAAATAAAATTTAAGAAAGAATGAAAGGATGACATATGTCATAATTAGATGATGAGGCATCCATAAGTAGTGAAAGTATGACACATGATAATACAATACACATAAGTTAATAATATAAAATAAAAATTCAAATAAGAAAAGAGTATATGGGGAATGGAGGAAAATATATTAATACATTTAATCTAAATGAATTAAAAACTAAATAAATTTAATTTATAGAGACCACAAATCTAAAGAGATATTTGGTTTATAAAAACTTGATTTAATCTCAGTCTTCTTATTATTTTAGGAAAATTGTGAATTTGAGCTCCTAAGAAACAAATAGACTTCAATTTTTAGGGATAACATAGAGTCTTTACATAATTTTAATGGATTCATCATCTCACACTCCTCCTCCCTTAGATTATTGTATTATAGGCATGGCATAATACATGGATATAGTATTTGATTTAGAAATATTACAACACAAGTTCAGACACTATTTATCCATAGGGGGAGAAGTAGATGATATAAAGCCATGCATAGTAGGGGATCAACCATCCATATTTATCAAGTAATACAAAATTGACATATTGGATACCAAGTTAGTATGCCTACACAACATTACAATAAAACTTGAGGTAATGCCCTACACTGACCTACTATATGATTGGTTTACAAATAGATATATTTTCAAAAAAATATTATAGTTTGAGTTAAATATGGCATACATTGGTGGTAACACCTTTGAAAATAATTATATGATCCCTTTTCAAAGATAAACTATAGTCAAATTATGATAAATGCATGGTTATATTCAAATATAATCCATATTAAATTGAGGTAATGGGATGACAACCCAAATAGCTTTGAAATTAAAGGCCCAATTTCCTCCCTTCCCATAGTCAATTTCAAGCCAAGGATAAGACTTGATATGGATATGATGAATTTATTATATGGTTTCCATAATATTTCATACATCCATGAGATATGGGTCATGATATTAGACATTATTTTGAGTGAAAATTAGATCGATTCCCTTGGGGTAATCATTAGTTTTAACTTAATACATTAAATTGGAAAACTTGCTAACCTACAAGATGAAAATTTATACATGATGTCTTATGTAGTGAAAACCATAACTTCCATGGTGCACCCTTATTATAAATAATCTTGGTCACCTTCCATAAAATATCCTAAGAATATATTATGTGATGAATTCAACATCTTTCACATATTTAGATTCATGAATCATATTCAAAGGATTTTAGATAATTTTTACCTTATGGTATGTGGGGCCATCTATGGGGATAATATTGCCCAATTATTAGGCCATATCAAGAGAAAAATTAAGAAAATGGGTGATTATTGGTGTTATCTTGATTTTACCATAATTAAAATTGAGGGAACTACAACACCACATTTTTTTTCACATAATGTTCTAGATATAGTGGTTGAATAAGAAATTACTACATAGTTGGTTGATAGTGTAGATTTCCAACTTGGGGGTGCTAAACAAGAACTCTTCATCTAACTCCTCTTATAATTGACTTTGTGAAATACATGAAATGGGAGAACCTTATTTATTTTGGTGAAATTATAATACATTATCATTTGAATAGGGCACTATTTAAATATTGGGATCTAAGGAAAATGTTAGAGAGAACATAAAAACATTTAAGAGAAAAATTAAAAACTCTTATGTACATTAGTGGTATAATAATGATTCAATATTCCTTAATGTTGAATATGAAAATTAGGTTATCATCTTAATGTGTAAGTTTGGTATGTCCATGGTAGTGGCTTATAGGATCCAATAGATCCTATTATCACTAGGAAATAAGCAAGTCAAATTGATAGTGAGTAATGGATTTCAATACCACATCATGGGCCTCCTTGCCAACTAGAATTAAAACTAAGAAATTATATAATTAAAGAAGAAAGTGAACCTAGATAAATAGGCCCATAATATGAGATTAATGTTCTTGTAAGTTTCCCCATACCCCAAAGAGCTACCATTTATTATCCTAAAACTACTATGGGGAAATCAATAGGTCGAATAAAAATAATGGCCATTTTATATTACTCCCCTCCCTCTATTAACCAATGTGTAGTAGATGAGTCTACCTTGATGATAATCTTAATTTCCTATTAACATTGTTCCTCCATCACCATTCCATATCATGGATCCACCCATGACTAAATCTATTACCACTTTACCTCCACCTTCCACTTTTATATCCCCTTCATCTTCCATTACACCTACATTAGGACTAGCCCTTACTCCTCTAAAACAACCTCTAAAGACTTACCAAAGGAATCTTAGGAATCCTCATGTGTCTCCCAAAGTTGTATAAAAAGAGTAAAGGCATTATGAAGACGTATCTAGCAAAGGAGGCCATCTATATGAGGAGTCTGAGGGTGAACTTGAGGAAGAACAAAAATAAATTGATGAAGATGATGAAGAAGAATAATGGATGTCTAAATAAGACACAAAACCTAAGGGGATATAATTTTTTGAGGAAATAAATGAAGAATGAGAGGATAAAATTAAATCTATAGGAACAAAGATATATAGAGATTATGAGGAGGTTGAACAAGAAAATTTTATCTCAATTAAAATTGAGTTGTTATCAGAAGAATAAAAAGGTATGAAGGACAAAGTAGATTCCAAGTAAACGACTTCAGTTCTAGAGCAAACTCTAGTTACAACTCAAAGTTCTCTGCCTTAAAATGTAGACTAAAAAACTATAGTGAATATTCCCTCATAGATATATAAGTTATAATTATAGAAGGTAGGTAGACAAGGCCTAATAATTATTGAGAAACTAAATGTGAGATTCTATTTTTACAAAAAACCAATACATTAAGGAAGGTCAATAGGAACATTATGGTGGTATAAGATGATAATGTTGAGCTAGAGTAGATAGAGGAGCTTTTATGTCTAACAAAGAAGATAAATCTCAATCATTTAGACCTATATTTGTATAGAGAGTATCCATATAGCTTTTTGGATGCAATTGGATGAGTCATAAAATAAATGTTTAAGAGTTATGGCCAATCTAGGTAAAGATTATAATAGGCAAACATCATTCACTCACATATGGGAGTTGTAGATAAGTTATAGATAATGTGAAAAGTGTAGTAAATAAGTTATATGATATTATTAAATCAATAATGTCTATAAATATTGAATCCCAACCTAAATGGATATATATATATATACATATATATATATATATATATATCATTTGTATAATAAAATGAAATATATGGATGGCATGATTAATTTTTTGGGCCAAGCTATAATAAATATAGCTTATCCTCATCAAAATTTAGTAACAACACAAAAATTTGCATGGGCACAAAGTCATGTGGCCATAAAGAGAGACAACTTACTTGACTTGCATAAATAAATGAAAACCTTGATATAACTATTTATGAAATGTGAAAGGGAAGTAATCTCCATTTTGAAAGACATGAGGGAAATGGATGTGAGTACTCATATCAAGTAGTTGGTTGTCAATCCCATTTTTTAAGGTCTTCTCAAAGTTCTAGTTGACATACTCTGAGATAAAATTGAGGGGATAATCTATAATACTAATGAATAAATCATGCATCTAATATATTTTGATAAGGGAAAGGTCATGAGCACAAATACTTTGTATATAGAAGTCAAAACTATCATGGTTTTGCATAAAAAGTTGATGGATAAGACTTATTAGTTATTTAAAATATCTCTTCTTAATTTTTAGACTATCAATATTGATTTTTAAGAAGTCACACATTATATATACATACGGAAGCTAAAAATCAACCAACCTATAAACCTGTAGAACATCCCCAAAGTACATAGCATTAGACTTTTAAGTATACATTAGTGAAAACTATGACTAGGCCCACCTATGTCCCACTTCCCACTTCCAAAAACGTAATTGAAATAATGACTACTTTATCTAATGCTTCAATCACAACATCTTATGCATCACTTCTTACTATGGTGCCACCAATGCCACTGTTTACTATAATTTCACTTCTAATAAGCAAAACTACTATCATTACAAAATCTACCCTAGTTATAAATATTAAAAAAAAATAGGTTTTGAATATCAAACTTCACCTCTAGGAGGTGCCACATCAGCACCATAGGTGTATTTTAATATGAGTTGTATGATTAAGTTATGACTTGAGTTTATTTTTAGTTGTGATATTTTTTGTATCAAAGAGTTCTTTAGGCAGAAGACTATTGTTTAATATTATGTTATATACATGCATGGCATGAATGAGTTTTAACACTTAGTCCTTAAATTAAGAAATGTAAATTTAGACTTTGTTTGGAGGATGAAGCAACACTTCCCCAAGTTTTATATATTTATATCCCCCCAATTTTAAAAGGAAGGATAATTTTTGGTTATCAAGATAAATAATGAATTTTAGAGATTGTTCTACAAGTTTTTTTAGATGTGAAATATTTTGTTCTTCTCCAAATATATGATTCATTTAATAATTTCCATTATTCTTGTATTTTTGTCTTAGGTTTCTGTAGAAGTGTTATTTTATATAGTTATTCATGTTGTGCAGTAGAAAATTTGAATAATGTATGTTCAATAATCATAACTCCCTTTGTAAATTTGTTATTATAGTCTTACAAATACTACAACCTCTAGTTATGAGAATTAATGTTTATTATGTTTGGTTCCCCTAATTCCTAACTATGTCTATTTATCTTGTGAGTTAATAGTAACTTTTGTCATGCATTATCTTTCTACTATTTGACCTATAGTTAACTATCTAGTTTAAATGGGTTTCATCTCACTTTGATTCACAAACCTTCTCTTCTACCCTACCCTTATTTCATTTTTTTGAGTTTATTTTGGTCATGCCCACTTTAGGTTAGATTCACCCATCCACCCATCTTAATAAATTCTAGACTCATGTCATATATGAAGCATTCGAGTTAAACAACTACTCTTCTCACCACTATTCCACCACCAAGTTTTTTAAAAAACCTAATACCATAAAAAATAGTGCCTTGGAGTGAATCTTCTTTCACTAATCCTAAAATTTTAGAGGATACCTCATAAATGTTCATTAATGTGCATAAAACCCAAATTAATAAGAATTAGATTGTCACTAGAAAGAGGGGCACCTTTTTATTTCTTTAAAAAGATCACTTGAGTGCACTAGATACATCCAAATCAATAATAAGGTCCACCTCTAATACTAGCATGTTATTCCCACCCTTTCAGATCCATATAAATGTTAGGTTATATGGATAAATATTAAAGGGGCCTCGAATTGAATCCTATTCCCAAATCATAAAAATTCAACTTCCTCCATGTAAGATGGACTTAACCTAATTATCTAGTTTTGATATTACTGTCCCCATAGATGTGTATGGATTACCTATAAATCCTAAAAAATATATTCCTACTTTTTCTCCCTCAATATTTATTACTACCAAAAAACACATAAAGGCTTTAAAATTTTATTTATGGATGCTAAATGTAACCCACAAATATGTGGCATGTATACTCTTCCATTTCACCTTATAATATATTACTAATGACTAGTTATTCAATATTCTAAAAGATTTTATTACCTTTTAAAACAAGTTTTAGGATACTTTCTTCGCACAATTTGGATAGGTCACCATCCCAAGTTTCATATAACAATACTTTACAAGCACAATGAGTGATCCAAATGATCTAATCAGATCCTTCAATTCTAGATTCCAAAATATGTATAGCTAGGTTGATAATGACTATAAACCCAATGAATCATTAACCCTTGATATGTACAAGAATGCCTTCGAGTCTATAATAGTCATCTTTATCCATAAAGTATATAATATTACCACACTACCACTATCCTATGTTTAAGTTATTAATAATGATAGGTATTTCAAACCTAAATTACAAGCTTAGACTCTACCTAATATTGGTCATAATTTTCCATCCCTCAATCCTATTTCAAATGCTAATCAGAATGGTGTGGCTCAAAATCAGAACCAACTATATACACAATTGCTTCTAGCCCATGTTATAGCTAACTAACACCTTAGATTTTTGAATCATCCTATGTCTACTCCTAATCAATAAATAATAACCAATCATTGATATTAGTAAAAAATACTACTACATAAGGTATTACTTCTGATTCTATAAAATAAGAATTAGATGTTATCCAATGAATGGTATAAAAGGTGATTAATGAGTTTTTGAGCATGTAAAAGTAAATGGGAAACACCATTGGGTACAATACTAATTAAAAAAATCATATCAAAGGTATAACAAAACTTTCAATATATCTAACAACAACATAAAACAATGATCATCTAACAAGATGACTAATATAATCATCTTGTAAGTAACACTACCTAACTAGTGTCGAGTCCATAATACAACTCAACATGGTGAGATATACTATATATAGTTTTAAACTACTTTTGAGATATTTCAAAAGTAAATGGATAGATAATAAAGCTTTACAAATCAACTAGAGCCACCCTCTTCCACTACTCCTATTCCTTCGAGCCCAAAGATGGTCTTTAAAACATATGATTTCCCTTTCCTAGTGGAATATGAGAATAAACCTAAATATAATACAAATTAAACCCAAGCCTTTCATTAGTTTTAGATAAATAACTATAATTTGAGGAATACGAAGCCTACTAGCTCTTATATACCTACAAATAATAATGTTCCTACTCATCTAGATCCTAATGTAAACTATCATCTACCTCCCCTATAAGGGAATGATTAGATACAAAGTGCATAGCCATGGATCAAATGAGGGTAAAATATAGTTGAAGATATGAATAAGAACATGTAAAATATCAATATTCATGAGTTGGATCATATTATTTAGTAAAGATAATTATTTCTTAAAGTCTTGATTAGGAGGCCATCAACTGACAAATAAAATTTTACTCATACCAACATGGTTATTTATAAGGAAAAACTTGAGACATCACCTTTTCTTCTAACCATCATAATATTTGGTAAGAATATGCATAATTTTTTGGTTGACTTATGTGCCTCAACCAAGGGTGGCCCTAAAATTGTAAAAGTAATTTGTTCCATGCATTGGGGAGTTGATGAATATACACCTTCAACTTACCTCTAAGCTATGTGTATAATAGTACATACACATTTTGGTCATTGACATTCCTAAATCTTATTAATTGTTACTAATCCTTGATTGGTTGAAGACATTGAATGGATATATGGAAATAGACTTCTCACACATGTAGATTCCTTTAAATTGAGTAGCTAATTAAATTAGAGTGGATAGAGAACCAAATATGAAGTACCTGATTACAAAATATAATGGCCAAAAATGATAAGGTTGACTTTTCATCCTCACATGTAGGTGTTTACACATTGACCATAAACCATGAACCTCATGAACAAGAACTTAAAGGTTCTTAATAGTTATATAATATCTATTTTTATGGTGTAAGATCTAATAAAGGTCTAGGTGTTAGTATAGCTTTGACCAACCTAGATGAGAAGCAATATCTAACTATATATAGATTATAATTCCCTTGCACCAATAATTAGGCTAAGTATGAAGCTTTAATTTTGGGCTTAAAATTTACACTAAATCATGACATCAATAATTTACAAATTTTTGGTGATTTATATATGGTTGTTAACTATAATAGAAAGAAATATCAATGCAAACTTGTTTACTTCAATAAGTATAATCACATATCCTATAATATGATTGAATCCATCAAAACATTCAATATCAAAGTTATTCTGAGAGAATATAATCAAAAAATAGATTCATTAATAGTTTAATATTCCAATAAATAACCACTATAGGAATATAAAATGCATAAGTTTTCCATGGAGACAGTTCCTTTCCCCTCTATCCCAAACAATGTGTAAAACTTGCTAGTATTTGATGATGATCAACAGATCATATAGTTTATGAATAGTTATGGAGTCTTTGAATCTTAAATAATAGATGAAAATTATTTTGAACCTATAAATTTAAAAAATATTAGAGAATATGGAATCTTATAGCTAAGATAAAATCATATTCCTATGGGAAAGGTCTCATTAGAGCAATCCTTTGACATGGATCCACAAGCCCAAAAACAAAAACAATCTAAAATAACTATATATAATTTTGTCAAATAGAACCTTAGAATTGATTAACATCCTCAATATGTAAATATTGGTTTGAGTTTCACTAAAAGTGAGAAATAAATTTAAGGGTCTACTCACAAAATATAAAGATGTGATAGTTTGGACATATGAAGATCTGAAATTCATTGATCTCAAGGTCATCACACACACTATCCCTTTGAAAATAAAACACAAGTCCTTTAGGAAATGTTAGAGGATAGTAAAAACAATTTTAAATCCACTCACTTAGATAAAATTATACAATTTATTATATGTTAAGATTATGTTTCCAATCAGACAGTACACATGGGTCACAAACTTAGTGCCTGTTAGAAAAATAATGGATAAACATGACTATGTGTTTATTTCAAGAACCTAAATAAAACATTAGAAAACAATAATTATAATTTCCCCTCCTTAGATGAGGGATTCAGATGGTCATTGGATCTAAGATGATGTCCTTCCTATATGGAATTTTAGACTATAATCAAGTACAAGTGGAAGTAGAAGATAGAATGAAGACCACTTTTGCATATAAAAGGATTCCTTTTGGCCAAATTAATATAGGAGAGACATCTCAATAGGCTACAGGCTTCACTTTTCATGGAATTTTTTACAAGTTTATCATCATCTAGATGGATGACCTCATAATGTTTCCAAAGAATATAGTTATTCATGCAGATCATCTATAAAAGGTTTTTGATAGATGTAAAATATATGGATTATTGTTGAATCCAAAGAAGAGAATTTTTGGAGTTACTAAAGGGAAGTTGTTGGGTCATGTCATTACTAAAGATGGGATTTACATTATCGTACAATTAATCTAGGCCATTACAAAGATATCACCTCCTAAAAACTAGAAAGAATTAAAGTCTTTATTCATCAAGATTAACTTTGTGTGAAAATTCATTTCTAAATTTGTACAGATTGTCAAGCCATTGAATGTCATGTTGAAACAAGACACTAAAATAGAATGGAAAGTTGAGGCTAAAAAATATTTTTAGCATATCAAAACTACCATTTCTAAATCCCTAGTTTTGATCAATCTTGATTTCATGAAAGATTTATTTATATATTCATTTGCTTCAAAACACATTATAGTATAAATACTCACATAAAAGGTAGATAATAATGAACATCTAATTGCCTTCATGAGTACTAATATGAAAGATTTAGAGTTAAAATATTCAATGATATATAATCATATATATGCACTAATCAAAGATATAAATGATTTCATACACTACAATCTCATGAATAAGATGTATGTCATCATTGCAAATCTAGTTGTTAAACTGACTAGTATGTTACATGAAGAATTTTAAAATCTATTTTTCAAGCTAATTCTATAAGTGCATCCATATTTGAAAAGTGGGTCCCTATTCGACATGATCTAAGTGTGGTGTTTTAGGTTCAAAAAATGATGACTTGGTTTGGAAATACTCTTAAGTATTTGAGAACCTAAAATGTGAGTTAATACATTATAACATAACTTTATTCTTAACATGAAAATAATAGATTCTAGTTAGTTTAAAAAGACTCCAACTTCCTCTTGCAACATACTAGTCTATTTATTATTCATGTTAAGACTAAAGTTATGCTATAATGCATTAATTGAGATTCTAGGTTTTCAAATACTCAGGAGTATTTCCCCACTAAGTCATCAATTTTTATATCCCAAAACACCACACTTTGATCACATCAAATATGGACCCAATTGCCTTAGAAAATTTCTCAAAGTTAGTATAAATAACTAATGCATTGAAAAGACAACCTTAAAATCTAAACATTGGTATATTTCATATATACTAGGGTTAACTTGTTATTTGGGGTATTATATTTCATTATTAAAAGTCAAAGCTGAATTTTTTTTATATTTCTTTTGAAAATATTTGCCTTTTAAAATAATCATTTTGTGTAACTATAGGGACTAATTACATCATGCTTTAGTGCATGTATGCTTCATTTTGATCTTATGTGAGATATTTTGCAATCAAGTTTTTTCCCATTTCATCTCTAGGATGTCTCCAAGTTCATATACTCATGCAAAGTGTCACTAATTTTCTTATTCATGAACCTTAATAATCAACTAATTTTTCATTCCTCTAAGTCACTAAGATTATAAAAAGTGTCTCCATCCTGATAACCCATAACCCAAGCAGTGAGAACACATCATGAAGTCATCTAGGCAAGCAAAGTAGCAAGATATTTCTAGGTTTCACTATCATGCTCATCTAAGCCAAAGGAAACTTACACAGTCCACTAAGTTCAATTATCTTTGGGTCTTTGAGATTGATCACATGCCATGATCTTGCTAATTCATGGATGACTAATTTTATGTTCTTCCAGGTGAGTAGGGATTTGAGATTAACATAGCAAGGAACAAAGTCAAAGTTTGAAGACCTTCTTGATCATTATGATTACTCCATGTGTCATCATCCTAATTATTTTTGGTACACATAATATGAAAAATAATATTGTATGCTAGGCCTCTAAGTCATTGAGATCCTGTCAAGTGCCATCATCCTAAGAACCTATGCTCGAAGGAAAAAAGTACAAAAGAACAAAACTTAGAACCCAATGACCAAGCAATATGCTAACACACATTCAATATTAAACAAATTAATTATAAAAAATGAAATAAAAGTTATAAAAGTGTAGAACAATGACATCTATCATATTTAGATGAAAAGGCATCTAAAAGTAGCAAAATAATGGTACATGGTAATTCAATCCATGGAAGCTAATAGTGTAAAATTAAAATTCAAATAAGAAAAGAGTATATGGGTAATGGAGTGAAATTAATCAATACATTTAATTCTCATGAATTGGAAACTAAATTCATTCAATTTTCATATCCCATTAATCTAAATGACATATTTGCTTTGAAAAAAAATGATTTGATCTCATTTATTTCTTAGTATTCTGTGTAAATTATGAATTTGATATCCTCAATGACTAAGAAACTTTAAGTTCTTCAAGGATCATATAGAGTATTTGCATAGTTTTAATGGATTCATGATCTCACACCCCTCACTCTAATTATTTGATTATAGGCATGTTAAAATACATGGACATGGTACTCGATTTAGCATCATACAACACAAATTCAAACACTATCCATCTATATGAGAATAAGTAGACACTACAAATCCATGCACAATAGGGAATCAACCATCTATATTTATGTAGAAATACAAAAGTGACATATAAGATATCAAGGTAGTAGGACTATATAATGATACAATAAAACTTGAGTTAATGCCTCATATTGACCTACTCTATGATTTGTTTGCAAATGGGTAGATTTATAAGAAAATATTAGATTTAGGTTAGATAAAACCCTTGTGGCCTACATTGGTGGCAACACCTTTGAAAATTATTATAGGCTTGATGTTTTAAAAATAACCTACAATCAACTATGATAAATTCATGGTTATTTGCAAATTCAATTGTTATTAAATTGAGGTAGTGTTTTGATGACCCAAATAGATTTGTAATTAAAAGGTCTGATTTCCTCCCTTCCCATAGTTACTTTCAAGATAGGGATAAGAGTTTCTATGGATCTATTGAACAAATTTTATGGTTTCCCTATCATTTAATATTTCCATGAGATATGGGAAAAGATATTGTACATTATTTTGAGTTTAAACAATATCATTTCCCTTGGGGAATTATAAGGCCCTGTTTTGCACAGTGCTCATATTTTGGAAAGATGATCATAAAACTATGACTCATATGATCTAATTATTGAATTAGGTTGTTAAGTCACATAAAATTGACATGTTTACGGATATTAATGTATTGGTAACCATGGAAAATACCTATTATTAATCATGTTTTGATTGTTCACTTATGAAAGTATGATGTTATGATTATGTCTCCTTATGAAAATTGATTATGTCCATGACATATATTAACTTAAATCATGTTTGAAATTTTTATCCTAATTTGGTAAATTGGCAATTAATTATATATTAAAGCACATGAAATTACTTATTTGAATGTGATATTTCATGAATGTTCAACTATGGACAATTAATTGAAATTCACTTGTTTAATTAAATATCATATATTTGGCTACTAGGTTAAGGAATTTGATGTGTGCATCGAGCATTTGGGAACATGAAAAGGTCCAATGAAGGAAAGATATTATGCTAAACATGGTTTTATCACTTATCAAGTGACCTAAACCATCATTAAACCTATGTTATATAGTTAAATGCCTAATCTACCACTTTTGTTGAATTAGTGTATGTTTTAGGTGGCTAGCCTTTAAGCTAGGTTGGTGAAATTTTTTGTCACCTAACCTTGACATCTTGTAGCCAATGACTAAATTGACTAGTGGCTAACTAACAGATCTTCCATTGAATGTCTTAGGCTAAAATTAAGTGGGAATAAAGGTTACTAAACCCTATAATAAAACACATCATCTAAAAAATCCACCATGCACCTTAATTGAACATGGAAAATAACATCCATTAATGATGAATGGGATTGTAAGTAGCTGGTGGTTGGATGATTCTAGAACATATTTATATAGAATTCAAGTTTCCTTCATTCGGTAATTTTTTAAAATTTTACCAATTTTTGGACAATAAGTTAGATATAGCAAGCTAAAGAGAATAATCAAAAGATAGAAAGAATGAGTTAAAGAATATGAACCTAGACTTCTAAAGGATAAGTGCCCAAGTGACATTGGAATTGATAGGTGGGTGATATATCTAACATATGCTTGTTTTTCCTTCTTGTATTAATATGATTATGTTTTTTTCTTGATGTTAACTTTTAGGAGAATAAGACCACTTGGTTTATTCTACATTTTTTATTTTTTACCCATGGCTATGCATTGGTTGTTATGTTGTGCTTATACTTGAAGACTATGGAGAGGTTTGTTCCTCCTTTGCATAAATTTATTTTATCCATATATGTGTGTTTAGAAGTTGTTTTGACACTGAGTAGTAGTGGTTTGTAAGCATCATCTTCATAATGGGAGACTATAAAGCCATCATGTGCTAGACATGTTGGTAGAATGTTTGACCCTCATATGAATGTCATGGCGGAAGATGTTAATACCTCTCATGATGAGACATGATGGTATATTTATTAATAATCCTATTACTTTTGTATGGAAGTAATAGAGTATGGTATCCTCTTTTTATCCCAAACTTAAACATGACTTTTTATAATAATAGGTCTACTTATATTATATTCTCGAGTGTTTAATCTCACTTGAATATTGATTTAAATGATGATTTATTTTATTATGGTTGAAATATTTTTGGTTAAGAACTAGGAATAGGGCTCTAGGTGTTTTATGGTCTTCCCTTATGTCAAATACCCTTTCTAGATACCCATCCTTACCTCATCTAAGTGATATAAACATGCTCAAAGTTGGGAGTCTCAATATTTAGGGTGTTTATAGTAGTAGATTTATGATTACAAAAGTTTAGGTAGTGATATTTCCTCATTATGGCGAACATATGCTTGAGAGTAGATGTGGAGCACTATTGAAGACTACCTATTTCTTCAGTATTTGATCAAGCTCAGAGATGTGCCTCTTGCTTATGTAAATAAATGAATAAAATGTGATTTATCATTATTAGTTTAACAACTAGCTACTTGTAATATTATTAAAAAGGAATTGATCTTATGTATCATTCCAAATATGGATTAATAATATAAAGTAACTTATGAATTGGCATAAGGATTTTAATTCGCTAATGGAATCCTTTAATAATATTCCGATATGGGTTTGGTTACCAAATCTACCAACACATCTTTGGCATGAACCGGTCTTTGAAACTATTGGGAATGCATTAGGAGACTACTTGTTTGTGGATAAAAATACTCTACTAGGGTACCATTTGACCTGTGCTCGATTTATGGTTGAAATGGATGTTTCAAAAGGTTTACCAGAGGTGATTAGCCTGGATTCCCCAAGGGGAACTTGGTCCCAAGTGTTGGATTTTGAGGGTGTACCTTTTCGGTGCAGAAGATGTCACCAGATGGGTCATTTGGCCGCTCATTATTTGACAAGGACTACAAAGTCTAGAAGACCACATTCTTGGTGGGCCAACACTTCCTCTGAACACTATATAGCTAACCAACCTACGAAAGACCCGACTGTCACTGAAAATGAAGAAAACATTCACTCCGAGCTGATGATTGAGGAGGAGCCGCAAGTAAAAGACTCCTTAGATGGTCCTGTGGTGACTATGATTAATGATCTTTCAAAGCCAGTGGTTGTGGAGGCTTTGGCTTCTCCATCTATATTGGAGGATCAACCTAGGTGCCAGACTTTGGTTGGTGTTCATAAGGATTTTGATGTGTCTTCTGTATCCATTGGGCTTAATGAACCACCGTTTCCTGAGGCATGGATGACAGAGGTAGCTAAGGTAGAGGATGGATGGACCACTGTGAAGAGGAAGAAGTCTAAGCCTATGGTCCCCCCTCTAGATATGAACCTTCATTCGTGTAAAAGGTAATTATTTATTTTTTGAAGGTTGAAGGATGTTGTTTTTGGTTTTTGACGATGTGATCCATGTAGTGTCAGCGGAAACTACTGGTCTTTTCTGCTGTCTTCAGGTTCCTGTGTTACCTGGTTTAGTTTGTACCTATTTTGGTGTTTCGAACTTCTATGGGCTTTAAGGTTATCTTTCTATTGGTTGTATAGGGTTTCGGGGCCCCTTCAAAACCTGCTTTTACCTCTAATCTAAAACTTATGAATTACTTAGATTGAAGTTGAGATGTTGTTGTAATAAGTTCTAGATCATATGATCTTTGGAAGACTCCTATATGTATCAAATATGTTTGGACTATGAGGCTCTTTCTAATAAAGTTGGTAGATTGATTTAATGGATTAAATATTGGTTATGAGTGTTTGTTTTTAAGCTTCAAGTATTTATGTTTAACTTAATGAGAGGATTTAATGGACTTATATATGACTATGAAAAAAGGAACTTAAATAGAAGTTATAAGATAATTATTGGGAATAACAATATAGTTGATTAAATACCTAATCAATGGTGTAATCTGGGTATGATCAAGTATATGTAAACCCTTGAAAAAGAGTCTTCACACAAAGGAAATATCCTCTTTGTATTCTATCATTTATTATAAAAGTTATGGGGCTAATTGATTTAATATTAATGAAATCAATTCTTTAGATAGGTCTTTGTCTCCCCTTGAAATTATTATGGTTAATTTAATGGATTTAACTTGAGAAAAGCCTGAGTTGAACTTAGTTATTGGATACTATATTTTTATTTATAAATAAAAATTATGTCCAATCATAAATATTATAAATATGTTGATGATTATATGGATTGTTATGGGAGAATATCTTAGGCCTTACAGAGGAATGAATGCATGTTTTATGTCTTTCTAGCATCAAGATCATTTAACAAAGTTGTATAAGTTATCTAAGCTAGATATTTTTATAAATATATTGAATCTTCATTAATATTTATTTGTTGATTAATATTTTCTAGGCTAAAAATTTAGTTTGCTTGAATGCTTTCTTGCCTTAGCTTATTTAAATTTGACTCTTCAGAATGTGTCTTTGTTAATGCTTTATGTTTGTTTTGAATTTTAGTATAAATTCCTAAGTCCTCAGCAAAAGACTTGGTGTATTTCTAAAAATTTTGGCCTTCAAAAATAGTATAATCAAAATATAATTAGTTAGTGTGTTCACACATTATGAAATGAACTAAGTCAAAGAAGGGATATGTATTTTATAAAATGACTTAGCATAGTTTTGAATGAATTAAATTTTCTCTTATTTGGAAACTGATTTTATCAAAAATATTTGAGTAGATGATTAGTTGGAAATTTTGTGTGAAGATAAAATTTTCAAGTAGACTAAGTCTTGAATCCTTCATATAAATTTCTACACACTTTTTAGAGAAATTATCGTGAGCAATAATGATTAAGGCATTAATATTTGTTCTTTATCTTAGGTGTTCATAAGTTTTATCTTAAATTTTCTAGGACAAATGCTATGAGCAAAAGTCTTGAATACTTACTTGTGTTCTCTATACTTTTTCCCCTATGCTTTTGAGTTGGAATTTCCCTTCAGCCTTTAACCTTAACTGACTGTGTAAGTTACCTTTCATAGAGTTATTCTTATGCCACCTAATAAGTTTGACATATAGGTTTAAATGCACATTTGTTGACTTAGCCATTTTGGAAATAGATTCTCGCACCCCTTTCTAGCCTTATCCATTTAAATTTGTATTAATTAATTTCTCAACTTGGATGAGTGGTTCAAAGGAGGACATATGTCAATTTTTCATGAACTTGGGAGTGATGTTAGTGTGGTCTAACATATGATCAGTGTCAAGATATTAGGATTAGAAGATGTTATTATATTCAAAGGAAAATGGAAACAATCTATAAATCAATCCTATCTCAAAGAAGATAAATCCTGCTTACACTTCTAATTATTGATACATTATATATTTAGGGTCATGACCAAGATGGGTCCGCTATACCTAACCAAGGGATATCTTACCACAATAATATTCTTAGGGAGGGTTCTAAAGCCTCTAGTCAAGCAAAACTATGCAATAACCCAAATAGGTCCTATGTTTTCATATTCACTAAACTAATAAGAAATAAAGTAAATTCTAATATCATGCTCACTAAATCTTGTGGAATAAAATGAAGGTAATAAACATAAAAAAAAATGCATAAGAGACATATACTCACATCAATGTATATGGAATCCTAATACATGGGAAAAAAGTACAAATGTAAATATATCTACTCTTATAAAGGAGTAAAAAAGTTAATAATACTTACCTTTGAAGACAAACATACCAAGCCTCAATCTCTCCCTTGGCCAAGGTGCTTTTGAAGAGGTTGTTGTGGTATGTAAAGATGACAATGATAAATTAGATCTAGGCTAAATAGCCTAAAAAATAAATTAGGTCCTAGTCTATGTTAGCTAGGGGCCAACTAACCCTAAATGAGTTTTATCAATTAGAGTACATGGTTAGTGGGGCAAATAGTGTAATGTAAACTATTGAAAAGGGTTTTTAGGATTAAATAATGACTAATGAAAGTGTAAAATGACTAGAGGAGAGTGTAAAATAGAAGTTAAAGCTTAGGGAAGTGGTTTTAGGATATGATTGTGTAGATTAAAAGTGGTAGTCTAGGGACAACAATCTTGCGAAGCACTAATGGTCTTCCCACCCCTTTCCTGATGTACCTTTTAAGGTGTGCACTCAGAGAGATTGAGACTTGATGATTTTCTACAAGAGAGAAAGCTTCAATAATTGATCAAAGTTGAAAATATTATGTATACATATTCCCCACTCAAAGCTCATCACATGTCATGTAAGTGTAATAATAGATGTTGCTTAGAGAAAAGAAAATAGTAACACACAATGTTGAAGCTAAAAAATTATAGTATTTTAAATCATAAAATAATTGAAAGTGAATGATTGAAATTGAAATAACTAAAAATGGAAATTTATGCATACCTTGACTTACCTTTATGATTGTATGGTTATCTGTTATGTTTTTAGTTTTGATCATGGAAGGTGTAGAGACTAATTTTGACAAACACAAAGAGAAAAAACTAAAGAGAAAAACCAAACAAATCTAGGAAATCCAAGATAATTGATGCTATGTGAATGAGATGTACAGGAAATTTGGTAAGCTAGAGTGACTAATGATATATTAGACAAAATGACCAAGTCATAAAAATTATAGTAAATTAGGAAACCAACAATATAAGGCTACCAAAGACTAAAAAACTCAAACAAAGAAACCTTAAGTAAGAAAGGAAAACTCACCAAGTCAAACCAAGGATACATGTCAAAAATGGTAATAAAAATTTAGTGTAAAAGTAGTAACAATCCTTATTTAAATAAATATGGGCATGAAAAAGGTAAAAAAACATTAATGAGCGAGAAGTAGTAATCCTTATTCAATCATCAATGTAAACAGTGTGTAAAAGGAGAGACAATATTGGTGAGTGAGAAGTAATAATCCAACCTCACACAATAATGAAAATAATACATGAAAGTAAAAATGGACTCAAGGTATTACAATAATGAAAAAAATACAATAATGGAAAGTTGTAAAATAAATCAAGATACATTTATAGTGTTGAGAATTGTTGCTATTGTTTAGGTTTGGCATTCATTTTTTCATTGACGTCAAAGGTTATTAAGAAAGGTGTTCATGAGGTAGTTAAATAATGTTCTTATTTAATGGAAAGTTGTAAAAGAAATCAAGGTACATTTAGAGTGTTGAGAATTGTTCCTGTTGTTTAGGTTTCAAATTCTTTTTTTAATTGATGTCAAAGGTTATTAATAAAGGTGTTCATGAGGTAATTAAATTATTTTCTTATTTAATAGCATCATTGATAGGTATGGCATTGTTTGAGGAGCATGTAAGGAATGTGATCAAGGTGTAAAAGTATCAAATAGTGTTTCAATAATACTTATCAAGATTAAATTGATTTATAAGCCTATTTATTTTATTATCCATATCTTTTAAAGTCCTAGTGAGAAGATTTGAGCATGGTGGCCTAGTTAGATGGATGCAGAGAGGCATAAGAGGTTGTATAAGATTGATTAAGCATACATATGAGGAATTAGAGGACTCATGAGAGTTTAAAGGAAGGAAAAAATACCAATAATTTTATTTTATGTACATGGTAGTTTTATATTAGGTTATATCCCTCATGTGTGTTAAATCAGTCATACAAGTTGACCAATCACTAATAGGCCTAATGATGTAAATAGTGAGAAACCCAAGTAGAAGTGAGAAGTTACTCAGGGATGTGTTATAATATATTAGGGATGAATATAATTGAATAGAGATGTTTTTAAATACCTTTAAAACATGTCCATGGTGGATATAATATTTATAAATCAATGTATATAGAAAAAAAATTCTTTCAAGTTGACTTGTCTAGCTTAGTGAAGTTTGTGTACAGTGATGTCATGAGATTGGTATACAAGACCAATATTTCCATTAAATATTATGATATTTTTATTTTAGGTTATCCTAAGGATGTTTTAGTATCTTTTTCATGAATTTAAAATACTTTATTATGTTTTATTATGTGTCATAATTTCAAGTTTCCATGATTGTGTTTTGAGGCTAGTTGGTAGTTTTGAGTGGGCTCTTTACAGAGAAGATTTTGAGTCTTTTTTCCCTAAGGTGTGAAGTATAAATAACATGTTTATTATCATAATTTCAGGTATCTTTTTAACATGTGATTTATTTCTATGGTTTTTTGGTGAATTTTTTTTATACTTCAATAGTTTAAGACAAACCTTTTTGGGTATGCACAAACCTAATTATGAATAGTACTAATGGTGTGCTTCAAGTGGTGGATGAATATAAAAAGTGTTATGGCTATTATATAATATTATAATGGGTATATTTTATTTTAACATTATATTTTCATATTTTTTGAGGTGATTTAATGTGTTCTAAGTTAAGGCAAAGTGTAACATGTGCTAATGAAGGCCTAGTTGAATTAGGTCTCCTTAAGGCCTAAAGAAGGATTTGATCCATTTGAGATATGTATGATCTAATTTAATGTTTGATTAATGTTTTTGGAATGAAATAAGGCATATTATGTGAAAAATATAATAAATCAAGTGTGTTTGGCTGACCAAGAGGTGTATGAACAAGATCCTAGTATAAGAACAAGGCTTAATAGGCCTAATTGACTAGTTAGAGTATGAGTGAGTTGAAGTGAATGATATATATAACTATAAAGATATGAATAAGGTATTTTATAGCATCATAATTGTGTATATAGATTTTCATGAATATCTAATAGGGTCACTATATATGAAAATCAAGGTCAAATAACCTAATCAAGTCAAGAAGAGGGTTAGTAGAGCAAAGAGGCCTAAAAGGTAGTTTGAGAGGGATAAGAGTCTGAAGAGATGAAGAGTTATTCATGATTATTTAGTTTATAAAAAATATTATCTAAAGGTGATAAAATAAATTAGTTGGATGAGTTGGTGATGAGTCATCTAGGGGGTTGGTGCCTCCTTGTAAGTGGGTGCTTGGCTAGTTGGGGTTGGTGCTCCATGTGAAGTTGGTGCTTCACTAAATATTGATGTTTTTATTATAATAATGTAGTAAATTTGAAAATATCAGTGTTTTTTCTTCTCCTTGAGGTTTCCCACTCATATATGTGTTTCTTGTGTTATGATCATATGAATGAATCTTTATGCATTGTTATATCTTTATATTAATTTGGTGGTTCAAGGAATGTTAAAGTACATGTGAAAGAAAGTTTTAAGAGATTGATTCACCCCCTCCCCTCTAAATAATTATGTTTCTAATAATTGGTATCAGAGCTTGGTCCTTTTAATATAAGTCTAATAGCTTGAAGTTTTTCTTATGAATCATAAAATGTGTTGTGATCAAGAGGAAGAAGCCAACATGTATGATGAAGAAGTCAACTATGATAGTGAAGAAGGAAAATCTAAAGTAGACCTTGAATCTAAGCTCATAAGATCCCTTGATGATTTGAAGCATAAAAATAAGACTATTAATTAACTTAGTAGTTAGTTAGAAGGTGTCAACATAAGGTTTAAGTCAAAGGAAGTTGAGTATGACTAGTTGATGATAGAGCTAGATTCCTTGAAGGTTGAACATGATCAACTCATAGACAAAACTATAAAGTTTGAGATAGAGAGAGAGAGAGAGAGAGAGAGAGAGAGAGAGAGAGAGAGAGAGAGAGAGAGAGAGAGAGAGAGAGAGAGAGAGAGAGAGAGAGAGAGAGAGAGAGAGAGAAGTCATAATAATTCAAGAGTACCAACATGAAAAGACCAATCAGGTAGCCTAATTCAATAAACTACAAGTCATCATGGGACCATGAGAAAAGGAGTGATTAGTTAAGAGGTAAGTACATAAATGTTGTTTTCTACATTTATCAAAATATAGGACATATTGAAATATTTTTCTATAGTAGAGTTAGAAGGCCCTCAAGATTCAACAAGACATATGAAGCTCTTATAATGTAGGAAAAGGATAAAATATTGGTATGGAATATAAAGCAAGTTAGGATGGATCATATTGAGCTCAAGAGTCAAGATGGACTATTTGCCAAGGAGGAATAAAAAAACAAAGAGGAATATATGCTAGCTTAGATTTCCTTTCAAATTTAAGATGAAGGCATTAAATGGTATATAGATAGTGTTTTATCAATACACATGACATTAGATATAAATAAGTTCATCTCATTGAAGAAGAATTCTACAAGAATAATGAGGTTTGGAGACAACACAACTGCTAATATAATTGGCAAGGGTGTCTTGAAATTGGACAATGGTAAGACTAAGACACAAAATGTGTTGTATGTGGAAGGTTTGAAACATAACTTGATTAGTGTAATTCAAATGTGAAATCAAGGACACACACTAAAATTTCATGATAGAGAGTGTGAAATAAGGAGAGCCAAATCAGGAAGGCTAATTGCTAATGCTAAGAGGATTGGTAATAATTTGTCTTAAATGAGATTAAAAAATGGAGAGATTATTCATGGGAAGATAGATGAAAAGTGGATATGGCACAGAAGGTTAGGTCACCTAAACTTTGAAAATTTGGTCAAGATTATCACTAAGTCTATGAATAACATACCTAAGATCACCAAACCTACAAACATACTTTTTAAGGCATGTCAACATGGTAAATAGAATATAAGAAGGTTATATTATAAGTAGTACTCTACTACAATACCCTTGTAATTAATACACATTGATCTGTGTGTGACTACAAGAATTTAAATCATTCAATGAGATAGCTACTTCATGTTACTCATAGATGATTACACAATAATTACTTGGGTTGAATTATTAAAATAAAAGTTATAATCTCTTGACAAGTTCAAGGCATTCAAATATCTTGTTAAGAATGAGAAGAATGGGAAGATCAAGTGCTTAAGATTTGATATAGTAGGAGAGTTTTGATCAAATTAGTTTGATGAATTCTATTAGGTTAATGGAATAAGGAGATAATTCTCAACATCTAGGACACCTTAGTAGAATGGGGTAGTGGAAAGGAAGAATAGGGTAATTTAATAGATGTCTAGAATTATGCTAAATGAGTATATACTATCTGATTTGTAATAGAGAGAGGCAAAATTTATTGTAGTCTAAATTTTCAATAGAGGATAGATAAGGAATAATGGCAAAAATACTCCTTATGAACTATGGAAGGGTAGACCTACCAATGTAGAACACTTTAGAGTGTTTGGGAGTAAATGTTTCATCAAAAGATATGATGAAGACTTGGAAATGTTTGATTCCAAATTTGATGAAGGTATATTCTTAGGGTAATCATCAATGAGATTATCCTATAGATGTTATAACAAGAGGCTACAAAATATAGTGGAAATCGCCAATGTGAAGATTGATGAAATAAAGAAATCACACTCACTGTTAAAGGACACTTTAGAGAATCTAGACTTCAAGAATGAAGAGGAGATTATAGAGGTTGATGAGGAAGAATAATTTTAAGAAAGTTAGGACTCAAAAGGACCCTTGATACATATTCAAATATACTTCCCTAAATCTCAAATAATTAGAAATAAGGATGTAGGTATGCAAACAACGAGAAGACTCATAAGTAATCTAAATCAAGATAATGTTGCTCTATTATCCAATATTTAACCCAAGTGTTTTATAGAAGCAAGCAAAGAATTTTTTTAAATAAGTGACATGAATGAGGAGTTATACCAAATAGATAAAAATAAGACTTGTGAACTAGTTCCTATGCCTAAAGAAAATAATGTCATTGGCACAAAACGGGTTGTTTAGAAACAAGTTGAATGAAGATGGAGTAGTCACTAGGAACAATGATAGATAGGTATGAAGGGATATGCACAAGTTGAAGGGGTAGACTTTGAGGAGAAATTTTTACCAGTAGAAAAATTAGAGCCATTAGATTGTTTCTAGCATATATAAGATTCAAAAGATTCAATGTATACCAAATGGATGTCAAATCTTCTTTTTTGAAATTGAATTTAGAAGAGGAAGTGTACATTGAGAAACCTAAGGGGTTATCATTATCAAATGATAAAGAATATGTTTGTATATTGTAAAAGGATTTCAATGGTTTAAATAAATCTCCTAAACCTTGGTGTGCTAGGTTAGACATGTATCTATTGGATCAAGGATTCAAAATAGGAGTTGTAGATAGAAATATATACATCAAGATAAAAGATGGCCATCAGTTGATAGTAGTTGTCTATTTGGATGGCATCATATTTGGTTGAAAAAATGACAACATGACCAAGGCATTTACAAAGGTGATGAAAAAAGAGTTTGAGATGTCCATGCTAGGAGAACTATCAATCTCTGTTGGGTTGCAAATCACTAAATCTAAAAAAGGTATATTCATATCATAATCTAAGTACATAAGAGTGATGTTGAAGTAGTTTAAAATGGAATATTTAAAATTAGTTAGTACACCCATGATCATAAGGTGTAAGTTGAGAAAGGAATATGAGTCTTTAAGGGTCAATCAGACATCATATAGGTCAACAATTGGAAGTTTGTTATACACCACAACATCTAGACCTAACATCATGTAAGTAGTAGGTTTTGTGGAAAGGTTTTAAGTAGATCTAAAGGAAAATCATCTACAAGTAGTCATTAGGATACTCAGGTATCTCAAGGGGACTAGGGAATATGTATTTTGGTATCCAAGGAGTAAGGAAGTCAATTTGATAGCCTACATAGATGTATATTAGGTAGGAAATATAGATGATAGTAATAGTACTAGTAGAGGAGCTTTATTCTTAGGTGGGTGCCTAGATTTATGGATCAAAAAGAATTAACTATCAATAGAATTATCCACTTATGAGGATAAGTATATTGAAGTAGCTTCATGTTTCACTTAGGTATTATGGATGAGATAGACCCTAAAAGACTACAAGGTGGAGTATGATGGTCCTAACCCTATCTATTATGATAATACAAGTGTTATAAGTGTTTTAAATAACCCTATCATACACTAAAGGACTAAGAACATTCATATTAGGTATCATTTTCTAAGAGAGAAGGTAAGTGAACAAAGTGTCAAACCTGAGTATGTTTATACATAGGATTAGATTCCAGACATCTTAACCAAACCCATTCTAAAGGTAACTTTTGAACACCTAAGATAGGAATTAGGTGTAATTCATACCCCTAAAAAAATTTAAGAAGCCAAAGTACTTAGGGGAAGATAATTAGGTTCATTAGCTCCAATAAGAGGTGAGTTATTCCAAGAAGGTATGCATGGAGATATGGGGAGCATATTTTTATTATGTCTCATAAAATTATAGTCCTATGTGTTGATTATTTTGGTTGCAAGGAATGTGATCCAAAAAGTTACAGACATCACTTTTTCATTTATGTCAAAGTGGGAGAAAGACCAAAATGGGGAGATAATAATTATTACTTTATAGTATGTTTTTCCATCAATGACAAAGGGGGATATTGTTAATCATTGTTCCTATTGTTGAGGTTTGGCATTGATGTTGTCATGGATGTCAAAGATTCTTAAGAAATGTGTTCATGAGTTCATTAAAGAATGTTCTTGTTTGATAACATGATTGAGAGGTATGAAATTGTTTGAGGAGAATGTAAGGCATGTAAGCAAGGTGTAGAAGCATAAAAGAGTGTATCAAGGTTAGTTGTCAAGCTTCAAGTGCATGAGAACTCTAGTCATGGCACTAGTCATACCTTATAAAGTCATATTGAGAAGGTTTAATCATGGTGGATAGTGTCATGAATTAGGATCTAGAATTCATTTTTTGAAAGGATATGAGCATTGAAATAGGACACCCTAGGGTCTATCACTATAGTCCTCTTCTACCTCTATCATCTTGGAGGCTTGATATTTCTAGATTTTGTCCACTATCTCTATGTGAGCTTACCTATGAAATTTTTAATGTTGGATATCTATAGAACTCCTTATAGATCTGATTAAGTATTTAAACCATGGATTCCATTATGATTTGACAAAATTTGAGAAAGATGGGGGGGGTTTAGTGTGTAAGATGCACTGAACATGTATCCACACCCATTGTATGGGCACACTACCTATATACCAATACTCTAAAGAAGGATCAAACCATATGTAGTTCTCCCACTTGATGTGCTTTATGCAATATTGTATATGAAGATGAAAAATGCTAAATTAGGTGTGCTTGATGTGGCTAGGGACTAGTGTAAAGGTTTGAATAATCTTTTGGTTGTATCAGATGGCTATAGGTAGAGAATAAGGAAATATGCCTGAGTAGTTTGCTTGTATTCTAACTTGCTTTGTGATATTTTCCAACCCCTTATAAATGAACTATGAATGAGATTTTATAGAGATATATTGGTCATGGGTTGAATGTATTTGTGTTAGACCAACAAGAAGAAGGATAGGAAGAAGAAAGAATTGATCATTGGAGCTAAAAATGTAATTGGATAAGAGCACTAAAAACAAACACCCTAGGGTCTGATGCTATGGTCCAAGTTGGAAGCTATTATCCTAAAGGCACAAGACCTAGGGGGATGGAATTATCATAGTAAATGTAGCATAATTGAGCTAGAATTAGGTCTTAAAATTCTATGAATGGCTAGTTATAAGCAAAAAGGTGTCTAGAAGGGTCATGAGAGCATGCAAGAAGAACCTAGAGGTTAGGTGTCACAAGTCATACTCAAGATGCCAATTTTCACATTTTATATGATTACATCCCCCCCCCTTATTTTAGTGATGAAAAAATAAAAATACTAGGATAAAATAAAAATAGAAAGTGTACCTAAACTTTCCTATAAGGGTGAAGCCCATGAGGCTATGTGATGTTAGGTGTGCATAGAGAAAACACATTGTGAAGTGTAAATCTGTAAGAAAGAATGAAGAGTATATTAGTTCTTACTAGATATACTATATCTAAAATAAGAATGCAAAAAGCTAGGTAAGAGAGAGGAAGAGAAAATAATGAAAACACTTTACTAGGTATGAAAACCAATACAAAACCTATTGTGATGCTAAGTAATGTTGGATGATGATGATGAGTAATATTGGGTATGTGCTATAACAAGAGTGATATCATGAATAGAGATAAGTGATAAATTACCCAAGAGTGGATCAAGAATGTAAAGGATATCCCTTTAGCTCTATCATCACCCACTAAGTGAATCTATGTGATCATGTGTGTGTTAATCAATCTTTGGATTGTGTGTCCAATCCCTCTAAGTAGGTGGCTCAAGAATACAAATGATAGCTAGTCCTTTGGCTCCATCATTACCCTATGAAGTGAAGTTATGAATTGATATTAGTATGAATATGTGTCATATGAGATGGCTCTTAAAGCCCATGAATGATTTTTAATATAACAATGTGGTGTGGATAGCTTAATGTGTGATAGAAACTAGGCCACTCTTGGCCACTTAAAAAAGGTCAAGAGTAGGATTGTATGAAAGCCACTCTAAAATTAGGTAGTAGGATTATGTGGAAGCCACTCATAAATGATACCAACCACTTGCAGATGGAATAATGCATGTAACTACTAATAATACCTAGGTAATGTACTAAACTCAAAAAGAAAAGAAGTCAAATGTGTCGTGCACATTGCCTCTAATCACTAGTGTCTAAAACATGGATTCTAATCTAGAAGTTATATCAACTACCTAATCTAAAAATAGAAGTGAGAGCCATTATTCCATGCATGATGCCCCCTATATCTAGATTTTTTGATAAAAAATTGTACTAATACTATTGATTCTAAACTAAATTATAGCTAACAAAACTGTAAATGGTCTTACCTTTCTATCTATTTTTGGAAATTTTGCTTTTTTGTTGTTTGGATAGGATCAAAATAAAAAACCCTACTATCTAGCACTATATTCAAATCTTGGTGTTATTGTCCTAAGTTGATTTTTATGAATTTTGTATGATTATAACTATTTACCTAGTCTATTCTGCCTAGTTTAAAGTTTGGATACTATTCTAGGTGTTTTGAAAGCTAATTTTTTGACTAGTAAGAGCTTTGATCTCTATGACAAAACCCCTATTTTTTTCTCCCTATTATGAGGGTAGAAATGAATACCATATTATGACTATAATTAGAAATAAATATCCCTAAAAGTGTGTTATTATGTGAAGATACATGATATAATAATGATAATTGACAATAAATCTCAAGATATAGCATGGTTTATATGAGAGATTGTTAGAACAACAGGGGTATGCCTAGATAGATATAACAATGTAATAACATGTGAAATATAAATAAACTATAACTAGAAGTGTTTGTTGTTAGTTTTTAGTTTTCAAGGAGGGATGGAACATGATGTCCATCATAGCATCTAAGAAGGCAAGATAATGCATGATGTGGACCATGGCATTACAAATAATTGAAAAGAAAACAAGCAACACGCACATAAGGAAAGAAGAAAGAATCATAAAAGAGTGGCAAAGAGGCCAAGAAAATAAGGGACATGGTCACATGTCACTCAATATAGAAAATAGGCATACATGGCATGTTCAAATGCCACACACATATAAGTGGAAACAAGCAAGGTTGGCATGAGGGCCACAATCACATAAAAGAGTACAAGCAAAGGACATTGGTAAATTTCCTAAGGCACACACAAGAATAGAAGTAAAGGACATTATAAAATTTACTAAGGCACATATAGGAGATAAAACAAGAATTGATAAATGCAATCACATCTAGATAGACAAAGCGAGAAAGGAAGGCATGTAGTATACTGAAAATATAATCACATCTAACTAATCAAAGCAAGAAGTGAAAGTATGCAAGACATGTAGTACAAGAATAATTATATGATAATAAATATAGTAGTGTTATATACTACTGAAATTTTGATAGAGTAATCTATGTAATCTATTAAATAATGTACATCATCATGATAATTAGAGTATGTGGTGTAGGAATGACATAACCTTGATGGTGTGGTTGTTGACCAAATTTGACTTTTAGGTTAAACTGGGGCAACCCTAGGTAAAAACTTGGTTTTTAATGATTTTAGGAGTCTTGGTATATTATCATGGGGTCTATTACATATTGTATGATGTCATTTAGGTCATTCTATTCTTAGTCAGTCATATTAGTCAATTTGTCTTTTGGGGTCATTAAATGTGTTTTTAAGGGTAATAAATGTAAGTGGCATAGTTCCCAAGGTTACTAGGTGTCATATTTTCATTAAAATTTTCAAATATATTATTATAAATGTTAATAATGTCAGTTACATTAGAATATTGTAGGTTGTCTTATTGAAATTGTAGAAACCAATTGAAAAAGGGAGAAAATGGAACTTGTATAGCTCATGGAGAAGTGTGCCACATGGGAAAAGATAATTTAGGGTCCCTTAATCATATTAACAGTCATACCAATGGTTTTTTATCCATATAAATTCCATTTTGAGGCCAAAACCGTTATGTACCTTTCTTGGTTTCTTAGACACATGGAAGTGACCTTCAAGTTTTTGCTCAGTATAAACAACTAAAGATGTTTCAAGTCAAAAAATTTTGGGAGGTTAATTTTAAAATAAAATACCTTGATTTCCATATATATATTTTGAATAATAGTGTCATGTTCCTCATCAACCATCCATGTGAAGTTGACTATAACTTTTTGGTAGCTATTTCATGCACCCTACAATTTTGGCTCTATTTTGGTCAAATCCGTATGAACCAGTTGGTGATGTTGGCTCCATGTGATTTTTAATTCATTCTAATATGGTCTAAAATATTATTTTAATATTTCATAATGTTTTTATGAGCAAGTTAGTCCATGATGCAAGAGGGTGTCACCATGTGCAGTTTCAGTTGAAGTATTTCTTATTTATTGAGTGTTTTTCTCTTATAAGAGTCTCATATAGATATTAAATGGTGTTAAATAATTATATAGGTCATGTTACCACCTCATTACATGTTTTGGTTCTACCATCTCATGTCTTGGGTAGATTACAAGCTTGTCTTCCTCCATTATCAACTCTATGCCTAATTTCAGCTGTAATCACATGTATGGGATTTTCCTTATTCTTGGAGTTGTATTCATAGTGTATAAATTTTATAAGCAATAAATATTTGAATATATCCCATTGATATGTTTAGAAAATCTGTAAATGTGGTCTTAAGAATATTCACCATGCTCAAATAGTCATTTGATGTTCCTGATTGCTCCATTCCATGTATATGCAAGTAATTTTCACGTCAGAAAAGATTTATTAAATCTTTTTTCAAGGTGTCCTTGGTGGATATCACTTACTTTAATGTTGAAAAATGAATTTGAGAGGTTTTGAAGATATTTCCTAACATGTTCTTACCCAATTTAATGTCATGCATGCATAAAATAGCCAAACATCCACTTGTAGGGCCTTGTTGACATCATACTAAGGTATGGAAGGGTAAAATATGTTTTCCAACATATTATAATTGACATAGGTACATTTTCATACTTAATGGAAGAATTAAAACTTCACTTTTATGGGGAGTTTCATGTTGTTTAGTTTCTAGCTCACTATGGTGTATCAAAACATCCACCTATAGGTGGTTAAGGTACCAAAAGCCTACATGAATTAATGGAGATAAATATAAAATTCTTGATGATCTTGATATTATGAGGAATCTTTGACAATCCATGAAATTTTTATAAAATTGAAGGAGTGTGGAACCATGTTAGAAGACAAGAGACTAGGTTTAGGGAGGTTTTCCCTAAAATGACAAAATAAAGACCAAAGAGCTTTTGTGAGTATCTTAAAACATGGTGGTATAAGGTCTTAAGACATATAATTAGGTTTGTATTATATCACATATCATGTAATATACCCATTCCAATAATGAGGTTCAAATATTAAGGTAAGGCATGTTGTTTGAGACCTCAAACATGCCCTAAAACACACTAAAATACTTCAGTAATATCTATAGGCCTATAAGAGTAAATGTCCTTTTGTCAATTTAAGGGAGAAACATTGAGAAAATATTTATGACTAATGTTTTTAAACTAATTATATTATTTTAAATGAAATTTAATTCATTAAGAAAGGGTAAGACAAGGTCCTATGCACCCCCATGACTACCTACAGGTGTCCCGTATATGGAGAACACACATCTACAACAGGGTTAGATAAATGACCCCAAGCTTATTTAATTTTTGATAATTTCATGTAATAAAAGGTTATTAAAAGATAAAATATGCATTTTTTGATAAAAAAGGGTTCAAGGGAGGTTCTTTAGCATCTTGACTAGACTTATTGAATCAATGAGAGCAAAGTGTCTCGGTCAATAGGCAAACACTAGCATGAGTGTGTAAGTGTGGTTTTAGGTCACATATATTTATTTTAATATTTTAAAAGGATTTTTATGACCATATATATGGTTAAATTAGGTTTATAAACATTATTAACAAATTTATAGCACCATGAACACCTATAATAGGTCTTACAGGTAGAACATATCAGTCTAAGATAATGACCATGTTTTTTAGGTTCAAATAGTGTTTTTAGGACTCATAGTTTGAATTAAATATCAATAATGAATTTTTTAACTTTAATGGATTTAAATAAGAGTATTTTATAATCATAAACAATCTAATTATAATCATGGACACCTATATGCAATAGTCTACATCAGAGTTGCTCAGTCATTTGGGAGAGGACTCGATCTAATATGTTGAAGGTGTATATGGAATGCTTGGAGAAGGTAATATGAAAAAAAATAGCTAGGAACATTATAAATGAATTTAATGAGCTTAATAATCTCTATTTAAATCAATTTAACCTATATGTAGGAGCAAACTTAGGGTGTCTTAGTCAGAGTACGATGGGGTACCTAGTTTTGACAAAAAGGTGCATATAAGGCCCAAAAGGAGGTTTAGGTGATTGAAAAAGAATGTTTTCATATAAATAAATTTAATTATATATTAATGAACCATAAAAATAATGAAAAAAACCTCAAAATGATCTCTTGTACCCCTATGTAAACCTACAGCCATATGTTGCAGTCTTGGACATGAAGGTGAGAGGAAGACATGAAGGTGTTTGGGTGAAGAAAGAAGTTTTGAATAAACATAATATGGAAATTTTTTGATTATTTAATTTTTATACACACTCCAATACCCATTCAAAATTTCTCTCCATTCTCCCTTACTTGGCCAAATATATCAGTCTGTACAAAGAGCAAAGAAACATCTTAGCCTAATAGATGAACATGTGGAATCCAAGGAAAAGAGTTATTTTGTATGATTTAAAATAGTCATGAGAATTAATTTCATATTATAATCATGTTTAATAATCCTATAATCATGGTTTTATCATGGAATGGTTGATCTTAGGTGGGTTTAAGAAAAATGTAGGAAAATAGACTTTTTAGAGGCCTTTTTGAGGCATTTGGAGTTGGTTAGACACCTAAACCATGGAATCAATTTAAAAAATGGTAAAAATGATCATCATGGATTGTAAAATATCAAAACATATTCAGTTTTCCATGGGGATGAGGGTTATAGCTCACTTTTTTGTCTCAGAGTTTAGCTAGTCTAGGAAAATCAAGCTTTGGCAAAGTGAGCTAGTGAGGGAAAAATGAACAAAAGACCTGATATGGAGCTTTAGTAACCTTATGGAAATAATTTTTGAGGTTAATGGAAGTTTTATAGGTTTTTATAAGTACTATACCAAGTTCAAATATATCCCTATGACCAAAATTTCCCTTTCATACAATCCAATCAGGCAAGTTTCCATTAGGTCTAGTTGTTGAATGAGATAAGAGGATGAAGAAGGGTGCTTGGGGGGTTATGAAATGGTATTTTAATATATAATGGGATGTGAAAATTAATTATACACTAACATACCTATGAGATATCAGTCCTAGCATCCAAATCTAATAGGGTGCCTATTAGACCTATTAGGCCTTAAGGAGATCTAGAACCAATTGGGGGCCCATCTTCATTTCTAGATCTTGGTGGAATATCTAGATGATTGAAGAATGTTATGGAGGTGTATATGGATATTTTTGAACTTTTATTATTTAGATAAATTTTCAATAAATCCATTTCTAGCCCAAAGAGAGTACAAGCATGCAGGAAAAGCTAGGACAAACTCGATGAGGTGTTTTCAAATGCTCATATATTTTCTAAGGATTTGCATGGGATATAAAGGAATTTGGGTTTATTATCAAGGTACCTTTTCATAAATTTTGTGGCATTTATTTATTGTTTTAATCTCAAATTTTTATGAACAAAGCTTAAGATCTATAACTACCTAAAACCCTATTAAACCCTTAACCAAGACCTGATGGATAAAATGAGCTTGGAAAGCTATCCTAATGGAATATTTTGGTATTTAAATTTATTGTAACATGTATAGGAATCCCTTAATATATATCCCACCAAGATGAGTTGTATGGATAACATGAGGAATAGGGTTTTCTTGGCCATTTTTTGTGTGTTTTAGGCTACAAGAAGAATTTTAAGTTGAAATAAAGTGTGGGAAAAAATTTTAGACTTGATATAACCCCATATGTTCATTTATTTCATGGAAAAATATTATAAATGTTCAAATAATATCCTTCCTTTCAACTATTCAAAACTAGCATAGTGGACATAAGGGTGATAAGGGTGAAAACTCTAGGTGTGGGACTTTTTAAAGCATGCCTAATGCCCCTAAGGATATGAATGGTCTTGATAAGTGTCACTAATTCATTCACATGGATTTTAATGGAAAACTAAATTCATTTTTGAGGCCAAGTGTGAGGGGTGACTAAAAAAGGAGTTTTTTAGATTACAAACAATGATAGCTTCCTCCTAATAGTTTCTAAATGAGTAGGAATGCAACCAATGTATGAAGATGCATGACTGAGGAATTACATTTTATCCTAATCATCAAACATATCCCTAGTTATTATTGGGATGTTCAAATAGGTTCAAATTATGAAGGTTGTTTTCTAAGCCAAGATAAGGAGTTTTATGCCCTTTTTCATAAGTTTCATGACTTGTATGGACACATGGTCCTCTTGAAATTGCATGGTTCATCCCATATATATTTGTCATGAAATTTAACCTCTTTTCTTAGTTTTACAATTATCTGAGTGACCTTTGGAATTCCCTTGTCTTGCTTTTCTCTCAAAATGCTATAAATATGGACTCTTTTAGCTCTTTTTAGTAGCCTCTATTGGTTGATGGTGAAACCCTAGATAATTTTGTACTTAAATATCTCTTGAAGAAATAAAACAAGTGAATTTTCCTAATTACATGTTGTATAATTGAGTATTGATGAAATCTTGTTGGTCTTGTCTAGTAGAAGATGATCTTTTCTAGCATGTTATCCTTGATTGTTCCCAATGTACATAATAGTAATTATTACATGTCTTTTTTATTGTTATCTCTTAAGTGTATGTGTGTTTTATAAGTGGTTTATGACTGTATTCCCCAAATTAATCACCCATTATGCTCCTAGGCATTCAAATATATCTTGAACCTAACTTATGAAATATTGATGTGACAATCCATCTTGAGTTGTGAGTCTTGAGTGAAGGAAACATTATTTATCTATAAGTAGTATAATTTTAGTCAATAAGACGAAACTCAATATTTGTGCATCACCTTTTAGTTTTCTTATTTGTTTTTGTATAACTTTTTCATTCAAATTTCATAAGTAAGAAAGTACTTTAAATAGTGCATCAAGGGTACTAGTCCTTCTAGAGATTCATCTCAGCAAATTATTACCCACAAGAAGAGAGATGTCTCCATTGTGACATTTGGATGAGGAGATCTAGGAATTTCCTCAAGGGGTTAAAATCCAAGTGACAATAATAGTCATGTAGAATATGCCCCCAGTGGGTAAATATATTAGTGTATGTCTTGAATATAGAAGTATGATGCCCCCTCAATGGGTAGAGTGAAGTAATCAAGGATCTAGATGTCACTAGCCACACTTAAAGAAAGATCAATTGAAGCTTGGTAATGTAGATAAATTTAAAAATAATAGCATAGAACAACAAAATGTAAGTTTAACATAGTAGTAGAAATGTAAAGCTTAGATAATGTAAACAATTGAAATTTTTTTGTGTTTTTGAATTATTTGAATGTTTTTGGATTTTTAAATGTTATATTTTTTGGTATTTTGACATATTTGAAAGTTTTTGTATTTTGAAATTTTTGTATTATTTTTAATATTTTTGATATAAGCTATGTATAATCAATCATGAGGAGACTATGTACAATAAATTGAAAATAATCTATGTACAAGTAAGGTAAGAAGGAATGATACTAACCGATGAGTCTCATGGGAGACTTCCTATCATGGTGTCCTATATCAAGGAGAGGGATCATGCATGATCATGAATCATGATGGAAGGGCTAAGACTATGGTTTTGAAAGTTATTTATGTTGTAAATGCTATGAAATATTTGTAGTGGAAACCCATTATGGAGTCCCCTATAACTATGAGAAGTATATGCAAATGTGGGGTTCTTAGGGACCCATATGGTGGTAGGAAAATCTAATTGAACATATGATCTATGTGTAGAGGCATGATATTTCAATGATACTAACCTGGGTGTGAAAACTATAGCTGAAAGCTATCTAGAATCTTAAAATTATAGTTTCTCTAAAAGAGACCTATGTGGAAATATATAAACTCTCTATGTTGGTGATGGAGGCCTAGACTATGTCTAAATCTAAACTAGAGGAAGAATTGAAATTGGTGGAGAAATTGAAACTAGTGGTGGAGATGAAATTTGTGACTACAAAGTAGTAGATAGATATAAAGTGTTGAGTGGTAACTCATATGAAACTCCACCAACTATAACAACTTGATTAACATGAATGAATTGCATGCATATATGAACTATATAAGGTACTACTCAAAGTTTTTGAATCCATGGTCGACCAAGTAGCATATCAAAAACTTTTACACTAGGCACAATAGTAAATGGTGTGGCTACATGTGTTAGACTAACCTATAGAAGAAGTATAATCTCACCTAATGAAATTTTTATGTGTTTACTGAATCTGATGATAACTATGTTTTTTAGTGTAGTATCCTACTTTGAATATCCCAAATTCTATAATAATGTCATAGTACACATGTTTACACTAGATTCATTATCTATGAGAACATTATGAATAAGATGATTATGAATGTAAGCTCTGATAAAGAGTGCATGATAATCTAACTCATCCTTAACAATCTCCTACTTTATTAAGTAGATGGAAGGTCTAGCTAGAAATCTAAAATTTTATACGCAAATCATGTTACTCAAAGGGTGTAACTCAACTAAAGGTGACTGATATGTAGATAATGGAGGATGTGCATGATATGTATAGTAAACACCTGATGTATCCCCTATATATTATTTAAAATTCTATGGGAAAGGATGTGAAAAAAATTTCAAAGATTTATCATGTGTTTGCTTTGCTTTAGGAGGCTCAAATGAAGTGCTAAGATCAATAACGCTACCATTTATCAAGTTTTGTATCTTGCATTTCAAACTGATGCATTTATTTATTGTGTGATTTTATTCCCTATAAAATTTTCAAAATTAATTCTAATCATATCCCCATGGAAGAGGCTTTGTTGGATCAACTTCATGAATAGGAGGGAGAGATATGATATTACAATCCGATAACTATTATAAGACTCTGGCTAGAGATATTGGTAGATTGGTAAAATTTCATCAAGGAGGGGCTAATAAAACCACTCATTAAGGGGGATCTAGAGCTGCATTGATTGTAGTTTGATTCTAATTCTTACTATCATTGACCTTTACTTTTAATGGGACTTTGTTGTTACTATTGTTTGTTATTTTTGATATACTTGTGTACTATAGTTTGCCCATTGAAATTAGTTTGACTTCCCTTTCCTTTAGTGTATGACATAACTCAGTGAAGGAAGAGAATATTTTGAACATTATTAATTTATGCAAAGATGGTAGAAGACTTTATTTGAAGAGATCTTGTAATTATTGATCAGCCATGGGACTGGTCATCTTAGCCAAGATAGTGTTATATCAAAGAACATAATTTTTGAGATGTTCATTTGACCTTTGTTTCTATGGTGCAACTTGGGCATTAAAAACCTTATCACCAATGTTAATGCTAAAATAATCTAGGAAAATGTTGACTAAAGGATTGAATGCATTGATTGAATGATTTGGTAGATTATAGAACCATTATAAATCATAATCCTTTAAACTCCATGGAAATAGCTTGGTTAGTAGCTAGTCATTTGGAAAATAGTCCAAGCATGCTGCATGAAAATATCTCACATGTGTCTTTATATCACCCTTTCCATCATATAGAATGAGTTTGGGTTGAACAAAACCTTATGGTAAAGGTGTCAAAGTAATATGATGTACCAATAGTGTATGTATTAGAGTAAAATAATCCAAGTCCTGCATAGGTTTAGAAGCACATTGCTCAAGATGTAGTACCTTGGATTGAAGATATTTTATCTCTTATATAAGGGATACCACATCAAGAGACAAAGATGTACTAGCTATAATGGGTTATGCCTCAAAGGAAGGTTAGGATACATAGGGGTTATTTAGACTTAGTTAGACTGTAGTGTCATGTGAAACTAGTTGCTTTGTGGTTTGAGAAGATTGACCATTATTAACTTTTTGTCTTCTTCTTTTAGTATTTTAAGCATGCCATCTTGCATATCAAGATGTTTGTTTAAAATTTATTGATGTTCCCTCTTATCAGTTTCATCAAAACCACTATATTGGGCCATTGTTAAAGTAGAAAAACAAATTTAAAGTTTTTTGAATTTTTTGTAATAATCTATAATAAACATAGTGCTTGGAAGGAAAGTAATAAAGAAAGGAAACTTCAAATCCTAAAAATAGTATACTATAAGATGCATAAAAAGGATACAAAACTCACAAGCATGTAAGTTGATACCTCAAAAGTAATGGAACCTAGTATATGTAACTAGGGTTTTGAAAATGATTATTTTTAATATTTACAATGGAATTTTAAAAATTAAAGTGAATTTATTATTTAAATATGCTAGTACAAAATCATTAAAAAAAATTGTAAAAAATATCAAGGGATTTACCGTAGGGTTTTTATGTGCAAATGAAGTAAGTCAGGTTCACTAAATGATTTAACAATTTTAGGAATATTGGAGTCTTATTCTTAATTTAGTTAAGGGTCTAAGTTAATTAAATTAGTAAATAATATTGGGATAATTAATCTACTAATTTATATAATTTAATTGTAGTTTAAACCTTTCTAAAAATAGTAATAACTGAGGAGAAATATAACTTAGCTTAAACTAGACTGAGATGGTGGAAATAGGGTCTGGAATATGTTGTGTAAAACTGTGATAGTGTCCTAAATCAATATCTAGCCTTAATTTTGTGAAAGGAAATGAGTGTTGAAATAGGACACCCTAGGTTTTATTACTATATTTATCTTATACCACTATTATCTTAGAGGCCTAATCTTTTTAGGTTGTCTCTTGTCTGTATGTGAGCCTACTTATTAAATTTTAGATGTTGGATATCTATGGAAATCCTTATAGAGATGATTTAGTCTTCAAACCATAGAGTCAATTATGCTTTAACAAACTTTGAAAAAGAGGGGGGGTTAGTGTGTGTAATATGCACTGAATGTGTATCCACACTCTTTGTGTGGGCACATTGCCTACATACCAATACTCTGAAGAGTGATCAATCCATACATAGTTCTTCCACTTGATGTGATTTGTGAAATAGTGTATTTGAAGAAGCAAAATGTTAAACTAGGTGTGATTTAGATAGCTAGGGACTAGTGTGAAGGTTTGAATAAGCTTATGGTTGTATTGGATGCCTATATGTAGAGAATAGGGAAATATGCCTGAGTAGTCTTACTTGTACTCTTAATTACTTACTGATATTTTCAAACCCCTTCTAAATGAACTTTGAATTGGATTTTATATAGATATGTTGGCCATGGGTTGAATGTATTTATGTTAGGCTGATAAGAAGAAGGCTAGGAACCAGAAGGAAGTGACCATTAGAGCTAAAAATGCAATTGGATAGGAGTACCAAAAATGGACACCCTAAGGTCTGAAGCTATAGTCCAAGTTGGGTACTATTGTCCTATAGGTACAAGACCTAGGTGGATGGAATTATCATAAGAAATGTAGCCTGGTTAAGCTATAATTAGGTCTTAAAAGTCTATAGATGGCTAGTTATAATCAAAAAGGTGTTTGGAATGGTCATGAGAGCATGCAAGAAGGACCTATAGGTTGGGTGTTACAAGGCACACTCAAGATATAAATTTTCACATTTTATATGACTAAAAATAATCATTTGAGAATTTTCAATGGTGTGATATATTATTATATATGTTTTAGCCAAATTTGAGGTTATGGTTTGCAAGATAATGGTGTGATATCCTATTCTTGAGTTCATAGAATGAAGGGTTCTCAACCCAAGAAGGACCTTCAAGTGTTCACTAGAATTTGTAACCTATGCATGAGAAACTAATATATTCATGGTATATGGGGAAGGGTCCTATCTCAAAATTCCATGAATTGTTTTTTGGATTAAGGGGCTATGATTTATGAATGATTATTAAGACTAGAAAATAGTTTAAACCCTAAAAACACCATAATAGTGACCTAATGTGAAATAAGTTGTTATAAAGTGCTTAGAATGGATTTATATGGATATTTAAGTGATTTTCAGTTTTATTCAACTCTCTTAGTCACCTCTAGGTGTGATTGGTTTTTTAGGTGAGTAAATGGACCCTATAAGAAAGGTTATATTTCTTAGAGTTATGCTATAGAAGTTGGAGTTGACCAAGTCAAAGTTTATAAATGGATGGGGTAAAAATATTTAGAATTTTATTTTATTTAAATTGTGTTTCCATATTAGGTTCCATCCCTTAGGTATGTTAAACTAGCCATATAAGTTAACTAGTCGTTAATAGGCCAATGACAAACGTAGACAGAAGTGAGAAGGTGATTAGGGATGTGTTATCATGAATTAGGGATGAATCAAAGTGCATGGATAAATTTTTAAATACCTTTAATACATTTTCATTATGGATATAATTTTTGTAAATCGTTATATATAGCAAAAATTTGTGTTCAAGTTGACTTGTCTAGCTCATTGAAGTCTGTGTATAGTGAGGTCATGATATTGGTCTACCAAACCAATATTTTCATTAGATATTATGATATTTTTTTTAGGTTGTTATAAATATGTTTTAGTATATTTTCCATGCATTTTAAGTAATTTAATGTGTTTTACCATGTGTCAAAAGTTCAAGTTTACATGACTATGTTTTGAGGCTAGTTGGTGATTCTAAGTGGGCTCTTTGTAGAGAAGGGTTTGAGTCCTTTTACCCTAAGGTGTAAAGTATAAGGAACATGTTTATTATTGTAATTAATTTATATTTTTTATATTTTATTTTTTTCTATGGGTTTTTTTTAAATTTGTGTTTATGCTTCAATAGTTCAAGATAGACTTTTTGGGTATGCACAAACCTAATTGTGAACAGTACTAATGACATGCTTTAAGTGTTGGTTGAAGTTAAAAGGTGTTATTGAGACTATAAAATATTATAATTTTTATATTTTAGTTTAATATTATATTTTACTATCATGTGATATGTTTTAATATGTTATAAGAAAGGTAAAGTGTAGGATGTGCTAACGAAGGCCTAATTAAATTAGGTCTTCTTAAGGCCTAAAGAAGGATTTGATCCATTTGAGCTATGGATGACATAATTTAATGTTTTATTACTATTTTTTTCATGACATAATTCATATTTTATATAAAATATAATAAATAAAGTGTGTATGTCTAACCAAGAGGTATATGAGTAAGAGCCTAGTATAAGAACAAGGCCTAATAAGCCTGATTGGCTAGTTAGAGTATGAGTGAGTTGAATCAAATGATATATATAAATTTTAAGAGATTAAGGAGGTATTTTATACCATAATAATAGTTTATATAATCTATGTATGAAAATCAAGGTCAGATGACCTAATCAAGTCAAGAAGAGGGCTAGTTGAGCGAAGAGACTTAGAAGGTAGTTTGAGAGGGATAAGAGTGTGGAGAGATAAAGAGGTGGCAATTATCAGTTGATTGAGAAATAATGTGATCTAAATGTTATTGAATCAATCATTTGGATGATTTGGTGTTAAGTCATCTGGGGGTTCGTTCCTCATTTCAAGTGGGTGTTTTACTAGTTGGGGTTGGTGCTCCATGTGAAATTGGTGATTCACTAAATCTTGATCTTTATCTTATATTATTTTATCCCATTTGATAATATCATTGGTTTTTCTTCTAATTTATTATTTCCCACTCATATATGTGTTTCTTGTGCTATTCTCATTTGAATTACTCTTTATGCATTGTTATATCTTTGTATTGCTTTGATGCTTCAAGGAATGATAAAGTGCATGTGAATGAAAGTTTTAAGAGATTGATTCACCCTCCCCTCTTAGTTATTGTTTTTATAATATATAGATATAGATCCATGGTATAAATAAAATAATCCATAGTCACTTAAACATATTGTTTCATTCTAAAGACAGATAAAACTAAAATAAAGTAGTGCTATCATGTTTTTAATATGTGATGAATAGGGAATATAGAATAAGGTAAAATAGATTTAGAATGACACTTTACCTATAAAGGAGGAGAATTAAATAATTTGAGGGTATAATGAAGTATAAATCAAGGTAGAGGATCTATTTATCAAAGTTAAGACACTCAAATTAAGTTTGTTAAAACAAGAGGACTTTCGACATTAAGGACTCTAAAGAACATCTCCTAAACATACAAATCTTAGGTCAACAAATGAAGTATGTATATCATCCCATGAAGGCTATATACATGAAAATTAAAATATACATACCTTCACATAATTTTTTCCCCATTCCTCAAGACCCTTTAAAGAGTCATAAATCTACTAAAATATTGGGTACTTGCATGAAAAAGTAGGTATCACCATAGAGTTTGTTGAATTATCTTATTCTAATCAACTGGCCTAACACACCCCAATAGACCCCATATATATCATGAGGCAAAATATGGAGTTTTAGATTTGATTATAGATAGGATATGTTCTTGTAATCACATATTTTTGGTGTGATTTTGACTTTTTGATTGTGTATTTTACATTTTTTATCATTGCCTTTTATTTCAAATGATTTGGATTTTAAATTTTAATGGATTTTTATATTCTTCCTCCATATGGATTCATATAATAAAACATGGGTGCTAAATATGAATTGAATTTGAATACTTTGTACTTTTTTATAAGAAAGATAACTTAGAGAGCATGGTGTCTAAGAGACTTATTAATGTAGGTGAAATAAAAGTGATATCTTGACTTCAACCTTTTTTATCCAATGTGGAGTTAAAGGAAAGGAAATCAAGAGGAATAAGGTTTTTAGAAAGAGAGACTATTGCATAAAGTAAGACCTATGTATATATCTTGGTAAAAGTGTTATAAGGATAGCATATAGAAAGTATGATAGGAAGGGAAAGATTTGAACTAACCTCTATATCAAGGATGAGCATGTGAAAGATAAGCCTATGTGTCCCAGAAGCTTTCTTGAAGTTAAATTAGTTTGGTATCACAAAATTTAGAAAAATAGTGGGCATCTTAAAATTCCCTAATGGGTAATTAGATGTAAATATGGGAATTTCAAGATGACCTAAAGGCTAAAGTAACATGTGGGTGGGCATAATAAGATGCCCTAAATAATAAATTAATATGTGTATGGACATCACAAGATGCCTAAAGGATGAAAATAAGAAGAAAAGAGAACCCCATATAGTGTACAAATGGATTCAGGTTGTCCAAGAAGATTTTGATAGGGGATTTCATGATGCTTGATGAAAGAAAAATAATTTAAGAAAGAAGGAGAATTAGGGACAAAGTTAGAAAGATAGATAACAAAGTTGACTAGACAAAATAATAGGGTTGGCCAACAAGGGATAGTATTGACCAATAGGTACCAAGTCAATTAGGTTGACAGATTACTACTAAAACATAATCTAAAAAGAGTACATAGTCATATGGGTCAATTGTGTACTACTGGATAAGGGATATAATAGGTAGATATGGAGATATAATCTTGGAGGTTAACTATGTATTGTTGGCAAGAAGGTGGAACACTCTATGATAGAATGTATCAAATAAGATGACAATGTTTTAGAATAGGGAAACTTTTTTTTTGAAAAATAATTGGAAGTAATAATGAAAGAAAACACACAAACATTTGGATCAATGTGATTGATCTAATTAGGGCACACAACATAAATCCTTACGCCAATGCTAGCCAATTCAATTTTTACAATACAACATGCAATGATCAAAGGCCAAGCAATAAATTGAAAATTAAATTCTAACTAATTTTCCACCCTAATTTTTATCGTATTATTAAAAAAAATTATTTTAATTTGATAGAAGAGTTGGCTGAAATAGGGAACTATAAAGTAATCTAAAGTTATTTTTAGGATGTTTGGGATGAAAGAAATCTATATTGTCAATGGTATAGGCTTGGTATTTAGGCCTATCTCCTTTACAATCTCATAGTGATAAGGGTGTTATGTGTTTTGCCAATATATACCATTAACAACATATTTATACTTATGCATAAAACCAAGTTAGCTTCCCCCCTGGTGATGAAATCCAAGTAAGTAGGCCTTGGGAAGACAAATGTTTAAATGCATTTTGAATGTTATGTGGTTTAATAGTGTGTGAAAAAGAGTAAAATAGTGTAACTAAAATGCTAATTTAAAAAAAAACCTATTTAGATTATGTGAGTTACTCTAAGCATGAAAACAACTAAAAAGGAAATGTGAATTAATTACTATTAGATAAAGGTTAATTCCTTGATTAAGAATAGTACAAAGTTAGTTCAAGTGACACTCTATGCAAATAGTATAGAATAGATTTAACTGGGTTACTATTGTTTTGTAGAAGTAGAGTATTTAAGAATATAGTTAAATAGGTCAATTATGTCTCTCTATAGACAATAAAAACTACACGTGATAACTTTCCATGTCAAAATATCTTTTGAACCTTGTCTGACCTTGAATCTAGTTGACCACCTAGTCAATTAGACTCATTTACTAACTTGACCCTAAAAAACCCCTAACTTAACACATTTGACTAAACTCACCCTTTTTAACATCCTTTAAAATATTTTATTTTGACCGCTTGACTACTGATAGTCATCCTACCCATCGACGGTTGGCCTAACTGTCGACTATCAGGTCTCCAAGCTTGATTTAAAGTTTTCAAGAATTGACAACTTTGTGTGAGATAAGAATTTCCTTGAATGTAAAATTGATATAAAACCTGATTTAAAACATTATAAATTGGAAAATTCATCCCCCTATCAAATTAGTAACTTCCCCTATTCTAATTAGTAACTTCATCCTATAAAAGGGGAAGTGGAGGAAGTGAAAATGATCCACAATCTAGAATCTTGCATCCAAGATTTCTTACAAATAGGTATTTGGAATTATTTCAATGAGAAAGAAACATCACCAGAAACCCAAAGTTTTATCAAAATCACTTTCAAAAGCTAAAGTACTATCATTCTAGCCAAATTATTTTAGCCTTCCATCATCAAGTTTTAAGTATATTTTACTTGTTTTCATTAATTCATCTTATTTCTAACCTTCCTACCCAATCAAACCCATCAATATATCATTTTCCACCCCTCAACCCCATAATAGGCCTCTATTTTCTGAAATACCCAATAGATATCTTCTTTGCTAATCATTCTAGATGAACACAAGTAACTTTAGATGGTTATCATAACCACTAGTGGTCACCTCAATCATCGATGGTTTTGTAACCATCAATGGTCAACCTAGACCATTGATAGTTCACCTGACCACCAATGGTCACTATGGCATATAAACATAGCAAGATATTTCTAGGTCCTTGGCCCCATCCAAACTTAATTTTCTTAGTTTCTACCTAATTACAATACCATTTTTGATTTTTTAGACCAGACCTCGACCATTTTAGTAAAGTGTTGACTTGCTTTTGCTATTTTAATAGTTTTCTTTAAAAATAGCATTTATTTTCTCTTCCTTATATTTACTTTTGCATCATTTAATTCAAGTCTCCTTTCTGTCAATTTATATCAACTTAATTATTATAATAGTAGATTGAAAGCCTCCTAACAAGCAATACGCTTCTTAGATGTAGCTCAATCTAGGTAGTCGACTCAACCATCTATCTAACAACCCCCTCTTCTAATTTCTTTCTTATTTTTAGGCTATTCCTTCCCAACCAAAGAGGAGTTCCCATCATCATCTAGATTCACATGTGCATTTTTACTAGGTATTGTTCTACACACCCTATTACTAGTTTCATTATTTACTTTCAAAATTAAGAAATGAGTTAAAATTAATCAAAACATTTTGGCATGCCCAATTGGACCCAATCCCATTTTTCTTCCTTATTATTTTATCATTGAATGAAATCTAAAAATTTCTTTTTGGGCTTAAAATAAATCTCTTATATACATTGATTGCTTGCTTATTTTAGTTCATTTAGTAACTTAAGATGCAAAGTAATTAATTATATCTTTTACACTTGTTATCACACACTTAAGCCAAACCAAAAAATAATTAAATATATCAAAACATACGTGAGACAAGTCCCAACTAGGATTTCATCACCTAGTAATAACCTTAGCCCTTCTCAGTTATCCTACTTATATTTCACCACCAAGGGAGAACCAACTCAATATATTTTGGCTAAGAACTCAACACTATTACCATTTTGGGACCATGAACTGAGGAGGTAGGCCCCAATATCAGGCCACATACTGAAGTTCAACACAAATTTCTCTCTTGAGCACCTAAACAACCTAAAACTAACCATAGATTTCCTCTTTAGTACCTAATCTATAAGACAAATTACCTCTTCACACTTTCTAAGGCATAAGTTAAAAGTGATCTAAAAATAATCCTAGGATTTGATGCACTCTTAGTATATACATTATTTTCCTTGAATTTTTTTCTTTTGGTTGCTCTTTATTTGAGGTGTGAGTTTCATCATATTATTTTCTCATGGTCTTTACTAGACAACAACTGAGAAACCAAACCAATCAACCACCACCTTCTTCTTCTTCCTCCATGGAATATAATTCTAATGTTGAGAGTTCACCTCATTTTCTCCCCCTCCTACTAGAATCCCAATTATTTCTAAAGTTGATGTGGACTTCATTGCCTTATTTGAAAATAATTTGGTTACCCTTCAACACCATCTTGACAACTTACCTCACCATTCCTCCATTGCTTTAGTTCCTCCTACAAATCCTTCTTATGGTATACCTACCCATCTTGATGGGTGTTACCTCAGCCCAACCCTTGTTAACCCAAACCTCCTCTTCTTCTAACATCCCATCTAATACCACTACCCAAACCCAATCTAATATTCCAACTTTTAACCAAACACTTCCTATCACACCCCACACTTCATATATAGGTTCAACTTTACCTCTAGTTACATATACCCTACCTACCATGGGGTTATCTTCTACCCCTATTTATACCCTTCCCTTTATTATAACCACTCCAATAACTTTTACCCCATTTTATAACTTTGTGCTCTTTATCCATCAGACACTTCCACCCATTAGCATTAGAGTCACTACTCAACTTCAACCTACCCAACCTCGACCCACTATCTCAACCATACCTTTAAGCTAACCCATATCCATCCCTCAACTAATACCCATGATAACTTATCACTAAGTCACTAACCCATAAGGGTATATATCACCTTCCACTTAGCCATTTGTGCCAATCAACCCTTATGTGACATCATCTCAACCTCTTGTCACCACTTGCCAACATGTATCTTTTTTAGTGCCTTCTATCACTTATCCAAACATAGCTACCACCCAACCTCAACAAAATTTACCCCTTAATTATGTAGCTTCCTAACCCCAACTAGATTTGATCAAGCTCTTAATGGACAAAATGACTAACTTGGAGTCATATATCTTTGGGTCTCATAACCTTTTATCCTATGATATAATTTGTAATGAACCCATTCATCCATATGTGCTCATATATTCATATCTTCCTCAATGGGAATCACCCATGTTTTCTAAATTCCAAGGCAAGGAGGACCCCAAACAACATTTGAGAGCATTCCATCATTCTTGTTATTTAATCATATATGATGTTGCTCTCATTCTTTAAACCTTCCCCATGCCCTTATCTAGACCTACCCTTGATTGGTATACTACTCTTCCCACACACTCTATCTTTTATTTCTCCTAATTGGCCCAAATCTTTTCAGATCATTTCTTGATAAATATATCTAAAATGGTTTCTATTACTAACCTTTATTCCATTAAGAAATTTGATGATGAGTCAATTGTTGATTTTATTGCTATATGGGGAGGTCACATCAACCAAATTTATTTCTCCTTACCCTAACTTTAATTGATTGAAATCTTTTCTAAAGGTTGTGCCAAACATAAATCCCCCACTCTTCAAGTTCAAACTTTCAAAACTTTTGATGAGGTATTCACCATGGCATGAAAAATAGAAAACCAAGCCATTGATGAAGGGAAATTGAAATTATGGAACAAAAATTTGAGATTTAAATCTAATGACCCTTCCTATACCAAAACCACTAACCAATCAAATAACAAAGTAAAAGCACCCATAAAATTAGTTGTTCTAAAAATTTCTGCACTTCCAACTATCAACCAACCACCTCAGACTAATTCTTCCAACCCTCCCTATCACAAAACCAAAACCAAAATTGAGCTCCTCCAAAATAATATACTCCCATTAGAGAATTTTATGCATCAGTTTTGGATAAATTTCTCAAATCCAACCTCATCCAAATTCCACCAATTAAACCACACCAAAAATTTGATGTTTCTCACCCTATATCTGGGTGGTATAATGAAAATGACCATTGTGCCTTTCACTGAGTTGTAGAGCATAACATTAATAGATGTAATACATATAAAAGTCTTATCCAAAATTTGATTGATAGTGGAGAACTTACATTTGATAATCCCAATGCACCTCCTAATCAATCCCTTGACATCTTTCATAAGCATTTTCCCAATCATGCTCCTTCCACCCAACACCATGACAATAAACCTAAATCATTTCACCCTCATGAGGCACACACAATGAATGTTATTAATAATAGGTTCATTATTAAAGAGACCATTACCCCAATCATCCAAATGGAAATAGTGAACTCACCTCCTATTCCTTTGGATACCCTAATGAAGGAATCAAACACCCCTCTCTCTTCACTTGATGATACCTTAGCCTTATCTACTTCTCATTTGATGGAAACACTGACGGAGATAACCATTGATTTAACCATTCCTTCTTCTTCCACTCTACCCATTAAAGTGGTAGAACTACCTACCATTCTTTTGGACACTCAAACAAAGGAAGAAACCCTATCCACTCTTTCACTTGGGTAAAACATGCCTAACTCCCCCATCATAAAACCATCCATTCCCTCTTTAGAAACTATCCTAAACCAAGAATAAAGTTACCTCATCTACCCAACCACCAATTTTTGAACCATCAATCAAAAATAAGGATAGAGAAATAATTCCTTCCTCTCCACCTAAGGGATTAAGCTTTGAAATAAATGACCAAGGAACTAAACCCATTTATAAGCCCTTTTCTATACTAGTCTAAATTTTAGAGTTTAATTCCCAACCCAAGTTTGATAGAGCCACCTTTTGGCATTGTCTTAGACTCCCTTACCAAAAAAAATCTAAATCCTCAACATCCCTTGAATCCACCCTTAAACCCCTTAGTACCTCTTCACTAAATACCTCTCCCAAAACCATAATTGAATCATCCCAACAACTTCCTTCTAACATTTACAAATCACCTTATGCCTCTCTTACCAAACCTACCAAGAATCTGGGAATCCTTCCCACACCTAGCTGCACTCACTACTCTTTGAAGTTGGATTTAGCACCATCTAGTCCACCAAATAATCCCTCATCCAAACTAACTAAAAAGGTATAATTACCTAAGCCTCCACCTCAAAATAAACCCATACCACCTCCTTCCCACTTACCTTCCATCTTAGAACCCCATCCTTCTACCATCCCAATTACATATTCTTCCTCTAAGAAGCCATCCCCCTTTTCTCTACCTACACCCATCAAACCCTCTAGTTCTCCATAATTTTAACTAACTTATCTACCTCTAATTTCCCACCTATAGCTAAACCTTTATCATCAAAATCTTCCATATATAGATCTTCAACCTCTAAACCAATCATAACCAAGAAAACTCAACCAAAACCACCAATTAAAACCATTATTCCAACTACAACTACCATGGTAAAGTCTACACCCAAGAAGGCTCCCATCCCTACAACTATAAACCCATCATCTCCAATGCCTTTGAATGAATCCTACTCAACTATCATATAGAAGTTATTGAAAACTTTCTTCATTATCTTACCACGTATCAAACCATTTTACCTTTCCAATACCAAACCCTCTTGGTTCAATGATAACTTGATCTATGTATACCATAGGGCACTGGGACATGACACAAATAATTACAAAGCTTTCCAAGCACTTATTCATAGCCTATATGATGAGGATGATCTATTATTAGATTAACCCTTCTTGCACCCATTACCAATATTACCATCCACCCAACCTACCCAACCTTTACCAACTCTCCTACTCCCACCCAAGAGTGAGGTGGAGGAACCAAAACAAGAATCAAACCTAAAAAACCTCTTTATCCACACAATTCATATGATCACTTGATCTTAAGTCCAATATAAAGATAAGGGAAAATACAAAGCATCCATCCCATAAACATACCCTTCAACCCCTCAATCTACCAACCAAATCCAAACATCTCCACCCTCACCTTCACAACCATTAAAACCCAAAGTATCCATTTTGAGATCTTCTCCTTTAAACCCTTCTAGATTCATACAATGGTTAGTTTTGAGATAAATTCACCAAATATTGGTGAAAATGAGGATTTACAGACTAATCAACACCTTACCCTACTATCACCAGGTACTGATTGAGGCTCTATAATCCATAGAGATTTAACCAGATGATTCTCAACCTCTTATACCCTTGGTTGGAGCCCTCCAACTTTTTTCCCTCATCACCTATTAGGATTATGAAATACTACCTATTCATACTAAATATCATGATACTCTCCTCTTCTTCATAGCATACATCAATCAAACCTACATCAAGAGGGTTATGTTTAATGGAGGAGCTAACATCAACATTATCTCCTCCCATGTATATGACCAACTTCAACTACCCAAAAATATCATGTCAAAAAGTATAGTAGTCCTTTTCTCCTTTAATGATACCATGGCCAGTACCTTAGGGATTTTTTTCCTCCATATTTACTTGGGGCCTCATACCATTCCCAAACTATTTTACATTATAGAGTGAAAGTTTCAATAAAATGTGTTACTTAGATGCCCTTGGATACATTCTATGAGTTGTGTCCCTTCTACCTTACATTGATGTGTCAAATTTGAGCATGAGGGATAATTTATTATCATAAAATTTGACCTTAGTCCCTTTTCCTCTTTCAATATGACATACCAGCCTAATGATGTTCTTATTCCTCCTTCATCTACCTCACAACCAACTTTTAACAAAACCACCTCACCAACCAAAACTATCAACACTTCTTGTCATAGCGATGATGAAACATAAACTAACTCAACCATACCTTCAATAAAAATTCTAGTTGAGGACCCCTTGTGATCCACATTTCATTATCTCTCTCTCTTAAAAATATATCAACTTTTAGCCTTAGATGCTTTCCCTACTCTATAAGAATATGGGAATCTCAAATATACCCCTTCATATGATCTTGATGTCAAAACCATCATCCCTTTTGGGATCCCTAACAATAAAAAAAATTCATCTATGGGGGAATTGATCAACCACTTCTCACTCCTACCACTACCTCATCCATCCAACCATTCATCACTAATTTTTCCTACTTAGACAAACTAGCCTTTGCCAAAGCTTACCTTCATAGGTGTGATTGGAAGGTGTTTGGTCTTGGCCTTTATGAATAGGGACCTCATGAGTTACCCATCATCAAAACTTAAAAACCTCATGATTTCTTTAGCCTTGGGTTTGTACCACCAAAAGAGCCCACATCACCAAAACCCATTACCACCATCAATGAAGAACTTCCATCCTCACCAACCCTATCTCCCTTTAACTCTAAGGACTCTGATATCATCCCATCTATATTTTTTTATCAATACCATTAGTTTGGCCCCTTAACCTATCAGAAGGATGGCTGAACTAAAATCCTTCCTCTCATTTATCGTAAAATGATTGAACATGATTCTCTACCATCAACACCATCCAATTATAGGATGATATGTCCATTCTCACCTACATTACTATAGGGGATTCATCTATTCATAAATCTTTCCCTCTTTAGAATCAAACTATGCTAAATGAATCCACTATTGATGTCAATTTAGGAACTCATAATAACCCTTGTATTGTCAAAATCAACAAATCTTTAAATTTCATGGAGAAATAGGACTACCCTTCTTTCCTTCAAAACTATAGTATAACATTTACATGGTCCTATTAGGATATGCCAAGAAGTAACCCTTATATTTCCCTCCATAACATTATTACCTATATTGATGCTAAGATAGTTTGATAAAATCTTCATAGAATGCATCCTCACATAGCCCTCCTTGTCAAACAAGAGCTTCAGTGTCTCTTATCTATCAACTTCATTTAGCCCATCGATTATCCATAATGGGTTTCTAACATCATTCCCATCACCAAGCCCATAAGGGGACTTGTCTCTGCATCAAATTTCATGACCTCAACCTCACTTTCCCAAAGGATGACTTTCCTCTACCCAACATCAACCAACTTTTTGATCTTATAGCTAGCCATGAAATGTTATCTCTTATGGATGGTTTCTTAGGATATAATTAGATCTTGATTTCCCCTAAAGATCAGCATAAAAATTCTTTTATCACCCCATGGGGATACTTTTACTATAGGGTCATGCACATTAGACTAAAGAATGTTAGATAAATCTATTAGTAGGCCATGACTTATATTTTTCATGATCTCATCCATAAAATTGTAGAGGACTATGCGGATGATCTCTTTGGGAAATCTAAAGACTACAAGGATCACCTAGACATTCTGACCATCATCTTTGACTGACTAATCTATTATCATGTCAAGATTAACCCCAAGAAGTGCATTTTTGGATTCCTATTAGGAAAGCTTATTGGTTTCATCATCTCTCTCTACAAAATTGAAATATACCCTACCAAAGTTAGAGCAATCTTGGAGATGCCTTGTCCTACCAACCTTGCCCAATTTCATAGCCTATAGGGAAAACTTCAATCCATCCATCATTTCATATCTCAACTATCAGATAAATCTCAAGCCTTTCACCACCTCATAAGGAAAGACACATCTTTTAAGTGGACTAAGGAATGCCAACAAGCCTTTGATTTAATCAATGAGTATCTTCTCTCTCCACCTATCCTCACCCCTCCTCAAGAAGACAAACCTTTTTACCTATATAGATCTGCCACTGATCATTCCCTAGGGGCAATGCTCACTCATAATGATTAACAAAATAAAGATAAATCCATCTACTACATCAACCATATACTTTTTGAATATGAAACTTGGTATAACCATCCCAATAACTCTACCTTGTGTTAGTTTTTGTGGCCTCCAAATTCCATCACTGTCTTCTTACTCATAAAACATATGTCATCACTAACATTTACCCCTTAATTATATGCACTCTAAGCCATACCAAAACTAGTATATGACTAAGTGGATCATGCTCCTAGCTGAGTTCAATCTTGAGTTCCTTTTACAAAAGTCCATTAAAGGACAAGTCATTATTTATCAATTGGTTGAGGATCCTCTATTAGACAATCAACCTCTTCCTCTTGCCTTTCTAGATGAGTCTATCACAACTATTTCTCAAGAAGAACCCACCTACCAAATGACCATGTTTTTTATGGCTCTAAATGACAAAATGTTGGGGGTGCTAGAGTTATTATCATTCCCCTTAATGGTGAACATCTTTCCCTTTCCTTTAAACTTAACTTTGAATGTACCAAAAACATAGATAAATATAAATCCCTAGTCATAGGTCTCTAAACTACCCTAGCCTTAAGATTCAAAACAATTAGTGTCTTTGGTAACTCCCAACTAGTCATCAACCAAGTCACAATATCTTATCAATGTAAAAATGATGTCCTAATGAAGTACAAACAACTCATGGACATAATATTAGCATCATTTGATTATTACACTATCCAATAAGTTCCTTAATCTACCAACAAATCTATAGACACAATGACATCTATTACTTCCCAAATCCCATCTCAAGATATTGAATCTAAACTATTTGTCACCATCCATCATTTTATCACACTTCATATATTGGTTATAATATTCCTACCATTTATAGTGTGGAAACATCTCCTTATAACATATGGTATGACCAAACTTTCATCTATCTTAAGCTTGGCATTATTCCTCCCAACCTTTTGAAGAATTCATGAAAAGATTTTATTTAGAGTACCTCTTGTTACACCATGATAGGGGGAATCCGTTATAAATGTGGCTTTAACAACATCCTTCTTTGTTGTCTCCATAGTCATGAAACCTCCCACACCATCAAGGAAATGCATGATGGATTTTATGGGGGACATTTTAGTGGCCTATTTGTTTCTAAGCATATCCTTTACCTTGGCTACTTTTGGCCCACCCTCAATTAAGACTATTGTGGCTATGTAAAGAAGTGTGTGAAATGTAAATATGTTAACTTATATCATGCACCACCTTATGGCCTTCAAGTATCCAAAGATTATTATCCCTTCTCGTAATGGGGTCTTGACCTTATTGTGGATATCAATCCCCATTCTTCAAAACAATACCAATATATCATTATTGATACCAAAAAGTTCACCAAGTGGGTTGAGGTCATCCCCCTTATATCCACCAAAGCCAAAAAGAATATCAACTTCATCAAACACTATATTATCTACTACTTCAATGTTTCCCACAAGATCATCACCAATAATGTTAAATATTTTAAAAACTATAAAGTCTAAGGTTTTTATGCTACTTTTGACTTCAAGTTAAGCTTTTCCTTACCCTATCATCCACAAGCCAATGGATAAGCATAAGCCTCTAAAAAACTTTCATCAAAATGCTCACCAAATTAGTAAGTGCTTCAAGATGGGATTGACACTTGCATATCCCTTTCACTTTATGGTCCTATTGCACTATCATTTAAACCTCTATGGGTGATACACCTTTCTCTTACATCTTTGAAACATAGGCAGTCTTACCTCTTAAAGTCCAAATTCTTTCCCTTTGCATCTCTTTGCATAACATTATTTTTGAGAGTGATTATCATCAAGAACATCTCACACCTCTTAAAATATTGGATGAACATTGACTCATAACCCTTAATCATATTCATGTCTATCAGTAACAAATCAATAATGTAGACAACAAACACCTAAAAGAGAGAGTTCAACATTAGAGACCTTGTCCTTAAGGAAAACCGGCATGTAACTAATATGGAGAAAATAAAAAATGGCAAGTTTGTTTTCAATTGGCTTAGAGCCTATATCATAACCCATAAGTATGGATTATTTTCTTATAATTTAAAAAGTCAAACTAGAACCTAAGCCTCTCAACACTTTGCATTTTTATCCTTTCTATTGTTGAAATAAGGATCAAACTCACCTTTGTGTCTAACTTAAGCTTGTCCCTTGGTTTATGATATTTTTACTTCCTTTCCCCTACCTATCCCTAATATCCTTGGGAAAAATTGATTATAACATATAACAATGTGATTATCCATCACAATTATAGGCTAATCCTAAGCATGGGTACCACAACTCTACCCATGGCATGGTTCTCATGGATATTTTTCATCTATAGTCAGATAGAATCCCATGATTGGTTGTCTCTCAAACCACTTTCCCCATATATCATTAACCTTTGTGCTAAATAATTTCCTCCATAAATGTAAACCTTTAAGCTTAAATAGACTTGTTCATGTCTAATCTTGTATTCAAAATCCCTTGGGTCCATATCTCATGTTGCAAACTACTCCCTTGAAGGATAGTTTCCCAATAATTAAACATTGTTTAAAAATAGATTTCTCCCTTGAAGGAAAGCTATGAAAATCAAATTCTAGACCACTCCCTTGAAATATGGCTAAGAAATAATCATTTGAATCTTCCTGCATCGATCATCTTTACTAACTTATCAAAATAGAAAAACAACAAACAACCCTATGTCAAAATCAAATTAAGATATAATCAGCTATTATAAGTGTCATTTATAGACTTGACACATCAATTATTCTACACATTATCCCATTATGTTGTAATCAACTCTTGTTTATGACATTGGTAGACTTCTTACATTGATCAGTCTACATATCATATTAAGGCATGGACTTGTCTATTATGGTTCTTTGGTCACCTATAAAAGGGGAAATATAACCCACATTAAGGTACCTTATCACTTATTTAGCATTAAACCATCTACCTATCACCTCCCTTCCCTTCAATTTCTATTTGAAATCAAGGGACTATGAGCTTACTTAATACGAAGTGATCAAGACACCCTCTTTCTCAATGAAAGCATGCTTTGGTGAAGCATTTGATAGTTTTTTGTTCACTAAGTCAATCTAAATATGGTTTCTTATTATTATGTCCATTCAAACTAAAAACATCATGCCTTTTCCTTACCCTCTATTTGTTAATTCATGCGGTCATATGTTTCATGATTCTTATCTATTTCTCACATTTTAGTTTGTTACCTACACATACTCTATGTGATTTTATTATATTCCCATTGACATAATCATAACATTATGAACCATGAAAAAGATAATATCAACCATATCCTACCCATAAATAAAACACTAGCAACCATAAATCATAAACAATCACAACATACAATTATAACATCATAAGATCATCATTACACATCATCAACATCATCTTTACAAAATATCATCCCATATATAAACCATAATATCACATTATTTTATAAATAATATTACATCCTCATCTTATCTATAAACCACATAAACAACATCATCAAAACCTATCCATCAAATATTCATGATCATGTGAAGACTAACTAAATAAAAATAAACATCTTGATCAAAAACATGTCATCAACCACATCATAATATACACAAATAGTCATCATCATGCATTATATCCATCATCAAATACATAAACTATAGAGTCAACAATAAAACTATACATGAAGCATAATGTATGTCATCTATAATCCATAAACATAACCACATCATGATCTTAACCTATATCTACATCATCATACATCAATACATAATCAACTAAATATAATATCACATCAAAAACTAACCATCGTGTCACATAATCAAATGATATCAACATAATCATCATATACATCAATAAGACAATACATGAAATAGTGTATCCATGTCTCTCTCACTCATATACACCTCATCTCATTGACATGTAGGCCAGTATCAAAAAAATCATATACATAACCTCATCTATTAGGCCCCTAGTATACCACTAGCCCCATCTACACCTGCACTACCATTTGGTGGTGGCCCCCCCTGATATCCCTACCTATCCCACTATTTAATCCCACTATTTTGGGGTAGCTATAGATGGACCACCTACTAAATTAGAATGATACTCTCCATATCTCATCCCTAATGGTAGTTGAGCTAGCATTATCACCTCATAATACCTTATCTCTTCGATGGTGGCTAGGTACTGTGTCCTTAAAAGTATGTCAGGTGGTCCCCCTACTACTGTTATGGCTACCCCTACCCTCTATCTCAATGAATCTCTCTCTTGAGTCACTAACCCAAGATAGATATTTTCTTGATCCCACTCACCAATCACTATAGCAACTTTCCCTTGTAAGGTGACAATCTATGCCTATAAAGTGGCCACCTATACTTATAACCTAGTAATCTAGGCTTATACTATTACCAGTGCCACTACCACCTAACCATCTTGTTATTATTCCCCTATAGGTTCCACATCTATAGGATAATAACCATTTTCATCCCATCTAAATTTAGCTACTACATATCAAGATTAGTACCAAGTTGCATAGCCATCTACCATACCAACATCATCAATAGTTGTTCTAGCCAATATCTACTCATAGTCTCATATAACATCCTATGGCTATGGATTTAGAAGTAATAAATCCACCTCTTCCCTCTTGTATCAAGGGAAATCTATTGGGATCCCTTATACAAACTATCATCTCACTTGGTCGAAGGGGATCATCTTAGTCTCCCCATCTCTCTTCCCATAAATCTAGCACTAGATTTGTAAGGATAATGTGTGGTATCAGTGCCCAAGCTAATTTAACCAATCCAAATATGGCCTCCATATCATATCTCCTACCACCAAACCCTCTAATGCATCATGGAACTATTCAATGTCTCTAACTCCTCCACTTGGCCTTATCAAAGCATCAATATACCTCTATCACATGAAGCTGAATAGAAAGGCTACCTGAGTAAAACCTTGTCATGGTAGCCATAATGATCTCATAACCTAAATGTGATCATATGCCCAATAGTGTAACATGAAATTGACATTGATCCCATATTATCTATCTGGTCAGAAGGCCCAGAGCTCCCTATAGATCGAGACTAGTAGCATTTGGGCCCATCTAAACATAGTCATCCCTAGCAACATCTCCACTAATACCCCTAGTAGAAGGTATGTAAATCATATATGGCTTGAATATAGTAATGAAAAATAAGTCATTACCATCATTGTCATTATTAGGAATCTATCCCTTAGGGCCCTTTGGTATAATGGCCTGATCCCAAACCCACCTATATGACACCTATCATGAACCCAATCTAATCCATATAAGAGATTAATGTGGTAGTCTCACTCTTCACTCTCAATATGATATATGGGATCCCTCTAAATGGTTAGTCATGTGATCTTATTCACATCCTCCAATAGGATGGTCATCTCTCTAGTAGGTAATTTGAAGGTGTTCATCACTAGGTCCCACCTCTTGATGATCATGATGATCATGGATGCATCCCATGGTAGGTGATGATAATGAATCATAGCCCCTAGGCCAACCATATCCATGTTCCTCCACTTCTCTATGGTCATCACATCTCTAACCTCAAAAAAAACCTTAGGGACTCAGTCCCTCATCTAAATTTGGTCATGGGCCTGCCCTCAAACCAACAACAAATTAGCATGCCTACTTCATTTTCTATCGTACTCTAAAATATACACATATCTTTCTTATCTATTCTAACCTCCCATATTACATCTACCTCTGGCACCCTCACATATCCCTCACACATAATGTGCATCTCTCATAAATGACTACCCTAACTTTTTAATCCAAACCCTCAAAAATAATTTTGGCACACCTAAAACATTAATATTAGACAACTTTCACTCCTCCTATCTACACCTTTTTGCCTACCACTATATATACCCCTTCACACATGTTAAACCTTTACCCCCACTTATATAATTGACATAATTTTTCCAACATTCAACAACTTCATCCACTTCACTACTTTACACTTAGTTTTGCCCATACCTTTTTCACCTATTTACCAATTTTAACCCTTATCAATTCAACCATTTTAACATGAAAAATTAAACTACATTAACATTCCTACTTTAACACACTTCTACAAATTTTTAACACAACTTTAAAACTCTTTTTCACCATTTACTAAGCCTTTCCACCAATCTTTCTATCATTAACAGTTCCTTGAATCATCAACAGTCCCTTAGGGACTTTTTACCTCTAGATTTGACTAGTGATGGTAAGGTTGAACCATTGATGGTCACTGCGCGTCACCGTCGATGGTGTAACTCAAACCCTCAACTACCCACTACCTTTCAAAACTCACCTAAATCCACCTAATTTCTCTACCTAACATTATTTCTAAACCCATTACACTCGTACTACACCCTTCCAATCTCCATTTCCCCCTCTACTTTCCTATGAATAACACAAACCTAAACCTAGGGCATCATGGCCTAGGATAATTTTCTAAACCCTACCCCACTAATTAAATCTACTAAAATGTAACTTTATCCCACCACATTCAACTATACTATCAAATTCAAAATATCACCTACCTCATTTTTGAATTATTGGCATGGTTGGAGTCCTCATACCAATGCCCAATCATATCCTTACCCACCCTCCATCAAATCCCCACTCAATCATGAATCACACACACTATCAACCAATCTTCACACTCCACCTCAACATGCTCACAAGAAAGAATGCCAAATTACACAAACTACCCAAAGTGCAAGATGCCAAAAGTCAAACGTGAAACTAATTTCAAATTTTACTTTTAACTTCTTAGATTTTTAGGTTTTGCCTTGACCATCAATAGTTAGGGTGACCACTACTAGTTGACCCTAGGGAAAAACCTAACCTTCAATGGTCAGGGTCCTTATTTTTCTCTCCCCTCTTTCTAAAGAAACCCACCTCATTGCCAACCTTTTAGAGAACTACATTTGGCCTAAAGTTATTTTTGGATATTATGTCCATCAAACTATGTAGGAAATATCCACTTTATTCATGCATATGGAGTCAACTCAGCCATCCCCTACCAACCCATACCTAGCTAAGAAATAATTTTCCCATGTATACTTAAATGTTGGATGTTTTTAACCCAGACCATTCACCTATTTTATGAAAACTTTTTCATGGTCATTTGTGACCACACCGACCAGCCTTTCCATGTTAAAATTTTGAACTTTGCACTACCTTATGCATGACTTGACCAATTATGTTGTTTTGTAGGAGCACTTCTTACCTTGAATACTTGAAACCAACACTGACCCTATTTATAAGGCTTGATAGGCCTGACTCAATAAACTATGACCAATGTTGTGGACCAATTACCCCTATCACATGTACCTTTAGAATTGAACTTATTTTTACCAACATTGGTAATTTAGTCTTTGCATGATCTTGACTATTTTCCTTAATCACATTTTGTTTATGTATTTACATCTCAAATGCCCAACCTTTTTATATCATCCACCTTGTGAATACCCATTCACCATTTATCAAACCCTAACTTGATGTAATTTCTCTCACTTCATTGACTCCCATTTTGATGGGGAACACCTACTCTCATACTTGGGGTACCTAGACCTTGACAAGCAATCTATTTTTGTTTTATAGCTTGTGAGATCAAGGTCGCATAAAAAAGGGGCAAAATGTAGACACTCAAAAATTGCACATGACAACTTTTGATGTTAAAATACCTTTTGATCCTTGTTTGATCTCACATCTAGTTGACCACCTAGTCAATTAGACTCATTTACTAACTTGACCCTATCAAACCCCTAACTTAACACATTTGACTAAACTCATCCTTTTTAACTTCCTTTAAACTATTTTATTTTGACCCCTTGACCATAGATGGTTAGCCTAACTATTGATGATTAATCAAGTTTCCAAGCCTACTTTAAATTTTTAAAGCATTAACAACTTTGTGCTAGATAAACATCTCCTTGTATGGTAACTTACTTTAAAACTTTATTTAAAACATCATGACTTGACAAATTCATTCCCCTATCAAATTAGTAACTTCCTCCATCCTAATTAACAACTTCATCTTACAAAAGGATAAGAGGATAAATTGAAATAGATCCACAATGTAGATCTTACCTCCAAACACTCTTGCATACTATTATTTGGCATTCTTTCAATGAGTAATAAACATCATCAAAGACTCGAAGCTCTATCAAAATCACTTTTGAAATCTAAAATACTATCACTCTAGCTAAATTACTTCTTCCTTCCATCATCAATTTTTAAGCATCTTTTTCTTATTTTCATTGATATATCTTATTTCTAACCTTCCTTCCCAATCAAACCCATAAGTATATCATTTTCCACCCATCAACATTGTAACAGGCCTTTATTTTCCTAAATACCCAATCTATACCTTCTTTGTTGATCATTCTATATTTACAAAAGTAACCACCAACAGTTATCATGGCCACCAATGATCACCTCAATCATTGATGGTTGCCCAACTACCAATGGTTAGCCTAAACCACTAATAGTTCACCTGACTATTAATGGTTATTATGGCATATAAAGACAACAAGCAATTTCTAGCTCCTTGGCCCCATCCAAACCTAATTTTCTTAATTTCTACCTAATTATAGTACTTTTTCTAATTTTTTGGACCATAACCCAACCATTTTAGCGTAAGTATTGACCCACTTTTACTATTTTAGTTTTTTTCTTTAAACAAAATCATTTATTTTCTCTTCCTTGCATGTATTTACTTTTATATCATTGAATGAAAGTATCCTTTCTATCCATTTATATCAACTTAATTATTATAACAATGGATCGGTAGCCTCCTAGAAACTAATACACTTCTTGGATATAGCTCATGCTAGGTATTCCACTCAACCATCCATATAACAACCCCCTTTTCTAGTGTATTTCCTATCTATAGGCTATTTTTTCCTAGCCAAAGGGGAGTTCACATCATTGTCTAGATTCATGCATGCACTTTTACTAGGTATTCTTCTACACACCCTATTAATAGTTTCATTATTTACTCTCAAAATTAATAAATGAGTGAAAATTAACTAAAATTCTCTCAAATAGAAGATACACTATAGAACTAAATTGACCAAGTCAACCTAGTTAGTTATAAGGTTGTAGTTTTGAAGACTGCCAACTTATGAAATACATAACTTAAGGACTAAAGGGATATAGAGAGGAAAGAAAAAAAACCTTGGTGGGTTTGAATAGGATTTAAATTAATTTTTTTTTACAATAATGCTTTAGTTATTGCTTTCAAATTTTTCAAACTCAGTTGACTGTTTGACTGAGTTCTATAAAACCCTATGTGCTAAATAAGAATAAGGAACAGGTTTAACTTGTTTAATAGTGTTCATTGAACTATATGTTTGTAGAGAGAATTAGAATATAGAGTCAAATTATTCAATATTTTATGATAATATATAACTAAATAATAATAATGTGTCAAACTATTTGATCCAGTAACCTATAGTCGATAAAGACCTGCATATATAAAATAAAGTCATTTTGAAGTGATTGTATGTTAAACCTACACATGAAAAGTTAAAACTATTTTGACTGGTTCAATATGGTAATGAAAATATGAGAAAATATAATAATATGACAAAAATTATGGGATTAAATAAAACCTACAATGGTAAGATTCATGTTGAGTTTACCAAAATATATGTAAATGGAAATGAAATTGATCTATAAATCAATCTTAACTCAGAGAAGATAAATACTATTACACTTAGGATTATTGATACATTATATATTTAGGTTCATGACCAAGATGGATCTACTATACCTATCCAATGGATTTATTACCACAATAATATTATTGGGGAGGGTTCCAAAGCCTCCATTCAAATAAAACTATGCAATAACCCTAACTAGGTCCTATGTTTTCATATTCACTGAACTAATAACAAGTAAAGTTTAATCTATTGTTCACCAAATTTTGTGGCACAAAGTGGGGGTAATAAACATAAAATTTTAACATGCATATATGACATATATTCATTTCAATGTATATGTAATCCTAGTTTTTGGGAGAGAAGTACAAATTTAAATCTGTCTAATCTTATAAAGGAAGAAAAAAGTTAGGAATACTTACCTTTGAATACAAATTCACTAATCCTCAATCTCTCCTTTGGCCAAGGTTATTCTCAAGAGTTTTTTGTGCTATGTAAGGATTACAAGGATAAATTATCTCTAGGCTACACAACCTATTAATTCATCCAAAATACTTATCCATAAGATAAGATTTGTACCTCTAAAGAAAGTATGAAACCCTAAGCTATTCTCCTCAATTAGATTGATGGATAAGTAGATGAAATATATATATATATATATATATATATATATATATATATATATATATCTTCTTCTTCTCTTCTCTTATAAATGACATAATGGATGTGTTTATATAGCTATATATAACCCTAGTCCTTTCTAAAGGTTTAGCCAAAAGGGTTAGTCTAATCAACTCTAAATTATTACTGACAAAAACAAATTATTTATTTGTCTATGTCAGCTAGGGGATGACATAGACCCTATATGAGTTTTATCATTTAGATTACATGTTCAATGGGGCCAATAGTGTAACTTAAACTATTGGAAATGGTTTCAGGATTAAATAAGGTCTAATTAAAGTATAAAATAACTATAAGAGGGTGTAAAATAGGAGGCAAATTTTAAGAAAGTGTATTTAGGAGATGGTTGTGTAGATAAAAATTGGTAGTATAGGGATAACAATCCTATGAAGCACTAATGGTCTACCCACCCCTTTCCTAGTTGACCCTTTAAGGCATGCACTCAAAGAGACGAAGACTTGATATGTTCCTATAAGAGAGGAAGCATTAGTAATTGATAAAAGTTAAAAATATTATTAATATATAGCTACCACATCGTATCATGATGATGGCCTACAATCTTAGAAATGACTGTATAAGAATTTTACCTCCAAGATATTAGGGTCATGGGATGGTACCATTTGGCATCATCATAATGACCTAAATTCTTAGATATGTCCATACTAAGAGCTTACATCCAAGATAATGGAGGAGTGGGATGTTACAACATGGCATCATCCTGGTAGCTTAGAATACTTTATCTAGGGTAGGCTTAGGGCCATTGTCACTGAATACCTGTGGGGTTAAAATCCCACCATGAATCATCCCAAGGCTTGGAGGTCTATACATTGAAATATGATTATTATATTTTAGGGGCCCATTCTTATGACACATGACATGTCCATAGTTCCATTGGATTATCCCATCATAGTCTCAAGGTTACCACATGATTCTAACTATGTTAGAAATGGCCTATGTTAAAATTGGTGTCATATCAATGGAAAGTGTGTATAAAATTATTGGACAAGTCTATAAAGTGGATTTGAGTACAATTCTAAATGATTTATTGATGACAATTTACATAAGTGCATTATGATAATTGTAGGTTGTGCTTTTGGTTGTTTGCATTCGGTGGTTTATTTACATTTATGGTGTGTCATGCCTATTATTTTTTTTAAAAATGGGGATGACATTTTTGTATTAAAGCATGGTTACAACACTAGGAGATTTGGGTGATTTGTTTTTTATTATGGATTTATAATTTATGTTTGATTACTAATGAATTCTTGTCGGTATGTAGGATGAGAGGAAGACATTGAGCACATCATGAGGTGGATCCACTTAGAGAGCATGATCCTCCCAATCAGTCAGGACTAAATGATATTAGGATAAAACTCCTCCTATTTATGCAACATGGACAAAATATGTCTTACAAGAGAGATTTCTTATAGTGTAGCATGAGGTAGAGAGGCACTCTCCATGATGTTTCTAGGATGATGAATAATTAGTATAAATATAAAGGTCTAATAGTTATCCACATCACCATATTAGAGGTAATAGAGATAAAGTGCATCACCATGGTGAAAATTAGGATAGGAGAAATATGGACCCTCCTCCTAAAACTACACCAGGTGATTTGGTAAAATATTTTATTAGACTACACCCTCCTACACTTGATAGTAATCAAGAAATATTTGTATCATAGGATTATTTGGCAAACATGAAGGGATTTTTTGCATTATATGGCTATGAATCTAATGGGAAGGCCCTTTTGGGAACTCACCTACTTTTTGATGTAGCTAAGATGTGGTGGGAAGGTGAGGAATAAAATATCCTCTTGACACCATCATCCCTCAATAATTATTTGAGGAGCAGTTTAGAGAACATTACTTATCACCCCATTATGTGTAAAAGAAGGTGTATGAGTTATATGACATGTGATAAGGAAGTGGCATGGTGGAATAGTATGAGTGTCATTTTATATATTTGATCAGATATGTGTAGGGTTACATAGATGAGATGATCCAAGTAAACAAGTTTAACATAGGCTTAAATCTTGAGCTAGCTAGTGAAATGTGCATTTTGGCTCCCACTATCTTAGCAATAGTAGTTGAAAAGGCCTATTTGGTTTAGGAGTCTTGTGGGAAGAATCAAGGAGATTAAGAGAAGTTTTAAGGAAAATTACAATCTAAGTGAGAATCAAGGTCACAAGGTGTGCATCCTACACCTAGGAAAGGTTGGAAAGTAACTCAACCCAAGTTTAGACCCCCTCAATAACTTTAGAAAATGAGAAATTTGTTTGGATGTATTAGGAAAAATAATCATATAAATCAATATTGCCAAATGTGAGGTGAAATTATGTCTCAAAATAATCATTAAGTTGGGATTATGTAGGTTCCTCAAATTGAGTAGGCAAGACCTTCAAGGTCAACTAGTTTGTTTGTAGCAAAAACAACTAGAACTCCCTTAGGGTGAGACATAAATAAGGGCGATTTATTCACATATATATATTTTGACCACTTTACATGGAATTTTATTCTTGGACCATTGACATAGGATCTATGCCATAGTGTTAGAGTAAATAGTGGGTGATTTGGGTCAAGTATATAGGATTTATGTAGCAGTGGATGAATACCAAGTTGGGCACCAAACAATGATCATTGAGACAATAAATAAGATAGAAGGAATTCCATTTTTATTTTTTGATTTAAGATCTTTAGATTCCTTTATTTCTCATTTTATCATGGACCATTATGGGTTGGTTATTGATAGGTAGTTAGAGAGTTGGGTAATAGAGTTTTCCCGAAGGGCCAAGATGTCTATTAGTTCCTTAGTGATTAGTTGTGTTTTATACTTGGGTACATTTTCCACTAACATGGACTTGTACATAATTTGATTTGGAACATATGATGTTTTCTTAGGAATGGATTGGCTTTCAGATCATGAAGCTAAGTTGAATTATCATGACAAGTTTATTGAATGTAAGGATGACCTTGGGACTTCCATGATAATATATGGAATCAAAAAAATTAACTTCACATGATCACTACAATAAATATTAAGATAATCTTGAGGAAAGGTTGATAAATGTTTTATATAATGGTGAGTTATAGGTTAGATTATTCGAATATGGCTTCTCTGGATGACAATCCTATTATTCTATGGGAATTTCTTGTTGTGTTTTCTTAAGGATTACCAGGTATGCCTCCTTAATAGGAGATTGATTTGAGCACTAAAATAATGTCTAGGGATGAGCCCATATCAAAGGCACATTATCAAATAACCACACCTTAATTATGCTAACTCAATATGCAATATGATAAATTCCTTAAGAAAGGACTAATTAATCCTAGTGTGTTCCCATGGGGAGCACTAGTCATATTTGTGAAGAATAAGTATGGATCCCTTCAACTGTGCATGGATTAGCACCAAAAGAATAAGGTGAATATTAATAATCACTATCCCATTTCTGGGATTGATGATTTTTTAATTATATACGGGGATATAAGGTGTTTTCTAAGATTGACTTGAAATCTAGATACCACCAATTATATATTGCAAAGCTTGATATTCATAAAACTACATTTCAAATGTGGTATGGGCATTATGAATTTAAAATTGTGACTTTTGGGGTTGATGAATGATCTGAAAGAGTTAATGACTCTTATAAATGGTGTTGTTACACCTTCATAGATCAATTTGTGTTAGTATTTTTAGATGACATTCTGATTTATTCATAGAATGAAGAAAAACATGAGGACTATTTAAGGGAGTCCCTATATATTTTAAGAGAAAACCAATTATTTGGAAACTTAGAGAAGTGAAATTTTATGTAGTCTAAGATATTATTTCAAAATAGGGAATCTCTATCTATCCCTCCAAGATTCGATCCATTTTAGAATGGCTAACACCCATAAATGTCATAGAGGTGCATAGTTTTACAAGATTGGTAAGCTACTAAAGGCACTTAGTGGAGAATTTATCTCACATTTAAAATCATATCACCTCACTTTAGAAGAAATAAAATAAGTTTTCTAAGATGAAAAAGTATGAAGAAGCTTTTTAGTTGCTGAAAGAGTGACTCACTAGTGTACCAATTTTGGCTATGCCTAACCTTTTTAAAGAGTTCCTTATCTACACTGATGCATCAAAGGAAGGATTAGGATTTATAATAATTTAAGAAGGAAAAATGATAGAATATGGGTCTCAAAAACTTAAATATTATGAGTTAGGCTATCCTATGCATGATTTTGATGTTCCAACAATTATTCATGCTTGTTTAAGGTGGTGACACTTCATGTTTGGTCATCATTTTGATTTAATAACTGATCATTTAAGTCTATATAATCTATTTAATCCACCTAACTGTAACAGACATCAAAGGCATTAGATGGAACTATTGTGTGAATATGATAATTAGATCTTGTATATCAGGGGAAAAGAGAACATAGTTGTTGATACCTTGAGTAGAAAGTCTCATGAGTTCCTTATCCTATCAGAGTCCCACAAAAATCCTTATCAAGCACACCCTAGAGTTAATAATATGCATGCTAAGTTAAGTAAATTATATCATTAGTCTAGTATGAGACATGATATTACTAATTTTTTAGCTTGATGTCTAGAGTGCTAGAGGGTTAAGGCTGAGCATCAACATCTAGCATGATTGTTATATCCTCATGAGGTTATAGAATGGAAATGGAAAACCATATCCATATATTTTATTTTAGGCTTGCATACCTCATTAAATAATTATGATGTGAGAATGGTCATTATAGATAAATTGACCAAAATTAATCACTTTTCTCCCACAAAGACGACATATAATGCCAATTCAATGGCAAAGGTCTTTTTAGATTATTTTGTTAGATTGCATTAGATTCCCTATAAGAATATTTTATATCAATATCTATATTTTAATTCTCACTTATAGAATTATTTATATAGGGCATTGGGAACTCAACTCAATTTCAGTACTTCCTATTATCATGGGATTGATAGTTAGACTGAGAGATAAAATCAGGTCTTGGAAGACATATTACACATGTATGTTATGGACCAACAATCCCATTGGAAAGATTATTTGTCTATTGTTGAATTTTTTTATAAAAATAACTATCACAATTTAATTAAGATGGAACCTTTCTAGGATTTATATGGTCTAGCATATATAACCCTAATGAGTTGGGACTAACTTGAATATAGGTCATGATTGGCCTTGCTATGATAGAAGACATAGAACAACAAGTGGTTATGATTAGACATCATCTTGCGACTACCAAGGATCGGTAGAATAAGTATGTATATACAAAGATAATTGATTGACATTTTAATGTTGGTGATAAATTTTTATTAAGGGTGAGACTGAATAAAATCCCCATCTATTATAGAAAAGGGTCGAAGTTCAAACCTTAATTTTTTGGACCATTTGAGATATTAGAAACTATTATCCAAGTAGCTTATAGATTGGCATTTCCACCTATATATCTTGTGTCCCTAATGTATTTCATCTTTCTATTTTGTGTCAGTATGTTACTAACATTTCTCATGTACTGGATTAGATTGCCTTGTAGGTCAAGACTGATAGGGATATGAAGTTGGATTCAATTACAATTATAGCATACAAGATGTTAGGAATTCAAGATAGAGAGCTAGATTAGGTCAAGGTCCAATCAGACAAATATGATGAATTTTCATCAACTTGGGAAAATGCTATACCTTTGAGGATTTGGTATCCTAACCTCTTTTAGTAACTTCTAGGTGGAAGTCTATTTAAGGGGAGGGGGATGTAAGTCCTTATTTTTCATAGTTCTCATCTTTTGGAAAGATGAACATGGAAATATGACTCATATGATCTAAATATTAGGTTAGGTTGTTAACTCATGTCTAGATGAGACATGCAAGGATTTAAGAAGGTTCTTCATGTGTTTAGAACCATGGGAAAGACCTATTAACAATCATGTTTTGATTCTTCACTTATGAAAATGTGATGTTATGCTCTTGTCTCTCCATGAAAATTGATTATGTCTATGATATATATTGACTACTTAAAAATGTTTTGTTGTGCCCTTAACCATTAGTGTGTCTAGGGATATGTGTAGCCAACTTGTGGCTTGCATAACCCTTTTTCATATTATTTTACATTTATATATGCATTAATATGCTTAGTAGGTTGACCTATGGGTTTTCCATGGCCTTGGTATACTATATATAGGAAGTAGGGTTAGTTGTTCATCATCATATCAGATTATTCATTTCTTATTACAAGCATTTGGAATGTTGTCCCCTCAAAGTGGCTTATATATTATTCATATTTTATACTATATTTCCATATAATTGTTATATATTATTGTATATATACTTATTTGGTGAATTAATATCATTTCAAGTGGTATTAGAGAGATTCTATTTGGGCCATAATTAGGTCCAAAACCCTAGATCTTAAAATTTGGATATATCTTACAAATAGTTAAACATTTCTCTATAATTATTTTATTGGAGTTTTGAAATCATTCAAGTAAGATTTCAATAAATTTTCAGCTCATTTGGATTTATGTTTTAAAATTTATTGTCATTTTATGGTTTTTCATAAAGTCACTCCATAGCTCACCATTTGTAGAACTTTTAAATTTTATAAACATTTTTGAAAATCTTGGAAAAATTATTTTAGGTGTATTATTTGATGTTTTTGATTTGAGGCCTAAATATTTAAAAATAATTGTGGTTAAATTTGGGTCAATGGGGAAAATAAGGTTCACCATCAAGCCTTCATATGGCTGGTCCTAACACTTGCAAATGGGGAAAGGGCAAGACACCCATAATTATCCTTTAGGGGATGACATGGAGTTTGAAACATCTGATATGTTTTATCAAATTACATCAAATTTACATGGCCTAATGCATAATGATGTGTAACCAAACTCAAATGTCATTAATTCAAGGAGAGCTTAATGTCATGAATAATCAGTTACAATAGATCATAACATAACTAGATACCATTTCATATCATTTACCACTCAATAACCCTCTATTTTTTCCTTTTGTTCCTCCTCTTAATACTAACATTGCCAATGTGGGGGTGAAAAAAATGTTGCCAAAAGTGGACTTGCACAAGTTTGATGGTAAGGATCTACTCACTTGGATCACTCAAATTGAAAATCTATTTGATCTGCACCAAACTCCTATATCTCAAAAGGTGGTCATGACATCTTTGTACCTAGAACCTGAGCCATTCATTTGGTATTATTGGTTATGTGTTTAAAATAAGACTGGTGCTCTTATTACATGGTCATATTCTCTAATAAACTAATGTATCACTATCAAGATAATGTTTTTGAAAACTAATTTAACTAATTAGTCAAACTATGGAAAACAAGAATAGTGAAGGTTTATATTCATCAATTTCAAAATCCATCCTTACATGTAGAAAACATCACTAAGGAAAATTTGATTGACCTTTTTATGGGTGGACTAAAATAGAGTATTGTCTGTTTAAGCCCACAACTATATTTAAAGCTATACCAAGGGCATGCTTAGTACATGAAAAAGATATAATCAAATTTTTTCCTTTCACTACTATATGGGAATGCACCTTCCCAACTCCATCATTGCTTCAACCTACTAGATTGACACCACAACAAATTGAGGAAAAGTGTGTTAAAAGGTTGTGTTATGGTTTTGATAGAAAATGGAGCAAAGGTCATCGATGTGCTGAAAAGAAGTTATTTTACATTGAAGGGGCCAATGAGGATGAAGAATATGAGAAGGCATATGTTGATATTTTTAGAGGACATGAGGATGAATCTATATATTCTCAACCTACTATCTCCTACCATGCCATTGTAGGTATTTATACTCCTCAAACTCTTAAGGTGGGGGGTTTCATTAAGAAATAGAATGTCACAGTGTTAATTGACTCAAGTAGTACACACAATTTCATCAACAGTAAGTTGGTTGCTCATTTGAATTATTTCATCTACCCAACCCCAAAATTTCAATTCATGATTATAGATGGTGGTAAGGTTAATTATTCTAGAAAATACCATAATATTAAGTTAGTAATGGTGGACTATATTCTAGATTCTCCTATGTTTGTTATTCTTATGGGTGGGACTAACATTGTTTGGGAGTTCAATGGCTCACCATATTGGGTATTATTCAGATGAATTTCCAAGAATTGTTCATGCATTTTTAGTTTAAATAAAATATAGTGAAATTTTGGGGATTAAGATTTAAATCTCCACAAGTGATTAGCTCACTTTAGATGACCAAGATTCTAAAAAAATGTTCTAAAGGATTTATGGCATGCTTGTTTTCCATTGATGTTTAACAAACTAAGGAGTCTACCCATCCTAATTTAAAATAAATATTAGATGAATATTTGGTATTTTTGTCCCCATACCAAAAGGTCTTCCTCCTAGTCATACCCATGATCATGCCATCAGACTCATTCCTAGAAGTATGCCACCTAACATTAGACCATATGGATATTTTTATGCCTAGAAGAGTGAAATTAAAAATGGTAAAAGAGTTTTTGGAGGTAGGAACAATTCACCATAGTTAAAGTAAATATTATTCTCCAGTAGTCATGGTGTGAAATAAGGATGAAACTTAGAGGATATGCCCAAATTATAGAGATCTCAAGAAGTTCACTATCAAAGATAAGTTTCCTATTCCTATAATTGATTATTTGTTAGATGAATTGCATGGTTCTGTTTATTTTACCAAATTAGATCTTTGATATGGGTATCAACAAATTCAGATCCATGAGGACATTATTAAAACATCCTTCTATACTCATGAATACCATTATGAATTTTTGGTCATGCTTTTTGATCTCACCTATGCACCATCCACCTTTTATAGTTTGATGAATATGGTTTTTAGACCATTTTTGAGAAAGTTTGTACTTATGTTTTTTGGATGACATCCTTATTTATATAAAAATTTAGGAAGACCACTTATAGCATGTGAAATAGGTACTCGTAGTTCTTAAACAACATCATTTATGTGTTAAACCATCCAAATGTGCATTTAGAGTTTAAGAATTGGAATATTTGGGTCATATTATATCACATGAGGGAGTAAAATTTGATTCTAAAAAAATGAAAGCCATCATGGAGTGGTAAATTCCCAAGACACTTAACCAACTAAGGGGATTTTTGGGGCTAACTAGTTACTATGATAGGTTTGTCAAACATTATGGTAGTATTACAACATCGATCACTTCCTTGTTGAAGAAAGATTCCTTCTAGATGACTAATATAGCTACCAAAGCATTTGAACAACTGAAAATGGATCTGTACACCACCTTAGTATTGGCTATTCCATATTTTCCTAAATTTTTTATGTTTGAATGTTATGTATCTAGATATGGTATAGGTGTAGTACTCATGTAATAGGGTAGGCCCATTGGCTTTGAAAGTCATCAATTGAAGGGAAAAATTGGCTCAAACCCATCTATGATAAAGAGATGATGGATATTCTACATGCAATCAAACGATGGAGACCTTATCTATTGGGTCATTACTTTTAGGTAAAGACTGATCAAGATAGCCTTAAATATTTTTTTAAACAATGGTTGTCCTCTAAAGAACAACAAAAATGGGTGACAAAAATGGGTGACAAAAATGTTAATTTTTTATTTTGAAATAGTCTATAAGAAAGGAAAAGAGAATGTGGTAGTTGATGCACTATCTAGGTGAGATAAACCAGGTGAGGCATTGTTATGTGCCATGACCATTTGGCAAGAGAATTATCTCAAGGAAGCAAGGTCATAATGGGTGAATGATAGTACTACCCATGCATTTATTCAAAATTTGTAGTAGGGTTAATATGAGATTAAAAAGTTTACATGGAAGGGGAATACATTATGGTAGAAAGATATATTATATCTATGTCGTAATTCTCTTCTCAAATAGAAAATCCTTTAATAACTTCATGTGTCTCCACTTGGAGATCACTCAAGTTTTTTGAAAACCTATCATAGAGTTAAGAAAGATTTTTTTTGGAAAGGAATCAAGGAATATGTATAGAAATATGTGGTTTAAGCATGGTATATTAGCAAAATAAAGGTGAAACCATTAAAACCACAGGTCTTTTACAACCCTTATCCATCCCTAGTCAATTATGGGAAGAGGTATATGTGGATTTCATTATTGGGTTACCATGATCTAAAGGTAAAATTTTTATCATGGTTTTTATGGATAGATTCAAAAATTATGCTAATTTTTGTTCTTTATCTCAACCACTGGTGGCCAATATAGTATCTTCTTCCTTTCTCAATATAGTTGATAAATTACATGGTACGCCCAAGGTTATTGTTAGTGATCAAGATCCCATATTTACTAGTAATTTTTGGACAAAATTATTTGCATGTTTGGGAACATAATTTGATCATATCTCATCCTATCATCCTCAATATAATGGATAAACTAAGGTAGTCAACAAGTGTTTGGAAGGTTACATTCATTGCTTTGTGTCAGATAAACAAGATAAATGGGTCTAGTGGTTGCCCTTGGCTGAATGGTGGTATAAAACCTCAATGCATAGTTCATCTAAAATATCTCCTTTTATGGAATTATATAGATATAATCATCCATCCATCACTTCACCCTTGAAGTCCCACCAAAAGGCACATGTAATGGAGGAATAACTTCAACATCAACAGGAAATCTTTGCTAGTTTGTATAAACATTTAGCTTTGGCCCAGAATCATATGAAGAAATAGGTATATCTTCACAGGAGTGAGGTGAATTTTGACATTGGTGATTGGGTCTTTATTCTCTTGCATCCATATAAGTAGATGTCCTTGAAATAATATAAAAAGGATAACAATTTTTCTCGCAAGTATTATGGCCCTTATCAAGATCTTACAAAAAATTGGTAATGTGGCCTACAAGCTAGAATTTCCTCCATCAACTCGCATTCATATTTTATTTCATGTATCTTACCTTATTAAGGTCATTAGACATAGAGTTACCACTCAAACTATGTTACTAAAATTAGATGAGAAAGGGAGGGTTATTCTTGATCCTAAAGTGGTCCTTTAAATATGAACTAAGTAACTATGGTCTAGACTGATTATATAGTATCTGATAAAATGGAAGAATATGTCTTTTGAATATGTTACTTAGGAGAATGAATATTTCATGAAATAACATCTAAGACTGGTTCAACATTGAGGATAATGTTGTTTTAAAGGGGAGTGGCATGCTACACCCTTAATCATTAGTGTGTCTATGGCTATATGTAGCCAACTTGTGGTTTGTAAAACCCTTTTGCATATTATTTTACATTTATCTATGCATTAATATGATTATTATGTTAGCTTATGGGTTTTCCATGGCCTTGGTATCCTATATATAGGAGGTAGGGTTAGTTTTTTGGCATTTCTTATTTAAAGCATTTAAGAGGTTGCCCCCTCAAAGTGGCTTATATATTATTCATATTTTACACTATATTTCCATATCATTATTATATATTATTATATTTTTGCTTATTTGGTGAATTAATATCATTCCATGTATGAATTACTAATTCTAAGTTGATAAATTGGAAATTAATTATATATTAAAGCACTTGAAATTACCTATGTGAATGTGATAATCCATGAATGTTCAACTATTGACAATTAATTTAAATTGACTTGTGTGATTAAATTTTGTATCTTTAGCTATTAAGTTATATGAATTTAATGTGTGAAATTGAGTTTGAAAGAACATGAAAAGGGCCAATGAAGGAAAGAGATTATGCCAAACATGGTTTTATCACTTATAAAGTTACCTAAACCATCCTTAAACCAATGTTATATAGTCCACTACCTAATCTACCACCTTTGATGACTTGGCATATGTTTTAGGTGGCTAGCCTTTAATTTGGGTTAGTAAAATTTTTTGTCTTCTAACCTTGAGATCTTGTAGCCAACATCTAAATTGTCAAGTGGCTAACTAAAATATCTTCCATTGAATGATTTAGGATAAAATCAAGTGGGAATAGAGGTTAGTAAACCCTAAAATCAACCACAGAGTCTGCAAGATCTACCATGCATCTTAGCTGAACATGGAAAAGAATGTCCCTTAAATAAGCATGGGTTGGCAAGTGACTAGTGGTTGGCTGATCCTTGAACATCTTTATATAGAAGTCAATTTTACTTATTTTAGGACTTTTTTTTAATTTTTACCTATTTTTTGAAAAAAAATGTTAGATATAGAAAGCTAAGAAGAAGAATTGAAAGAAAGATAGGATGAACAAGTTAGGGAAGCTAAACCTAGACATCTAGAGGATAAGTGCCTAGGTGACCTTGGATTCAATAGGTGGGTAATCTATCTAACTTATTCTCTCTATTCCTTCTTATATTAATATGATTATGTGTTTTACTTGATGTTTGATTTCAAGAGAATAAAATCACTTTGTTTATTCTACTTGTTTTATTCTTTTCCCATGGTTATGCATTGGATACCATGTTGTGCTTATACTTGAATATTATGGAGAGGTTTTTTCCTCTTTTGAAATTTTTTTACCCATATATGTGTGGTTTATAAGCTATTTTGACAATGAGTTGTAGTTGTCTATGAGTAAAATCTTCATAGTGGGAGATTCTCAAGCCCTCCTATGTTATACATGGTGGTAGAATGATTAACCCTCCTATGAATGTCATGGTAGAAGATGTTAAGACATCTCATTATGAGATAATATGGTATATTTCTTAACCCTCCTATGAATTTTGGATGGAATACATATATTAATGGTATCCTCTTTCTATCCAAAACTTTAGCAGGACTTGTTATAAGAATATGTCTACTTATGTTATATTCTTGAATGTTTAACTTCACTTTAATGTGTATTTGAATGATGAATTATTTTATTATGGTTAAATTCTCTTTACGTAATAACTAGGAATAAGATTTTAGGTTTTGTATTGTCTTACCTTATTTCAAATACCCTTTCTAAATTCCCATCCTTACCTTATCCAAATGATATAAACATGCTCAAAACTAGGAGTCTTGAGCTCATGGGTATCTAGAATAGTAGCTTGATGATGACTAAATGTTGGGAAATGATCCTTACTTCTTATGTCCACTAGATGGTTTGGAGTGGATGTGGAGCACCATTTAAGATGACCTAGTTATTCATTATTTGATCAAGATTAGATATTTGCCTCTTACTTGTGTAAACAAATGGATGAGATTTGATTATTCATTAATGTTTTAGAAACCAACCTACTTGTAATATTCTTTAAAAGTAATAGATCATAGGCATCATTCCAAATATGGATTAAGACTTTTATGTAGGTTATGAATTCCTCAAAGTGAAGCTATGATGTTGTTTTAATAAATTCTAAATCATATGATCTTTATAAGAGTCCTATATGTAACAAATATGTTCAACCTATGAGGCTTTCCAACAAAGTTGGTAGATTGATTTAATGTCTTAAATCCTAGTTATGAGTAAACTTGTTTAAGCTTCTAGCACCTTTGATTGTTTAAATGAGAGAAGTTGGTGGAGTTGTATTTATCTAATAAAAAAGATGAACTTAAATATAAGCTATAAGATAGTTATTAGGACTAACAATATAGCTAATTAATGAACTAACCAATGGTGTATTTTGGTTATGATCAAGTATATGTAAACCCTTGAGAAGGAGTATTCATGAAAAATAAATATCCTCTTTGTCTTATGTCATTTATTATAAAATTTATGGGGTAAAATAATTTAATCTTAATGAAAGCAGTTCCTCAATTTGGTAGTTATCTCCCCTTGAAATTATTATGGTTAATTTAATGGGATTGAACTTAAACAGAGCCTAGGTTGAACTTTGTTATTGGATATTGGATTTTTATTTATAAATAACAATTATGTCTAACCATAAATATTATTAATATGTTGAGGATTAGATGGATGCCTATGGAAGAATCACTTTGGCCTTATAGAGGAGTGAATGCCTATTTTATGTCTTTCCAACAGTGAGATCATTTAATAAAGTTATAGAATTTTTTTAAGCTATATATGTTTATAAAGTTTTTAAAGCTTCATTCATTAATTACTATTTTCTAGGTTGAAACTTTAGTTTGGTTGACTGCTTTCTTGCCTTAGCTTATTTAAATTAAACCTTTCAACATATGTATTTGTTGAAGATTCATGTTTGTTCTAAAGTTCAACAAAAATGGTTAAGTCCTTAGCAAAAGATTTAGCATATTTCTAAAAAAATTGGCCTTTAAAAAAAGTGTATTCGAAAGCTAAAAAATCAATGTGTTCAAATGTTGCACAATGAGCTTAGTCAAAAAATGGACAATTTTTTTAAAAAGGACTTAACATAGTTTAGAATGAAGTAAATATTCTCTTCAAAAAATAAGTTTGTCAGAAGTTTTCGAGTAGATTAGTCAAAAAATTTGACAAAGACAAAAGTTTCAAAGCTATATCACATTGACTAAACCTTGAAGGCTTTAGATAAATTTTTTCATAATTTTCATAAGTATTATCATGAGTAAGAATGTCAAAGGCATCGATATTTGTTCTTTGTTTAAGGCCTTCAAAAAATTTATAACAATTATTTTAGGATAAATGATGCAAGTAGAATTCCCAAAGACATGTTTATGTTCTCTGTACTTTTTTCCTTACACTTTCAAGCTAGAGTTTCCCTCTAGCCTTTAGCCTTAGATGACTACACAAGTTACTTTGTGGATCATTTATCTAAAGCTACCTGATGAGTTTCATAAACATGTTTAAATGCATAGTCATTGACTTATCCATTTTGGTAAGATATTTTTGCACCCCTTTTTGGCCTTATCCATTTAAATTTTCCTTATTTAATTTCTTGACTTAGATGAGTGGGTTGAAGGAATCCATGTGTCATTTTTTCATAAACCTAAGAGTGATGTTAGTGTGGTTTTATGTATGACTAATGTCAAGCTAGTGGGCTCATGAGATTTTATTGCATAGTATCATCAAGTGACCTATAGTCCTATAAATGATTGCTTAGGAAGTTTGCCTCTAGGCTAGCAAGATCATAAGATGATTCCTCATGTCATCATTCTAGTGACCCATAATCTTGGATAGGCTCATACTATGAGATTACCTCCAAGCTAGTAGAGGATCAAGATGCTACTATGTGGCATCATATTGGTAGCCTAGAAGACTTGCTCTGGGGCAAGCTTAGGGCTATTATTACCAAATGCCTAGGGATTAAGATGTCACCACATGGTAGTATCCTGGGGATGAAACCTATAAAAATTGAGAGAGGATTGATGGATTACATGGGGTCATTATCATGACATATGACATGTTTACAACCCTATTGGATTATCTCATCATAGGTTTGAGGCCATCATGCCATGCTTACTACATCAACAATGGCCTAGGTTAAAATTGGTGGTCATCTTGATGATAAGTGTGTAGAAAACATTTGGATGAGTTTGGTAAGAATATTTAATTATGATTATAAATAATTTATTGATGAACATTTACATAAATGCATTATGAAAATTGTAGGTTGTGCTTGTGGATGTTTGTATTTGGTGAATTGTTTTCATTTATGGTGAATCATGCCTATTTAAAAAAAAATAGGCATGATAAAAATAATCAATTTCAACTTAATACATCAAATTGTAAATCTATCTAACCTATAAGAGGAAATTTCTACATGATGTCTTATGTAGTAGCTGTTTTAAATGCCACATTGCACCCTTCTTATGGAGAACCTTGGGCACTTTCCACAAAATATCCTAATAAAAGAGTTTGTGATGAATTTATTACACATATATAAATTTAGGAAGTAGATTTATTTTATTTTAGAGACATTTTACCCTATGGTATATGGGGACATCTATGGGGACAATATGCCCTAATTATCAGACCATATCAAGAGAATCATCATGAACATGGGTGATTATTAGTATTACCTTGACTGAATCATAATTATAATTGAGAGAATTAAAACCAGCTTCTGTGTTTTCCACATAATGTTCTAGACAAGGTGGCTTAACAAGAAATTGTTGCATAGTTGGTTTATAGTATAGATGTCCAACTCAGGGGTGCCAAACAAAGAGTTATACATCTAACTCCTCTCAAAATTAGATTTATGAAACACACAAAATGGTAGAGCCTATGATCTATTAGAAAAATAATAATGCATTATGGTCTAAATATGGCACCATTCAAATATTTGTATCCAAGGTAAAATTTTAGAGAACAATTTAATAAATATTATAAGAAAATTAATATCTCATATAGACATAATTGTTATAATCATGGTTTTATATTCATGAATGCTAAATATGACAAATAGGTTTCCATCATAATTCAAAAGGCTAGTATGTCCATGATAGTGGCCTATAGGATCCAATATGATCCTACTATCACTAAGGAAGATGCAAGTAAAATAAATAACAAGCAATAGTTTTCAACACCAGTTCATGGGACTCCTTATTAACCAAAAGAAAAACTAAGGACTTATATAATTGATGAAGTAGGTAAACTGAGAGGAGTCCCATAATATGATGTTAATGTTCCTATAATTTTCCCCACACCCAAAATAACTACTATTTATGATCCTATAACTAATTTTTGGAAATTTATAGGTCTAAGCAAAATATTTAGGCATTTTCTATTACTTCCCTTTGAAGCTCCATTAACCACTACATAGCAAGTGAGTCTACCTTCATCATTATCTCAAGTTCCTATAAATATTACTCATTGATCACTAGTCCATGTCATGGCTCTAACCATGACTAAAATCATTCCCACTTCATCTCCACCTTATACTTTTATAGCCCCTTCATCTTCCATTCCACCCACTTTAAGACTAGCCCTAATTCCTCCCAAATAACCTCTAAATATCTATCAAAGGAATATGATTACTCTTATTGTGTCTTATAATGTTTCAAAATAATAATAAAATCCTTATAAAGGGTTATATTTTATAGGAGACCCTTTATATGAGGAGTTTGATAGAGAACTTGATGAAGAACAAAAGTAAATTTATGAATATGAATAATAAGAATGGATGTTTGAAGAAGTTATAGAGCCTATGGGGACAAAATAAATTGAATAAGTAGATGAATAATAAGAGGAGGAAACTAAATCTAGAGGAAAAAATATGTGTGGAGATTCTGAGGAGGTTAAATAGGAAAAAAGATGAGTCAGTTGCAATTGAGTTCTTATCAAAAGAAGAACAAGGTATTAAGGATGAATCAAATTCTAGGTAAACAGATTCAATTCTAGAGCCAAATCCAATTGTACCTCTAATCCCTCTACCTCAAAATGTAGAGAAAAAAGCTATAGTGAATATTCCCTCATGTATTTAGAAGTTACAAGAAGAGGATACATGTAGGTACGACCTAATAACTATTGAGTAACCAAAGGTGGGGTTCCATTTTGATAGATAAACCAATACATTAAGGAATGTTAAGAAGAATATTGTAGTGGAAAAGGATGAGAATGTTGAGATACAATAAAGAGAGGACATTTTTTATTTAAAAAAGAAGAGAAATATCAATCCTCTAGACCCAAATGAGTATACGTAGGATAGCTACAATTTTTTAGATGAAAATGGAGGAGTCATGAAATAAATGTTTAGGATTTATGACTAGAATAGGTTGATATTACAATAGGAAAAAAATATTCAGGCACATATAGGAGTTGTAGATAATGTACAGAGTATAAAAAATAAGTTGTATGATACTATTAATTTAATAAGGTCTACAAAGGTTGAATCTCAAACTAAATGGGGAGATGTATCCTATTTGTATATTAAAATGAAATATATAGACATCATACTTAATAAATGATCCAAGCTACAAGGAATAGAGATTAGTCAGTAGAGATTCTGAGGAGGTTAAACAAGAAAAGGATGAGTCATTTGCAATTGAGTTCTTATCAAAAGAAGAACAAGGTATTAAGGATGAATCAAATTCTAGGTAAACAGATTCAATTCTAGAGCCAAATCCAATTGTACCTCTAATCCCTCTACCTCAAAATGTAGAGAAAAAAGCTATAGTGAATATTCCCTCATGGATTTAGAATTTACAAGAAGAGGATACATGTAGGTAAGACCTAATAACTATTGAGTAACCAAAGGTGGGGTTCCATTTTGATAGATAAACCAATACATTAAGGAATGTTAAGAAGAATATTGTAGTGGAAAAGGATGAGAATGTTGAGATACAATAAAGAGAGGACATTTTTTATTTAAAAAAGAAGAGAAATATCAATCCTCTAGACCCAAATGAGTATAGGGAGGATAGCTACAATTTTTTAGATGAAAATGGAGGAGTCATGAAATAAATGTTTAGGATTTATGAATAGAATAGGTTGATATTACAATAGGAAAAAAATATTCAGGCACATATAGGAGTTGTAGATAATGTACAGAGTATAAAAAATAAGTTGTATGATATTATTAATTTAATAAGGTCTACAAAGGTTGAATCTCAAACTAAATGGGGAGATGTATCCTATTTGTATATTAAAATGAAATATATAGACATCATACTTAATAAATGATCCAAGCTACAAGGAATAGAGATTATGTTCATCTAAATTTAAAAACAACACTAGAATTTGCATGGACATAGAGTCATGAGGCCACAAAGAGAGACAACTTGCTCAACTATCATAAAGATATGTGAGCCTTTATAAAATTATTTGTTGAATATGAAAGGGAATTAATCTCAATTTTTAAAGAATTTAGGGTCACATTTATGAGTACTACTCTTAGGTAGTTGGTTGTCAATCTCATTTTTCAAGGTTTGATCAAAGCTATAGATAACAACTTATAAGCTAAAATTAAGGGAATAGTCTATAAGACTGATGAATAAATCATGTAGTTAATATGTTTTTCCAAGGAAAAGTTTACAATCATGTATTCTCTATACATAAGTCAAAGTTGTGATCATTTTGTATAAGAAGTTGATGCATATGATTTTGTAGTTGTTTAAAATATCTATTATTTATTTAGAGACTATAAATTTTGATTTTTATGGTAGTCACATACTATATCTATATATTAAATCTATAAATAAACTAACTTATACAACAATATCACCTCTCTAAATTACACAACCACAGACTCTAAATGACTACTTTAGCTAGTGATTCAATCACAACATCTTATGCATCACTTCTTATTATAGTGCCACTAGTGCCATTATTTACTACAACTTCACTCCAAGAGGGCACAAATATTATTATTATTATTATTATTATTATTATTATTATTATTATTATTATTATTATTATTATTATTATTATTATTATTATTATTATTATTATAGCTCATACTCTAGTTTAACTATAGAACTGATAACTCAAGATTTGAATATGTAATCTCCACCTCCAAATGGTGTCACATCAACACCATTGGTGGATTTTAATATGATTTTAATGAATAAGTTATGGATTGAGTTTATTTTTAGTTGTACTCTATTTTTTATCTAAGATTTCTTTGGGTGGAAGACTTTTTTTAATGATTGTGTTGTATACATTAATTTCGACACTCAATTATTAAATTAAGAAATGTAAATTTAGACTTTGCTTGGAGTATGAAGCAACCCCTCCCCAAGTGTCATATATTTTTATCTTCCCAATTCCAAAAGGAAGGATTTTTTTGGGTATCACAATAAATAATAAATTAAACATATTATTAGACAAGTTTATTTGGATGTGCAATATTCTATTATTCTCCAAATGTGTGATTTATTAAAGAAGTTCCATTATTATATTGTTTTAGTCTTTAGTTTGTGTAGATGTTTTATTTGATATAATTATTCATGTTGTGTAGTATCTAATTTTAATCATTTATGTTTTATAATCATAATCTCCCTTTTTATATGTGCCATTGTAGTCTTATAAATACAATAACCTTTAGTTATGAGCATTAAAGTTTACTATGTCTAGTTCCCTTAGACTCCTAACTATGTTTGTCTATATTATATGCTAATAGTAACTTATTGTAATAATTAGTTATCTAACTATTTTTCCAATGCATATTTCAAGATTTAGTTCAGAAGGGTTTTATCTGACTTTGATTCACAAACCTTCTTTTCTTCCCTACCCTTATTTCCTTTTTTTATTTTATTTTGGTCTTTCCCACTTTAGGTTATATTCTCCCATCCACCCATCTCATGTAGGTATATACTAACTTCATATATAAACCATTTGAGATTAAAAACTCCTCTATTCACTGATATTCCACCTCTAAGTTGTTTACAAAACCTAATACCCTACAACTCTTTCCTTAGATTAAATCTTATTTAATCAATCTTATAATGTTAGATATTACCTCATAAATTTTATTTGGTGTGAATAAAATTCACATCAACATGTTTCATTATTAAATTTTAAATTATTTTATATGTTGAAGATATTAGAGACTACACACACACACACACACACACACACACACACACACACACACACACACACACACACACACACACACACACACACACACACACACACACACACACACACACATAGAGAGAGAGAGAGAGAGAGAGAGAGAGAGAGAGAGAGAGAGAGAGAGAGAGAGAGAGAGAGAGAGAGAGAGAGAGAGAGAGAGAGAGAGAGAGAGAGATGTGTGTGTGTGTATCACACACACATAAAGAGAGAGACACACACATATAAATGTGTGTGTGTGATTTCATTTTTAAACACATAAAAATATGGTATTAGACACTTATGAATACCAATATTTACATAGATTCACCTTACATGACTTGTTCATACACATATGAATTTAACATGCCCTTCTCTCACATCACATGCTTTACATGGGTATACAATTCTAGATTTTTTTATCAATCACCTATGATAATTAAATTATCTCTGTATAACCTATTCAAAATCATATTCATAATATCTAAAAATCATTAGATCAATTTTCATATCTTTTATATGAATCTATTAGACTCAGACTGTTCTAGAATAGTGTATTCATCCAAACCTAAAAGACTCATCCTGTGTTAAGCAATGGTCATTTTTAATATTATAAATAATATTAATTGGTTTAAAAATATGTTTCACATGTCACTAGCATGATAAATTACCCAAATATTCCAATATAAATACACAATAGGTCTAATAATATTCCATATCTAGCATTGTCAAGAAAGCTTATTATGACATCAACATATTTACATAGACTGCCCTATTCTTTTTAATTAATGAATTAGTCACAAGGAAAAAGTATAAGATAATTTTTAAGCATCTCAATATAGTTAAAATATTCTATTTTCCATATGTCAAAATATAGATAAAGGTTTCATACATTAAAGAGTATTATTACACACATACACCTAATAGGGAGAAATACATCTCATTTGAACTCCCTCTTTAAAGTATTTTATATATAGGAAACACTAATAAATTTAATGGGGAGGTGAGGTCATCTCAACCCATAGTTAATTCCATTTTATAGGTATAAATATAGTGTAAAAAATGGACCTAAGGTTCAAAAGTGAAGGAGATAAGTTTTTATTTCATGCACAAATAGATATTAAAAATTGTACATGGAAATAGTTTACAAGTGCAACCACTAGTATGGAAATAGATAATCAAAATACACTCAAATTAATCAGTCAACATACAAATTTTAACATCATTTATTATTTTATATAATTTTAAAATGTATATCTAAGAATTCCATAGATCTAGTTCATGATCCAAACAACTCGATATAGTTTCAATTAGTCTTAGGCATGCACAAAACATAAAAATGATATGTATCTTACTCTCTTAGGTCCTTTATATTTATAACAAGTGAAATTTTTCAAATTATAATATGATTTTTACATTCATAGTCATATTTATTTATATAATTTTCATAACTTAAATTGGCTCAAATTTATTTCTTATTAATTTCACATTAATAAAAATAAGGTAAAATATATTGGTGAACTTGTTTATATACTAGGCACAACAAAACCTAGGTGTTTCCTTAGGGGTTAATCTTTAATTTTAGGGGTTCATATTTATGTATATAAATTTGATTTTTAGTCGTGATTTAATATTTTTTTTATTCATAAATTACATGTCTATAATAAATCACCATAATTTTTATTTTTTTATGATTCATCTTTCAATATATTTAAAACAAATTCAAATAAATTGGAATAATATTAAAAATGAAATGAATGAAGATTATCTATATAAGAAATAGAACAAAATTACATTACAATATCATTGGCATATTTGTGGGGGTAAATTCCTTTAATAAATATTAATTTAATATAGTTAATGGATGCCTTTCCACTAGTCTACGTTCACATTTATGCTAATTATATACTATATAAATTTTACTTCCCATGTATGTGGGATAGTTATAATTAGCTCAAAGGACAACATATAAAGCATATGTGTCTATATATTTTATTAATGACAATATTTATAAATAAAAGAGTTAATATTAATGGATCACATGTCCTTCATCTTACAATTATTTTCCCTCAAAGATGAAGATGAAGAAACTATTTCTAGAGTTGAAAAAGGCATTCCTAATTTGTAAATTTTGGTTATATCCCATGTCACTTGTCTATAACCTCAATAATGGTTTGATTATGAATTTTATAGGAGCTCCTATTTAAAAATAGCTTCACATTGTTGGTTAACAGATTTGTCTTATTCTAGAAAAAATGTTTTGTTCTAACTCTATAACCCTTTCTTTGAGAACAAATGAGTTAAATAAAAAATGAGTGAACTATCAGGGATAATTCCTCTCTAAATTAAGGTACATCTCCTTTTAAAATTTTCAATGAATTCAAACTACTTTAATCATTTGGGCACACTTTTAACCAGAAAGCATTTAAGGCAACTAACATTCGTACATCACCACATTATGAATATGGTATCTTTTCTCTATATAACATTATTTAGTGATAAAACACACAAATTCTATCCTCAACAATAATCAGACATATAAATATGTATATTACTGAACTAGCAAAAGATAAAACACATATGATGAGTTATCCAATGAAAGAATGATTGCCACTTGAAAGGAGAGTTCACACAGAAACCAGATTTCAAATACTTAAACACAGATTTAAGTATGCAATAATTATTTATTATTTTCACATACAGATGAAAAATATTCAAAAAATCATCACATATATTTTAAAACAAAGAATTTTAGCTTTAAAATTCTCTTGTCTTCTTTTTTATCCTCTATCCCAGTTTTTAACAACTAAAAACATATATATATTTACCCTAAATAATAGTTCTTTTAAACCCAGAGTTAAAACAAACTCTAACCCACACAAGATTTAGTTTTATACAAGCTCATTAAAAGATAGTTTTTTTTTTAAAACATAATTTCAACTAAATAACTGAATGAAGATATTGCATAATCAAGATCAAGACTGGGGCAATGGATTGGAATCTCTAGATTTGCTTTGTTCTACTGAGGACACATGTTGCGCCTTCCATTCTTGATGTGCAATAACAAAAAAGTTGGGGATGCCAATGTGTTTAACCCATGCTTTCCAAACATCTTTCTCTCTTCAAATTTTTTCTACTTTTTCTATGTGTTCCAAGAGTGCAACAACACAAAGGTGAAGAAGTGATTCTACTTTTTAAATCTGAGAGAAATCCTCAATTAATAGGTTATTATTTTCTTTAATGAAACTAATCTTCTCTTTGAAGGATTGAACCATAGTATTGATATCCTTTTCTATCTCCCCATCATTTTTTATATATTTCACATTAATACATTGTAATTCATGCTATAAGGATTGAGTGAACTTAGTTATTTCTTTGATCATTTTTATAAATTCAATTCATCCTTGTCTGGATACTAAGTTTCTCCATTTGATATTTCTCTTACTTACATATAATATATTATCATCATTTAGACTCATCAAATTTTTCTCTGATAAAAACTTTATTACCTCATACTTCTGAACATCACCAATTTGATTTATCACATTCATCCATTTTCCTTCCTCTTTTTATAAAGAATTCTATATTTTCAAGTCTTTGATGACAACCATAGTCTTATCATATATATTATTCAATTCCTTAATATATCCCATACCTTTTTAGATAATTCCATCCAACCAATCATCAAACACCTTAGTCACTATTTTTATGTATCTGATCTAGCATTTTTTGATTGACCAAAGATTATGGGTCAAAATATAGAGGTAGTTAGGAAATAGGTTGTGGATTTGGATTATGAATGGCATCAATATAATCTACCATTGATCATAAGGTCTATTTCAACTCCCTCTTATCTTTTTCATCCTTTTAGGTACGACTGACTATCTTTTTGGTAGATGCTTCAAGATGGTGCACATCTACAACACATGATGTAGTCCCAAGATCTATTTTTTTATTATGAAATCCTGAATTGTGGGATCTTAAACTTCCTTATCAATTATTGACTAGGCTATTTCTACACTCCAATTCCCTATATTAGGGTTAATGTCCACCCTAGACATTGTTTTTAGCTTCTTGGATTTAGGAGTCTTTCCTAGACACTTGCTAACCATGTCTTCTAATGGAAAATGGAACTATTTTTCTTTTATCACTGATTGAACTTTCCAACCATTTGGGTGTAAGCACTAGAACTTCCTTACTAGAATTTAATTGTTAAGAAGGCTCATTTGATAACACCATCAGATTTGTAAAATTTGAAGAAACTTTTATTTGTTGATTTTCACTAATCTCTTCTACCATTGGCAGATCAAACCCTTTATCACTTGTTGCCTCTCCTGAATCCTCTTCAGAGTTTAAGTCCACAATTATTCTTTCAAAAATATCCTTCTTCTTAATTTTAGTCCTTAGTATGGTAGTATGAGGAGGTAGAATAGTTACAAGGGTTTTCTTGGACTTCTTGATAATAGAAACCTTTCCAATTTTTGTCTTGAGATTACTTGCATCAGAAATAGTAATAAGCTAAATAGAAGAGATTATTAGAGATGGTGATTCATCAATTGGTGTACATCACTAGGAATATTCATTTTGAACTTCTTTCAGTCTACAACCCTTTAACCATTTCTTGGTTCTCCTTATCACTGGGAGAGTTTTGAATTCAATATGATCCTTTTCATCTTTATTTCAATCAACTTCTGGAATAGGTATCTATTTTACTTGTTTAAAATGAAGATCAACCACTTGTTCTTCATCATCAATTATTCCAGAGATATTCATACTCAGATTGAGTGTAACTATTTGCCCCAAGGAGAACCTACACCAAAGTTTTCTTTTGAATTTAAATTTGTCTGGACAATCTTCCCAATAGTCTTCAATCTAGGGAATGTGTGAAAATCCCATTCCAAAATCTAGATTTTCCCTAGCAAAACCTTTGCTATAAAATTGGGGTCTAGCATTATAATACTAAAGATTAAACTTTTTCAAGTCCACCTCTAAATTCAAAGCATCAAAAACTGACTAGCATGAATAGTGTCCTAGTTTGATGGGAAAAGATATACTAGATTATTTTTTCATTGAAAATTTATTATCAACATGGGCTAGTTACTTGCAAACTTATATCAATACAAAGTGGTCAAAAACATATCTGAGCAGCTTCACTAGTTCACCATCAAAACCACCAACTCTAATATACGTAAATTTAGAAAATTGAATGAATAAACTACCATAAATACTGATCAGTTGCATGGCTTCATTAGACATTCTCTTATTAACATTGCCTACCAATTCATAAGTCATCCTATGAATACAAACATCATTAACCCTTTCATAGTTTTCATAACAATTTTGATCTATAAATGTGGGTAATAATCATAAATTGTATTGTCTTCAACTAAGGATGTATGAGGCAACCCTCTCCATTCTCTTGTAGATGTTAAGTAGTAAAAGAGATATGAAGACATATAAAAATCCTTTTTCCTAAAATAACTACTTAGAACTAGTTGCAAACATTCAGCTATGATTTCTACCCAATCCAAATACTATTCTCCTTAGAGGATCACTTGAATGAAGAAGTACATCCAATCCTCCCAATAAAGTTATTGAGAACTACCTTTCACCCTGTGTAACAATACCATGATGTCTTTAATTTTTTGTATCATATGTTCTCTAATTAATGCTTTGGGTAGTCTTGAACCTCCTTTTTGGAATTTTAGTAACCAATTTTTGGCAATTACACTCTTGTAGATTGCTTTCTTTAATGAAAAATGAGCATAAGAGGAAGTAATATCAAGGTCAGAGTATGGATCCTTGGGAAAAAAATTCATCATAGCTATTAGCATTTATCTATTAACATGCATTAATACATTTCCATCCATAATAATGATACATCTATTTTGATGGTCGTATCTATTCATTCATTCTAGAACTAATTTAGGACATTATAAAACCATGGGAAAAGCTACAACTTTGACTAAACAACTTTCCAATATTTTCTCCATCATAGGGGTTGACATATGATTTTTAACCTTCTCTTTAAAATCTTCTAAATCATATTGAACTAAACAAGTATCCCTAAATTTAGAAAGAGAACAAACAAGACTAGGACCATGTTCATAACCAAGACAAGCATATTTCATGGCTACAGATTGGAGGATATAATGAAAAATGCTTTGGACTTCTTAAATAATACCAAAAACTCAAAATGATTGTCCTTTCTAACAAAATAATGGAATTAGCTTATAGGAAAAGTTGAACTCACCTTTAATGGATCATAAATTACTATGAAACTATGCAATAAAAATCTTATACCTCCAGTGCTGCTCTCCTTTGTATTAACCTATGTGTTTACTATTGAAAATGGCCTGTCATTTCTTGATAAAGGCATGAAATTAGGTTAAATAATTACTAAATCAATTAACTTGTGATAAATTTTCTTGATAGGACGTAAATTTTGATAGGTGCATTAATTATAAGTAGTTTTCACATGTGACCTTAATGTGTAATGATTACTCATAACCTTTCAAAATTAGAACTTTTTCTTTCATAAAATATTATGGATATATTTCCCTCTAAATTATTTACTTCTTTTAAAATCTCTCACAATTTTTGACTTGACCTCAAGAAAGGTGGGACTAAAGTCACAAAATATTGAATCTTTGAACTGTTGAACCTTTGAACTCTTGAAATATGTTCAACATGAAGGTTAAAAGATACAAATTGAGTTACACAAAGGGACCAGTAGTTCACAACTTTTTAGAAACATTGAACCATTAAACTCTTTAAATTTGAAAAGATTTCAACTTTAAAGGTTTACTTCTTTAGTAATTTTGCACATATGAAGACAAGCAGATAAAACTTTAAAATAAAGTGTTGACTTAAGAAATAAACATATGATCAATAAGGTAAGATGTCAGGTCAACTTTCATTTAGGGAAGGTTCATTAAAAAAAATGAATAAGGGTGAATTAAAAGGTAACATTAGCTCTGACTGGGGACTACATTTTATGACAAAATGTAGAGAGCTCAAAAACTCTAGTTACGCACAAACTGAAACACTAGAATAGAAGAAAAAGAAACAAATCAAACCCAAAACTATAAAATGAAAACAATATCACATGAAAATAAAGGAAATACTATGTATAAAACAAGGGACACATGTTTTATAGTTGATACAATTTAAGGTCCTGTCCATTATAGGATAGGGGTAGAACAGTCCATTTAGACATTCCAATTTGAAAGAATTAGGGCCGAATACCTGATGAATTTTGAAGAGGCCTTTCTAAAGTGAATCAAACTTGCCATGTGATCCTTTAGGTTCTCTCCTCTTATCCCATAGCATCACTTCATCTCCTTCCATGAATTTTATAAGCCTTGATTTTTGATTAAAAATCTTCTTAACCCTTACTTGATGAGTGATAATCCAATCAACTAGTTCATTCCTTTCCTCATCGATCCTAATTAAGTACTTAACTCTCTTTTCTAGGGAATATTGAAAATATTTATCTTTAATGACATTTTTTAATTTGGCTATAGATAATTTTAGGGGTAATGATAACTGAGCTCGTATTTAATAAACTAGTTCAAAAGGCACCATTCCTATTGCCATTTTTAGGGTTACCCTGTCAGCCTAGAGTGCTTTGTACAACCTCTTATGCCAATATTTATGATTATCACTCACCAATTTTCTTGTGATGGCTATCAAATTTTTGTTATTAGACTTAGCTTGTCCATTCCCTTGAGGGTAATAATCTGATGAGTGAGAAAGAGAGATACTATGCTCATAACAAAAAGAAGTTCAATTGAATAAAATCTAGTAGTTTTATCTACCACAAGATTTTAATGAACACTAAAATGTACCAGTATATTTTCTTTGAGAAAATTACATACTACTTCTGAAGTGGTTCTTTTCACAGGGACTGCTTCAACCCATTTTGTAAAATAGTCAGTTACTGTAAGAATGTGTGTGTGTATGACACTTGAATAAGGTGAGAGAGACCCAATAAAGTCTAATCCACATTATTTTAAAGGTTATTTAATAATGATAGGCCTCAGATGCAATGCTACAAGTTTTGGCTTTCCTGAAAACATTTTGCATTTTTCATAGTTAGCTACCCATTTGTATGCATCTTTAAACATACCTAGCCAATAATAAAAATTTCTAAGGATTTTGAAAGCTATGACCGAAGAAGATAAGTGTCCACCATAGGCTTCATTAATAAAAACTTCCAAAAGTTTGTGTTGTTCTTTATCTACACATCTCAAAAAGGTTCCATCTAGTCCCTTTTTGTATAAAACATCACCCCAAATGACATATTTTGCTATTTTTATCTTTATATTCCTTTTCTCCTTTGAGGATAAGTGACTAGGACAATATCAATAAGTAAGATAATGTGCCACATTTAGGAACCATGGATCTTGTAAACTCACTAATAAACTAGTGGGAAGTTCTTCCTCTTCTTCTGCTTTACTTTCAGCAATCAATTTTCATAGGCCTTGACCTCTAACTAATTTATTTGGCCTAATCTCCAAGTCATATTCTTGAATCTTAGTGAACCCATGTTGTTCTTTTATTCATCCCAACATCTTGTTGAGTCAGAATGCTTTTTATAGTTGAACTAGGGACAAATACAATTGAATGAGAGTGTAGTATGTAATATCTAAACTATTTAATAGCCTTTATCATAGAAAAAACTTGCTTCTTAATTAAATAATATTTAATTTCATGTTTCTTAAGTGGAACACTCATAAAGGCTATTAGGTCTACTTCACTCAATTCATTTTTTTGTAGCAAGATACCAGACAGTGTATGTTTTGAAGCATAACAATAAATAATAAAATCTTTTTGGAAATTAGGGGTTACCAAAGTAGGTGTTTTTGCAATCACTTCTTTAATATCTATAAATTATTTCTTAGCAGCCTCATTCCATCTGAATGCTTGTTTTTCTCTCATCATTCCCATAATATGATTCATAATCTCAGTAAAATTAGGAATGAACCTTCTGAGGAAGTTAATCTAGCCAAAGAAAGACTAAACTCTAGTCTTATTAGAAGGAAGACTTATCTATTATATTGTGATAATCTTTTTAGGATCAATATTTATTCCATCCTTTAAAACTAGATGTCCTAATAACTTACCTTCTATTACATAAAAAACTGACTTCTTAGGATTAAGAGATATCCCATGAATCTGACACCTTTGCAAAATGATCTCTAGATCTTTTAGATGATCCTCTCTTTTTCTAGAGAAAATAGTCAAATCATTAAGATAAATTATAATAATTTTATCTTTAAGCTCTCTAAAAGATGAATTCATCACTCATTGGAAAGTTACACCAGCATTAATCAAACCAAAAGGCATACGGTTATAAGCAAAAGTTCCTTGGGGTATAGTAAAAGTAGTTTTATGTTGATCAGTTATAGATACAATTATTTTATTATAACCTAAGAATCCATCTAACATGAACATCATCTCTTATACAACAACTATCTGCAAAATGTGATCCATCATAGGTAAAGGATAATTATCTTTCAAACTAGCTTGGTTCAAATTCCTAATATCAACATAAATTCTTGTTTATCCATTTTTTTTACATACTGGGACAATATTTGCCACATAGGTGGACTGATGAATCAAATAAATAATCCTAGCTTTCAACATTTTGTTGATCTCTTTAAAGATAGCTTCAACAACTTTTGGGTTATAGTTTCTCAACATTTTCCTGAATAGAATTATATTTATTTTTAAAGGAATACAATGCTAAATTACCCACCCCTAAAATATTTCAGGTCATTGTAACAACAACAAAGACATCCTTATACCTAATCAACAAATTAATCAATTTGTTTTTCTAATCTAGTGAGCAATAGCTACCAATGGAAATCCATTTAGGATCAGTCTTACTCCCAATATTTATATTTTCATAATCTCCCATTTTGTTAGGGTTCTGAGAAAGTTTGTCTTTAGTATATTCATCTTGTTGAGTGAATAAATGTTCTAGAGAGACCAGTCCTCTGGGTATTTTGTTTCCCTTTAATTTAATTACATCATCTTTTGAATTAATCCCTATATTAGGAATAAATTCTTTAAATTATGATTCAAACCTTAAAAATAAGTACCCAAGAACACTTTAGCATTCTCCAAGAAGTTTTTGATCTGCCTATCATTCTCAAAAACTTGCCAATTCGTAGCATTATCTGGGACATTAGGAAGATAGATCAATTGTATTCTATATGAATCTTTTTTGAAATTAGGGTGTGGGAGAATATGGAAAGCTGACACTACTAGAGAATCCACCCATGTATTCTAATCTCTGGGAATTACCTTAATAGAAAAGGCATCAAAATATTCTATCTCATCCCAAACCCTATTCTTGTAATGTCTCAATATTTCATTTTTAACTGATAAAATGCTTCTCACATGTTTAACAGTCAATTCAACATCTCCTTATGCTTTAAGCATCTTTATCCCCTTTCTTTGGCTTCATTTAACCCAATCAATAGGGCATCATACTCTGTAGTGTTATTAGTATTTTTAAATTCTAACTTAAAAGAGTAAGGAAAATTTTTACCTTCACCTAAGATCAAAATAACCCCTACTCTTGAACTAATGGTGGCACAACTACCATCAAATTCCATGGTCCATAGATCATCTATATGAGCAGATTTTGTGGTGGACTCTTCCTTCATGTCTTCAAAAGAGAAAAAGTAATTTTCAAATTCACATTCTTCAAATAGGATATGAGATTTAGGATCATCATAAGGATACACAATAAACTTGCATTTAGATTCAGGTTCTAGTTTAAATTTTTTCTTTTCCACTAGAATTATATCTTCTAACCAATCCAATTTAATCTCCCTACCTAAGTCTTTGCAAAAGGTCCTACTCAATAGCATCCCATAACTAGCAGGAATATCTGCTACCAAGATAGTCAATTTCACTTTTTTATTAGGGTAGGCTGTAAGGGTGACTTGTGCATCTTTGATTTTCCCAAGCAAATAAATCTATTTGTTATCCATAGAGTAACACCTAACAAATGTTTTTGTAAGGGATACGTCCAGAGCTTTGGCTACATAAAAAGGCATGATATATGAGAGGCACATGAGTCTATAATACAATTACTGAGTTTATGGCCATTTATGAATAAATAAACATAAAATGGGTTGGGTTTCATATCAAACATATAAGAAGTATCATTAGCTGAGTCAACAGTCATTTTAGGAGTATGCCAAGGTGATTTAGGTGGGGAAGCAAATAATTGGGCAATCAGAGACTCAACATTATCATTTAGTTGAACTTTGGGCTCAATTTGTGAAGGATCACCTTTGATAGATTTAACCAATTTATCAAGTTCTTTGAGATTCAATTTAAGATACTCAATAAGGGTTATTTGAATCTTTTTAGACTTGTAAAATTCTATAATATCAAAAGAAGTTTCACGATCATTCCTGTGTAACAATTTAGCTTATTGGGCCTTCAAATTAATGTTAGGGGTTATAGTAAGAGGCTCCTTACCTTTAATAGTTATTTCTTGAGTATCTTAAAATCTCAGATTCTTCTAACTTTTGGTAATCACAACACATGAAGGATCTTCAACAGTAACCAATATTTCACCTCCTCTTTCTGAATCTGATTCATATTCTAGGAAGTGTATTTCAGAGTTACCAAGTTGCTTAGAGTTCCTTTCTTCTTCAGTAATCTCTCCCAATACATCTTGAGTAGTGACCATTTGAGCATATCTAAGCATCTCTAGACAAGAGTTTTTGTCATGATCAGTAGTCAAATGAAAGGCACACATATTTCCTCTTCTAGGGGGAGCTTTAATAGCTAGCTTGGGTTGTGTTGATGTAAATGGTAATGTCATACCAGTATTTGTCTGTTAGTTAAAAATTTTCCTACTAACATCTTGATATGGTTATTGAAATAAGGTACCAGCCTTAGGCAATTATCTTTGTAAGGCAATCATATCATTAATTAATCTTTGAACCAAAGGATATGTAGAAGATGAGGGATGAGAATTAGCTACTTGGGCTTCTTTCTTCCATTTTCTAACCATAATGAGATCATCTTCTAACTCAATTGCCAAGGTTTGTGTGATTGCTAAGTTGGTAATTGTACCTCTTCTAAGATGAAAACTAATATCAGGAGGCATATAATTAATAAAGAAAAATTTATGATTCTCAAGAGTTGGCCTTTTAGCATTTGGGATTTTGTGCACAATTCTTTTAAATTTGGCTATAAATTCCATCATAGGCTCATGTATTTCTTTCTTGAGTTGAGTCAATTGAGCAAGAAGGGAATGTTCATCTTCCAAATTTTTGAACCTATTTTCAAATGCAATTTTCATATCATTCTAGTTTTTAATTGAAGAATCAGTTAGATGATAAAACCATTCTATTGTAGTTTTAGTTAGAGTTTGCATAAAAAGCCTTATGGCTACATCTTGATGTTGCACACCTAACACACCACATGCTACGATAAAAGAAATCAAATGTTCATTTCTTGATTGTCTTCCATCTCTATTAAACTTGGGTAAGTTTTCCCTTGAAATTTTAGGTACAAGATTTACGTTAGCCCCTAAATTTAGAGGCCCAATAATTTCTCCCCAGGGTTGAGCCATTAGAAGAAAACTGATGGTAGAGGGAATGATAGTACTAGAAAGGGTTAAGGCTTGATAAACAAAGGATGTAGAGGGCTTAGGAGGGCTAGGAGGTCATATTCTATCTCTTCTAATAGGAGTAGGGATATAGGGAAAATTAAGGCTTTGTAGTGTTTGAAAGGTAAGATCCTCAACTCCTCTCCTCAAAGACCTTGTATATCTTCTAGACTCTAGTTTATGATATTAGTTTATAACACACTCTTGACCTCTTTAGACTTTAGGGGCTTGATTTCTTACTATGGTTTATGTTTTCCTCCTTATTTGTCTGAGTAATAACAATCTCAAATTATCAGCCAGTTATTCTTCTTTTTTTAATACTCACCTGGCCCTTCTATAATCCTCAATGCTTCGATGAGTGTGCCATGCAAGAGTGTTTAACTAACTAATTATATCTTCCAACTCATCTTGAAAACCAAGATTAGGCTATAGAAAATTAATTATATTTTCATGGGGAAGCACCATCATTTGCTTCATATTAAGGTGACTAATCTTTTAACAAATGACTTTGAATCTCCAGTAGAGTTGCCAAAAACTATTGGTTAATAGATTTGTCCTATTCTAAAAAAAATGTTTTGTTCTGAATCTATAACCCTTTCTTTGAGAACAAATGAGTTAACTATTAAGGATAATTCCTATTTGAATTAAGGTACAACTCCCTTTAAAATCTATAATGAATTCAAACTACTTTAATCATTTGGACACATTTTTAACCATAAAGCATTTAAGGCAAACTAACATTCATACATCACCATGTTATGAATGTGGTCTCTATATAGCATTATTTAGTTATAAAACATAACTTTTATCCTCAAAAATAATCAAACATATAAATATGTATATTACTAAACCAACGAAATATAAAACACATATGATGAGTTATCCAATGAAAGAATAATTACCACTTGAAAGGAGAGTTCACATAGAAACCATATTTCAAATACTTAAACACATAGATTTAAGTATGCACCAATTGTTTCTTATTTTCACTCATAGATGAAAATTCTTAAAACAATCATCACATATATTGTAAAACAAATAATTCTAGCTTTCAAATTCTCTTTTCTTCTTCTTTTTTATCCTCTGTCCCAGTTTCTAACAACTAAAAACATATATATAGTTACCCTAAATAACGGTTCTTTTAAACCCAAATTTAAAACAAACTCTGACCAATACAAGATTTAGTTTCATACAAGCTCATTAAAAGATAAAGTTTTTAAAAAAAAAATGTAATTTCAACTGAATAACTCAATGAAGAGATTATGTAAGCAAGATCAAGACTGGGGTAGTGGATTGGAATATCTAGATTTGCTTTGTTCTGCTAAGGAGACATGTTGTGCCTTCTATTCCTGATGTGAAGTAATAAATTCCTAAATTTTCAAGAAGTTGGGGATGTAAATGTGTTTAATCAATTATTTCTAAATATCTTTCTCTCTTCAAATTTTTGCCACTTTTTTTGCGTGTTCTGGGAGTGCAAAAACACAAAGGTGAAGAAGTGATTCTACTTTTGAAATCTAAGAGAAATCCTCAATTAATAGGTTATCATTTTCTTTAACAAAACTGATCTTCTCTCTAAAGGATTGAACCACATTATTGATATCCTTTTCTGGCTCCCCATAATTTTTTATATATTTCACATTAATACATTGTAAGTCATGTTGTAAGGATTAAGTGAACTCAGTTATTTATTTGATCATTTTTATAAATTCAATTCATCCTTGTCTAGATACTGAGTTTCTCCATTCAATATTTTTCTTACTTACATATAATATATTATCATTCAGACTTGTCAAATTTTTCTCTAATGAAAACTTCATTACCCCATACTTACGAACATCACTAATTTGATTTATCACATTCATCCATTTTCCTTCTTTTTTTTCCCATGAAGCAATCTATGTTTTCAAATATTTGATGATAACCATAGTCCTATCATATATATTCTTAAATTCCTTAATATATTTTGTACCTTTCTGGATAATGCCATCCAACCAATCATCAAACACTTTAGTCACTATTTTATTTCTATGTATCTGATCTAGTATTTTTTGATTAACTAGAGATTTTGGGTCAAAAGATAGAGGTAGTTGGGAAATAGGTTTTGGATGTGGATTATGAATGGCATCAATATAATATACCATTGATCATAAGGTGTGTTTCAACTCCCTCTTATCTTTTTCATCCTTTTAGGTACAACTAACTATCATTTTGGTAGATGCTTCAAGATGGTGAACATCTGTAGTGCATGATGTAGTCCTAAGATCTATTTTTTTATTATGAAATCTTGAATTGTGGGATATTGAACTTCCTTATCAGTTGTTAGCTAGGTTATTTATGCTCTCCAATTCCTTTTATTAGGGTCAATGTCCACCCTAGATGTTGTGTTTAGCTTCTTGGATTTAGGAGTCTTTCTTAGACACTTGCTAACCATGTCTTCCAATGAAAATGAAAATGGAACTATTTTTATTTTATCACTAATTGAACTTTCCAACCATTTAGGTGTAAGGACTAGAACTTCCTTACTAGAATCCAATTATTTATAAGGCTTATTTGATATCACCATCAGATTTGTAGAATCTGAAGCAACCTCTATTTGTTGATTTGCACTAATCTCCTCTACCATTGGCAAATCAAACCTTTTATCACTTTTTGCCTCTCTCAAATCCTCTTCAGAGTTTAAGTCCATAACTATTATTTCATAAATCTCCTTTTCCTTCTTAATTTTAGTCCTATCATATATATTCTTAAGTTCCTTAATATATTTTGTACCTTTTTGGATAATGCCATCACACCAATCATCAAACACTTTAGTCACTATTTTATTTCTATGTATCTGATCTAGTATTTTTTGATTAACTAGAGATTTTGGGTCAAAAGATAGAGGTAGTTGGGAAACAGGTTTTGGATGTGGATTATGAATGGAATCAATATACTATACCATTGATCATAAGGTGTGTTTCAACTCCCTCTTATCTTTTTCATCCTTTTAGGTACAACTGACTATCCTTTTGGTAGATGCTTCAAGATGGTGCACATCTACAGTGCGTGATGCAGTCCCAAGATCTATTTTCTTATTATGAAATATTGAATTGTGGGATCTTGAACTTCCTTATTAGTTGTTAGCTAGGTTATTTATGCTCTCCAATTCCTTTTATTAGGGTCAATGTCCACCCTAGATGTTGTTTTTAGCTTCTTGGATTTAGGAGTCTTTCTTAGACACTTGCTAACCATGTCTTCCAACAAAAATGAAAATGGAACTATTTTTATTTTATCACTAATTAAACTTTCCAACCATTTAGGTGTAAGGACTAGAACTTCCTTACTAGAATCCAATTATTTATAAGGCTTATTTGATATCACCATCAGATCTGTAGAATCTGAAGCAACCTCTATTTGTTGATTTGCACTAATCTCCTCTACCATTGGTAAATCAAACCTTTTATCACTTTTTGCCTCTCTCAAATCCTCTTCAGAGTTTAAGTCCATAACTATTATTTCACAAATCTCCTTTTCCTTCTTACTTTTAGTCCTATCATATATATTCTTAAATTCCTTAATATATTTTGTACCTTTCTGATAATGCCATCCAACCAATCATCAAACACTTTAGTTACTATTTTATTTCTATGTATTTGATCTAGTATTTTTTGATTAACTAGAGATTTTGGGTCAAAAGATATAGGTAGTTGTGAAACAGGTTTTGGATGTGGATTATGAATGGCATCAATATACTATACCATTGATCATAAGGTGTGTTTCAACTCCCTCTTATCTTTTTCATCCTTTTAGGTACAACTGACTATCCTTTTGGTAGATGCTTCAAGATGGTGCACATCTGCAGTGCGTGATGCAGTCCCAAGATCTATTTTTTAATTATGAAATCTTGAATTGTGGGATCTTGAACTTCCTTATCAGTTGTTAGCTAGGTTATTTATGCTCTCCAATTCCTTTTATTAGGGTCAATGTCCAACCTAGATGTTGTTTTTAGCTTCTTGGATTTAGGAGTCTTTCTTAGACACTTGCTAACCATGTCTTCCAAAGAAAATGAAAATGGAACTATTTTTATTTTATCACTAATTGAACTTTCCAACAATTTAGGTGTAAGGACTAGAACATCCTTACTAGAATCCAATTATTTATAAGGCTTATTTGATATCACCATCAAATCTGTAGAATTTGAAGCAACCTCTATTTGTTGATTTGCACTAATCTCCTCTACCATTGGCAAATCAAACCTTTTATCACTTTCTGCCTCTCTCAAATCCTCTTCAGAGTTTAAGTCCATAACTATTATTTCACAAATCTCCTTTTCCTTCTTACTTTTAGTCCTATCATATATATTCTTAAATTCCATAATATATTTTGTACCTTTCTGATAATGCCATCCAACCAATCATCAGACACTTTAGTCACTATTTTATTTCTATGTATCTGATCTAGTATTTTTTGATTAACTAGAGATTTTGGGTCAAAAGATAGAGGTAGTTGCGAAACAGGTTTTGGATGTGGATTATGAATGGCATCAATATACTATACCATTGATCATAAGGTGTGTTTCAACTCCCTCTTATCTTTTTCATCCTTTTAGGTACAACTGACTATCCTTTTGGTAGATGCTTCAAGATGGTGCACATCTGCAGTGCATGATGCAGTCCCAAGATCTATTTTTTTATTATGAAATCTTGAATTGTGGGATCTTGAACTTCCTTATCTATTGTTAGCTAGGTTATTTATGCTCTCCAATTCCTTTTATTAGGGTCAATGTCCACCCTAGATGTTGTTTTTAGCTTCTTGGATTTGGGAGTCTTTCTTAGACGCTTGCTAGCCATGTCTTCCAAAGAAAATGAAAATGGAACTATTTTTATTTTATCACTAATTAAACTTTCCAACAATTTAGGTGTAAGGACTAAAACTTCCTTACTAGAATAAAATTATTTATAAGGCTTATTTTATATCACCATCAGATCTGTAGAATTTGAAGCAACCTCTATTTGTTGATTTGCACTAATCTCCTCTACCATTGGCAAATCAAACCTTTTATCACTTTTTGCCTCTCTCAAATCCTCTTCAGAGTTTAAGTCCATAACTATTATTTCACAAATCTCCTTTTCCTTCTTACTTTTAGTCCTTAGTTTGGTAGTATGTGGAGGTAGAATAGTTATAAGGGTTTTCTTGGACTTCTTGATAATAGAACCCTTTCCAATTTTTGGCTTGAGAGTGCATGCATCACAAATGGTAATAAGTTGATTAGAAGAGCCTATTGGAGATGGTGATTCATCAATTGGTGCACATCACTGGGAATCTTCATTTTGAACTTCTTTTAGTCTATAACCCTTTAACCATTTCTTAGTTATCCTTATCACTGGGATTGTTTTGAATTCAATATAATCCTCTTCATCTTTATTCTAATCAAATTCTAGAATAGGTAGCTATTTTACTTGTTTAAAATGAGGATCAACCATATGTTCTTCATCATCAATTATTTTAGAGATATTCATACTCAGATTGAGTATAACTATTTGCCCCAAGGAGAACCTACACCAATGTTTTCTTCTAACTTTAATTTTTTTTGGACAATCTTCCCAATAGTCTTCAAACTGGGGAATGTGTGAAAATCCCATTCCAAAATCTAGATTGTCCCTATCAAAACATTTGCTATCAAATTAGGGTCTGGAATTATAGTACTAAAGATTAAACTTTTTTAGGTCCACCTCTAAATTAAAGTGTCAAAAATTGATTGGCATGAATAGTGTCCTAGATCTACAGGAAAAGATATACTAGATTATTTCTTCATTATAAATTTATTATCAATATGGGCTAGTTGTGTGAAAACTTCTATCAATACAAAGTGGTCAAAAACATATCTGGGTAGCTTCACTAGTTCACTGTCAAAACCACCAACTCTGATATAAGTAAATTTAGAAAATTGATTGAAGAAACTACCATAAATATTGATCAGCTACATGGCTTCATCAAACATTCTCTTATTAACATTGCTTTCCAATTCATAATTCATCCTACTAGTAAAAACATCATTAACCCTTCCATATTTTTCATAACAATTTTTCATCTACAAATGTGGGTAATAATCATAAATTTTGCTATCTTCAACTAAGGATTTATGAGGAAACCCTCTCCATTATCTTGTAGATGTTAAGTAGTAAAAGAGATATGAAGACATATAAAAATCCTTATTCCTAAAATAGTTACTCAGACCCAGATGCAAACATTCAGCTATGATTTCTGCCCAATCAAAATACTATTCTCCATAGAGGATCACCTGAATGAATAAGTACATCCAATCCTCCCAATAAAATGCCTGAGAACTGCCTTTCACCTTGTGAATAATACCATGATGTCTTTAATTTATAGTATAATATGTTCTCTGGTTAATGCTCTGGGTAGTCTTGAACCTCCTTTTTAGAATTTCAATAACCAATTTTTGGCAATTATACTCCTGTAGATTGTTTTCTTTAATGAAAAATGAGCATAAGAGGAATTAATATTGAGGTCAGACTATGGATCCTTGGGAAAAAATTTCATCACAGCCATTAGGGTTTGTCTATTGACATGCATTAATATATTTCCATCCACATGTTTGATAAATTTATTTTGATGGTCATATCTATTCATGCATTCTAAAACTAATTCAGGACATTGTACCACCATGCGAAAAGTTGTAGCTTTGACTAAACCACTTTTCACTATTTTCTCCATCATAATGGTTGACATATAATTTTTAACCTTCTCTTTAAAATATTTTAAATCATATTGAAGTAAATAAAGGTCCCCAAATTTAGGAAGAGAAAAAACAAGACCAGGACCATGTTCATAACCAAGATAAGCAGATTTCATGGCTACAAATTGGAGGATATAATGAAAATTTCTTTGGACTTCTTAAATAATACCAAAAACTCAAAATGATTCTCCTTTCCAACAAAATAATGGAATCAGCTTATAGTAAAGTTGAACTCACCTTTAGTGGATCAAAAATTATTGTGAAACTATGCAATAAAAATCTTATAATTCTAGCATTGTTCTCCTCTGCATTTACCTATGTGTTTATTGTTAAAAATGGCTTGTCCTTTCTAAATAAAGGCATGAAATTAGGTCAAATAATTATTGAATCAATTAACTTATACTAAAATTGCTTGATAGGATGCAATTTCTGATAGGTGCATTAATTGTATGTACTTTTCACATGTGACCTTATGTGTAATTATTACTCATAACCTTTCAAAATTAGAACTTTTAATTTCATAAAATATTTTGGAAATATTTCCCTTTGAATGACTTACTTCTTTTAAAATATCCTACAAGTTTTGACTTAAAAGACCTTGAGAAAGGTGGTACTAAAGTCACGAAATGTTAAATCTTTGAACCGTTGAACCTTTGAACTCTTGAAATGAGGTTCAACATGAAGGTTCAAAGATACAATTTAAGCTACACAAAGGGACCACAAGTTCACAACTTTTGAGAAACATTAAACCATTGAACTCTTAAACTTTGAAAAGAGTTCAAGTTTGAAGTTTCAATTCTTCAGTAATTTTGCACATATAAAGACAAGCAGATAAAATTTGAAAACAAAGAGCCAACTTTAGGAATAAACATGTGATCAACAATGTAAGATGGCAGGTCGACTTTCATTTAGGGAATGTTCACAAAAAAAAAAGATATGAATAAGGATGAATTAAAAGGTAACACACATTCAATAATGAGATATCCTCATGCATCAGGTTTATTAAGTACTATCTAAGTTGTGACATTATGGTTGAGGATTTTCTTTAAATAGTAGAAATGAAAAATTTGATGGACATGTAAATAAGGTGGAAGTTATAGCTTGTTGTAGACATGACCAACCTGTTGAAGTATATTATAAGGCCCATATAACTTTGGTTTTTTTAGAACATATTTAGATTGATATATGACTAATTAAAATATTTTAGTAATATTAAAATCATATCTCTATGTTGAAAGGGCATTTAGAATGGTAATGATCTACCTACTACTTCACATGGTTTTGTGCCATGTAGAGATGAACTATGATAAGGTGAATAATATTTTGTAATGTATTGAAGGTAGTATCCATTTATTACACATGATAACTAATAAGAATATAAGTGAGAATAGATGGTGGATTATAATAACACATGACATCATCATGAGTCATCTTAGTGGCTAGTTAGTAGGTGGGGTTAAACCACCATTCTACAAGTAGAAACCACTTTACTCATTGGTGTTTTTTCTTGGAGGTGAAGTAATAAAGATATGTTTCTAAGTCTTTCTTGATATTTTTATTCTAGTCTTATGTCTATGGGTGGTATCAAGAGCTCATTTTTAGTTGGGTACCCATGCACTTAAAGAGTCCATACCAAAAGTGACATTTAAAAGCTAAGTCATGATCATATACAATAGAATTTGGTATTTCATGAAGGTGAAATATTGGGTTTAGGAAAGGATGGGAAATGGTAGAAGTAGAGTAAGTGTGGGGGCATAAAAATGGAAATTTTTTGGATGTGATCTCTTACCATCAGAATGATCGATGTACCACTAGATTTTGGTAAGCTTTATATAACATCCATGGAGATGTTTGTCTAAAATCATTGAAAAATAAGTAGTGGTTAGAGTTAGTTGAGTGTTATCACTATATCTCCTTTGCGATGTTTAAATATATCACATTCTTTGAGAAATGTATTGATATCTTGCTTGATTCTTGGCCAAAATAATCTAAGAGAAAAAAATCATAGGCCTTAAAACATACTAAATGACCCATGGAATGTGAGGCATGTAACTCAAATAAAATATTTTATACGAACTTGGATCCATAAATCTAGATAATATGACCTTCCCCCATTCTCAATTTTTTGATAAGGGATCTAATATAGTCTAAAAGTCCTAGGTCTATTTTGAATATATTTTGTTATTGACATTCACATGTGCACCTAGCTATGCTCAAAACTTTAAAAGTTATTATTCCTTATGTGGATGATTTTCATTACATATGTTGTTTGATATAAATTTAATAGACATTTATCTATTTCTCATGTTTTTAATATTTGATTTATTTGGACCAACTTATTAATAGCCTTTTGGATTTTTTCAAATATTTAGGTTTTTTACATATGTGCATGAATTATAGAATTGAAATCCTAATTTTTGGACTTAACTTATTTTTCACTTTACAAGTTTTGCATTTCACATATTTTTTCCTACTTCAGAACCAATAGTCTTCAAAAATCTCGCTCTTCAGGATGTTGGTTTTGGAAATTTTGTTCATCAAAACTCTTAGTTTTTTCAAATTTGGGTACTTCAGTAATTTGTTTCTTTGTATCTTTTGTCTTCATAAAAAGTGTTTTTTAGAACTTTTGTTAATAAATTTTGTTTAAAACTTGTGTTTTTTGGAACTTTTGTGTGTCACAAAATTTGTTTATCACAACTTTATTTTATATATCTCTGAGTTTTCAAGTCTTCACAATTTTTGTTAAAAACTTTTGTTTGAAAATTTTGTTCAAAATTTTGTATGTGAGATTCATTATTCATGAATTTCATCTTTGTATTTCATGCATCTAAGGTGTTAGGAAAATTTTCTATCCCAATATCAACAAAAGTTCTAACACTCAACTTTTGAAGGCATGCCACATGGCATAATTAATTTTGTGTGGAATTAGCAAGAGTGTAACACTTGTTTAAGGTTATATCATGTCATTCCTTAAAACTTATAAATTATACATGACATACCCACCAAAATAAGTTACAAAGTTTGAATTAAATGATTAAAACAAGATTGGAGATGTTAGACATTAATGACACACAAACTAGAATTAAAATCTTACACTCAAAGCTATATGATTAACTTTAAAGATACATTATGATTATTAACTACCGATAAGCTTGAATGAATTTTAAAGATAACTTGAAGACTTATTTTTCTACATTTATTTATGAATTACTTTTAGTGAGAGATCACATAGTTGAATTGAAGATGAGAGTTACATGAGAAAATAGATAAAGAATAGATTCCTCATATAAGGTATTCATGGGATTATTTCCACCTTTTAAGCTATCTATCAATGATTCAATATAATATATAGACACTATCTTAAATACAATAGTGTTTAATGATGAATTTTCTAATTACACACATATATGGGTTGTAATAGAGAATGTAGACACCCATTCACATGAAGAAAATATGACACTGATAAAAACTAGCTTGTAGTTGTTTTAATACCACTAAAACACCAATAACGACATTTTGTAATAGCCAAGATTAAAGTTATGCTCTACATCAACCTAATTTAGGAGTTGTTATTCAAAAAGAAGGTGATTGGTGGATTTTTACACCACCTATAAAATAATATATTTGTCACCTACATTTTTATGGATGCTTTCCAAAGATACCTATGACTACCCACCATAGATGCCACATTTTATGGACAAATAGTTTAATTATGGAATAATATGAGAAAAATTGAAAATACATTAAGGAAAAGTATTTATACCAAGGAAGTAGTCACCCTCAAGGCCAAGGAACCTATGCCAATCACCAAATTCAAGATGGGACTCCACATTGGGATGGCTATACTAAATATATTGTATGGTTACTAATGTCACCAAATATTTCACCCTAAATGAGGGTGTTAAAGCCTCCTCCATATTTGGGTAACATGGGAATACTTTTATGTATGTGGGTTTACCTATAGTAGAAGTAGACCTCTAGGTTTAAGGGCTAGTTCCTTGAATATATCTTGAGATGCTTATCACCTACTTAACTAGTTACTAATGGGAAAAGAGATAGATGTTTGAATTAAGTGAAACTAATCTAATGGGTTGATACACCAAAATTATTTTCATAAGACCAACATAATTTTATCACAATGAAACAAGACCTACAAACTAGTTTCCAAGTCTTATGAGGTTCTGACATAAGTGTTTCAAAATAGAGGTGATATGCATGAGACAACATAAGGTAAGTGAACTAGACATAATATTTCACACTCCATGAAAAAAAAATACTTAAAAGGATCCTAAAACATTAAATACACTCTATATGACCTGTTAAAATAGGATTTATTACATTAACATGAGAGGATAAGGAGAGTCAAGGATAGAAGATATCACTTAACATCACCATACATCACTTTGTACACTTAGAAAAATGTTCATGAAATCAAAACCAAAGTTACCTTAATTATTAAAAGGCAAAATACAATGTAAATATAATAGGTCTTCACCATACATGATGTGGTATTAGTCTACAAGAGCCAAAATGTCTACTAATTATAGAATTGGAGAGAAAAGAGAAAAGAATGAAGTCCAAGAGTCACTAGAACATGTGTCAATATGATAAAATGAATTAAATTTTCAATAGTATTAAGTGTGAGATATAACATTAAAGTTATCATAGTAAAAATGGCCCTCAAAGGCATGAAACTCCTAAAATGTGGCATAAGACTCCTCATTTACATGTCTAGAAACTACCTTCATCATTTGGCCTCCTTGGAAAGATCCATAGTAGACTATGGATATATGTAATAATTTTACTAAGAGGGATGGTTTATAAATAAACTCCAACATTAATTAGTTACATCCCTAATCACTGACATTCTTTTGGGTATGAGTTATCACTACCTACAGTATAAATAACTCCTCTTTCACTCACCCTTCACACTTGACACCAAAGTTGTCTTTAGTTTTATAATATGATCCATACAGAGGATTTAATGACACTTTTGAATAACCCTCCTAACCTTAGACTTAGGTACACCTTAAAATGTTTTCTAATTAGAATTTTCACCCTCTCACTTACTTGTTCACTATGCCAGTTTGGATTGGTTGAGATGAAGGCACTTGAAGAGGCACTTGTGATATTTTATGATGCATTAAACTGACATAAGGATTTATCAAAATTCCAAACCTATCTCCCAAATTGACTTGCATCTTTTGGAACTCTTCTACACCTGCACAACACACAAAACTATTAAGACAATCTAACTTCTAATATATCCATATATGTAAGGTAGAGATCAAGTTTATAGGAAGGAATTATGGATAGTAATATATATTTTTAAATCATTTACTAAGCCATTATATCTCTCTTGTATTCATATCTTCTTTAATTTTCCTAATCGAGTCACTAGCAAGGGTTTTAGAGGGTTTAGACTCATTTTTCCCTCTAAGGTTTGTTCATACAAGTCTAACATCTAATTTGCAAAAAAAATCCACAAAATCCTTATTAAATACCTCCTTAAACATCCCATCAATCCTTATAATCCCATGCTAATCCTCTAAGTAAGTGTGATCATCTCAAATTAGCCTCTCGAGCTTTGTTCTATTATATGTACCTTATGATGTTCTAAAGCCAAAAAGTATCTTCCCTATGGTTTACTTTGCATTCCAATAGTTATAACACACCTTATATCTCCCTATAAATATTTTCTAATGAATTATAATGTCTATCTAGTATTAAAAATGATATTGACCCCCCAATTAGGCTTTAGTATTGAACTAGACCTAGTAGGTCTACCTGCATACTTATAGGTTTGGACCTCCTTATTTGGTTCCTAACCACTATGCATTATTTTTATTGTTTTTAAATGTATATCATAGATCTCAGCATCCTCTTTCAAGGTTATAAAAATATCTGTCCCACTTTCTTATCTTCTTTTCTCAAAACCTACATGTTTTTACCCTTGGGGAGTGCCCTCTATCTAAGATAGAACAAAGAGTAATTCCCCTATTATCTCATGAAAAAGGGTGATACAAGGGGATTATACAAGTGTTTTATATGTTTTTTACTAAATTCCAAGTTTTGGTCATGTCGTTGTACCTATAAATGTTCAAAATCCCAAGATAGACATGTGGAGATTGTTGACTATGTAAGCTTTGTACATGTGACTATAGGCTACTTATATGAGGCTCTCTCCTTTCCCTATTTCCATAATATGAGAGTGTCATGGGATGGAAAATATAATTTTTTAGGTGTTAACCATTCTTATAAACCTTATATCATCCTTTACGGACCATTGATATAATATAATTTAGGGACCCTTTCTCTCTTTTAATTTTTTAGCCTCCTGACTGACTTAGCATAGACCTAGTGAGTTAGCTTGAAAACATGCTAGGTAGACTAGGTTGATCTAGCACAATTAACATTTAATAATGATTTTAGGGTAAGTTCTACCTATAAATAAAATTTCATTTTGGTCATTATTATAATATATAATTAAGAGTTATTATTTTCTTATGCTTCCTCACAATCTACTCCTCTACCATTCTACTTGAGGAGACTTAGCTTAGGTTTCTTATTTTGGAAAATCTAGTCTTGTGGATAGGTCTTAGATGTTTTGGCCTAACAAAGTTATCCTTAAAATACAAAATAACCTCTTTTTAAGCCCCTTTATCCAAGGGAGATATTAATTCTTAATGGGTTCGTATTCAAGTAAGTATATTCTAACTTTGTTCTCCTCTCTTTTAGTAAATAGAAGTAGCACAAGTGTTGGCTTGAATAATATTACTCTTCATATTATATGTATTAGGGTGTTACTCATTCTTACTTTATTTTAAGTTCCCTATACATGTTTTGATTGTTTTACTTTACTAACCCCCATTTTGTGCCAGAAGCTTTTGTATACATTAGATTAGATTTACTTTTCTTGTTATTGGATTAGTGAAATATTAAATCATATGACTCTTTTAGGGTTGTTATGTGATTATGTTAGACTATAGGATTTGGAACCCTATCTCACATGGTGTGTTGTGATAATTAACCCATTAATTAGATCTAGTATATCCTCACATTAGTCATGCTCCTAATTAACAATTATATGCCCCCAATTAGAAGTGTAGGTGTGATTTATCCCATCTGATCTAGGATTTATTTATGGACATGATGCATTTTTTATTGCATGCATTCTGGTCAACCTAATGTGAATCAAACCCTTTTAATATTTCTTTCACTTATTTCATTTATATTTTTCATTATTTTTAACATATCTTTATTGTGCTAGATTAACCCTATCAACCCAATTATTTATCTCTACGCACAGGTTTGCAAAAATAGGTAACTAGCTCAACCAACTTGACCCAGTACAAGTTTCATAACTTAAAAAAAAATTATTTAGATAATTGGATCAATCAGCTTGACCTAGTGCATGTTTTTCAAGTTTTTAGACTTATAATTTAGCCTATTAGGTTGACCAAGTCAACTTAATGCATTTTTAGCACTTTTTCAACAAGTTATTGTATTGCTTGATCGACTAGCTTGACTCAGTTTGCAAGTTTTTGACAATTTTATCTAAGGTTATTGATCATGAATCTTATCATTTTCATCTCTAAACCATTTAGGTTAGTTTATATTCCATGGTATCTTTTTATTTCTATACTTTCCTTTCACAATTTATAGTCTTTAAAACTACCCTTGCACAGTCAACTAGGTCAACCCTATGGACCTAGTTCTATGTTTTATGTTTTTTGAAATAACTAGGTTGACCTAACTAACCTAGTTCACTTTTATAATTTTATTCCATAGTATAGGTTCAACCCTATCAACCTTGTTTTGTATGATTATCCATATAATTTCTTAACTATACCTTGTTTCAAAGTTGGAATAAACCATGTATGTTAATCACATCTTTATTTTTAGTTGTTTGCATACTTATAGTAGCTCAATAGTCTAATTAGTGTGTTTTCAATTAATCTCTTAGTTACACTATTTATATTCTTTTTTCACACACAACCAAATCACATAAACATCAAAAAGCATTTAAACATTTGACTACCTAGGCCAACCTACTTGGATTTCATCACTAAGGGGGAAGCCAACTTAATGCTTTGGTCAAGTATAAAGCATGGTTAATGGTATATTTTGGCTAAGCACCCATTACAATTATTTTTGTGGTGTGTGAAGTGAGGGGTAGGCCCCAATACCAATCCTATATCATTTCCACTACATTCTCTTTCATCCTAAACTTACCTAAAACTATCTTTAGATTGTTATATAGTACCTTGCTTATAGCCAATCTCCATTTACATTTAAAATCATTATTAATAACCTAATAAAACATTCTAGGTTGACCAAGTAGATATCTTTAATTTCAAAGTTGTTTACTTTCTCTTTGATCAATTATGTGTCTTAAAGCTTTCATTAACTAGCGTTAGTTAATATTTTTATTTGTGTACATCAATTGAATTGGCCAACATCAATTCAATTGATTATGTGTTTCCTTTCTTCACTTACCTTCATATATTAGTTATAAATTTCCTAGTTTTATTTCAAGCTTCTATGCACTGCATTAGATTGACCTAGTCAACTTAACATAGTCTGTAAGCCCTGTTTCCTATACTAGGTTGATCTGATCGACCTAGTTATATTTCTTGTTTTTCCTTTTTTTCAATCTAATTTCTCATTTCTCTAGTTTTGCATATTATTCATCTATCTTCAGTCATAATGAGGTCTCTTATCATAATATTTCTGGACAACCTAAATCTATTGAGATACCATATGGGATGTTCATTCATTCCTCTCTTTTCCTCCCAAGAGAACCATCACTCTTGGGGTATTTCTTCTCCTCCTTCATCTATGAACTATAACATGGTGTAAATAACACCTCAAGATTAAATTGATGGATCCAATCCTTTCCATACTTATTAAGATGCTTCTCAAAATTTCCAAACCAATGTAGGAGTGATTGATACAAATCTCTTTAAAAATCTCAATAATAACCCTCCTTTTAATAATCCTCCCCTTAACACTAATTTTGGGAGTGCTCCAACCAACACTAACTCACCTCCCCATATAACCCAACTCTTATCTCAAGTCATTCAGCAAATGAACATCATGAAAAACTATAATACCAGCCAAATGATGCAACTTCAACAACATTCAATCAATGTAACTAATCAACCTCTAACTATTCATCCTTAATCTAATCCTAATTATATTCTTCCACCTCTTAGGGATACCTTAGGTAATGTTTTAGATTAAGATAAAAATAGGCTTTGAAGGTACCCCAAAACCTTGAAACAAAGGGAGAAGGATAAAATAGTAACATCCACAGGCAAAGCCTAAAACCTACTTCAAAGAAGTATCAAAATCAGGTCTTACATGGACCTAAAACCACTAGAAAAGAAAATCAAAAGACAGTCCCCAGGTTTTACAGAGACCTGGAACTCCATAGTAAAGAGAATACAAAAAACTAGGTAATGAGACTAGATATCACAACCAACTAAAAGAACCAAGATCTATTCTTCTAGTTCTAAAATCATCTTCACTACTTCCTTACCTTTCACAGCAGTGTCCTGAATGGCAGTAGCCACCGACGTGGCTCCCTCTTGCACTATTTTCTTTCTTGAGCTCTGTCTAGTTCTCTTGCTAGGCCCCTCCAAGGATTTGATTTCCTCATTTGCTCTTTTTCCAATGTTTATAGATACAACACATATGCTAGATGTAACCCCCTCCATCTTCATTTTGCTTTCCTTAATGAGTTCCCTTAAGTTGTTCTCATAGTCTTTGAGTTTAATAGGGATATCCCTCATCTGCTTTTCCATGTTATTGATTTTGTTCCAAACTGCCTCCTAGTTACCTTCCATTATTTCCATTTTCCTATTGAGTTCCATTATCTCCTTATACATCCATAAGTCAAATTGAAGGATAGCATCTACTTTGCAATTGGCCAATCTCGTAGGTGGGTGCCTTCTGTCATTCTGCCTTTTGTCACTCCAATCTTATGTGTTCTTTTTTGGATTGTTTCCAGCTTCTTCTATGTGATCCTCCCTTTCCATTCATTTCTATTCCTTAGTATCAATAGGGCTTTCATTTTGGTTACTAACATCCTTAACTTGAGCTCCCATTTTTTTTACTTGGTTGGTGACCTGATCTAGATTTTCCCTCTCATTTATCGAAATAGGGTCCTCAAAAGGATCATCCAAATCTTTATCAGTTTCCTCAAACACTTGCTGGTTTTCCTCAGAATCATGGTTACTATTTTCATATTTTTCCTCTATAGTGACTCCTTTCTCATTCTTGTCTTGAACTTCTTCTTCCTCACTGGAACTTGATTGCCTACTTTCTATTCCTCCCTCTTCCTCCACACTCTCCTCCCTAGAATTTTTAATACTTTCCCACTCTATTTCCTCATCAGCAATCTGATTTTTGAAACTAGGGAGTCTGAATTTAGCTTTTTCTTTCCCTTTAACTATTTCATTCTTTTTACTCTATAGGTCCTTATTTTTTCCCAAATAAGGATTCATTACAATGGCCTTATTCTTGCAATGACCTTCAATTATTAGAATTAATCCCTCATACAATATAAGATGGGACTCCTTTTTCCTATGAGCGAACAGACTTTAGAGCAAAGAGAAATGCAAATAGAAAGGAAAGGAGATTCTTACTTTGTGTTTGAAGTGATTAAGAAATACAAAATGGAATTTGTGGACTCTTTTGCTTCTTCCATCAAGTATTAAATACTCATGGATATAACATAAGATGTCCCTCCAGATACCCTTAATCTACTCCAATTCAAAAAAATCCCCACTCTTTTCCAACTGCTGCTCCTCAGCATCCGTCTTTGGGAATTTACAAAAAGCCTCATTTGAAATGCTGGTCTGCTTTGAGAATTTTATTCCCTCCATTGGAAGCCCCGTGACCTCCGCTATGAAATCCTCAGTAAGATTCACCATGATGCCATGCAAGGTAACCCTATCATCAATCCAATTTTTGAAAAAAGCCATTGTAATATGGGGTTTTGAACCATGAAGTTGTTCCATATAGCTCACAACCTTCCCTCTCTGAAGGATCTTCCAGACATCTTGTTTTGCTTTCCACTCTTCACAGTTTTTGGGTTCCTGCTTCCTTGGTTCTCCTTTCCTTATGTGAGCCATATAAATATCCTTTAACACCCAAACACTGTAAGCTAAATAATGAACCCAGATATTACCAATTTGGAACAAAACTCACCTTTTTTTAGGCATGTTCAGAATCTGCTTCACATACTCTAGAGCATTTCTATTTAATGAATGTAAACCTTTCTCCGTGAAGCCACTCCACCAAATCATTGGTTTTCTATTCCAAGCTGATTGTTCCCTCCTTTGCATGAATTACATCATGATGAATGAGTGCTTAAGATCCACATTCTTGTTTAATGTATCCTACCAACTCACCTTGTGTCTTGTTCAAACTGCGTGATTTGCTATCCAATCAGCAACTCTGTTAGCTTCACAGTAAGTATGGGTAATAGTAACTTTCTCAAATTTTTGATTAAAGTTTTCATTTCCATAACCATAGCCTCTATAGTCCATGAAATATAATTTTTATTGTTTAAAATATTTATGATATTCAAGGAGTCCCCTTCCAACCATTATTTAAAATATCCCGATTCAATAGCTAGTTTAATGGTTTGAAGGGCAGCAGAAGCTTCAGCAATATGATAGTTCGACTTGCCAATGGGGATAGCAATAGCATCGATTACATTTCCCACATGGTTTCTCAAGACTCCTCCACATCCTACATTCCTTGAGTTCCCTTTAGCAGCTCCATCAAAGTTTCCTTTGATCCACCCATGAGGGGGGACGTTCTAAGTAACACCTAGTCTAGGGTTTTTAATTTTTACATTAGACTTTTCTGATCTTAAGGGATTATCAATTTGAAAGGTTGGATTAGGTTCCCTTTGTGATGAGAAATTCTCCTTAATATCTCTAATAATGTTCTGCCCCACCACCCATCCTGGAATTTCTTCTAAAAATTTGGTTATTTCTTTCTTTCCATATTCCCCACCAAATATGGGGAAGTGTTAGTTTCCATAAAAAAAGAACATCAGAATTCTTAGAGGGACAGTACCAACTTTTAAAAGATAGTTCCACACTTTTGTGGTGAATCCATGCAATACCCCAAAGATTGAGGATTTCTTTCCAAACTTGCTGTGCAAAAGAACAGTTCACAAACAAGTGATCTCTATCTTCAAAACCCTTTTTACAAAGAATACACCTATTCACTACATATATTCCTCTTTTCTATAAGTTTTCAAGAGTCAATATTTTGTTTTGGAGAAGGGTCCAGTAGAATATTTTGATTTTAGGGATGAGTCCCTTGATCCAGGCATACATCCACAAAGGTTGGTTACCATTTCCCTTAGAAGCAAAAATGGTAGAAACTTTAAATTGTCCACTAGGCTCACATGCCAAACAATCTTATCTTCAAGATTAGGATAGAGAGAGATAGCATTGAAGGATAGTTGTATATTATTGAAATCTTGATCAAGATCATTCAGGTTCACCCAGGAATTGTTTTGCCCGTATTGGTTAACCGTTATTCCATATCTTTGCTTACATCGGTCAATTACTTATTTATCTTGGAATTCTTCTATAAAAGGGTTTCCTTTTAACCAAGCATCCTCCCAGAATTTCACCTTTTTCCATTACCTACTTTCCATGAGCTTCCTTCTTCTAAAATTTATTTAGTACCCTGAATTGCCCCCCCATATAGAAGATGGATGGGTAACGTCAGGGTAAGAAAAGAAATCAGAGAGGGATTTTGCATTAAATAAATACTTATGCTTCCATATATTGCTCCATTCTTTGTTTTCATGATAAACCCTCCATCCCTATTTTTCTAAGAGAGATACCTTAGGTAATGTTATTACTTAATCCATAATGAATAACAATATGCTTCAAACCATTCAAAATGATCTTTTATCTCCCTTCATTATATCCATTAATATTGGTAACATAACTCCAACTATCAAATATGATGGGACTAAAGACCTTGCTTCATTCCTCAAAGCTTTTGGGAACCTTTACAAAGAGTGGATCCAAAATAATACATTTTCCACAAATAAACTATTAGTCAAAACTTTCACTAGTGATGTATTAGAATGGTATAATCAACTGCCTCAACATTCTATTTGGCAACTTAAAAATTTGGTCAATCCTTTGGTTAAAGAGTTATAACATAATTATCTTCCTAAAAATTGTCTTAGTCACTTCATAAATGCTAAACAATATCCTAATGAATCATCTCATGGCTTTATTGAAATATGAAAATCTTTAGCTCATAAATCCAATAATAATATGACTGGCGATAATTTATTCAAACTCTTTATTACCACTTTGACTCCCACTCTTTAATACAAGATTCAAAACTTTACTCCTCAAACTCTTAATGAAGATCTTGACCAAGCTAAGCATCAAGACTTTCTTATGAAGTAATTTGAACCCAATCATAAACTTCTTAAAGGATCTTTTCAAACATCTAATGCTATCACTAGTAATACTTGTCAAACCAAACCTAGAGTTACTAAATCTGATGTTCCTTTACCATCTCATACACCTCTTTCAGTTCAATAAATGCAATAATTTTTCACCACCCTCAAAACCTTTCATTTATCCCAATTCTCCTCCTAAGTGGTATGATCCCAATCTATTTTTCTAGTTCCATGCCAACATTAGGTATTCTCATAAATCTTGTAGAGGGCTCACTAAGTATACCATTTCTTATATGCTTGGTGACTCATTCAACCATGAGGCTATGATCAAACTTCATCATCAAGAGTATGTTTTTACATCTCAAAAATGATAGTCCTTTAAAGCCACTACTTCTAATAATCCAAAATCTTCTTCATATAATAATCAATCAAATGTCAAGGATGTTTGTGCCATCGATGTTGATTATGACCTATATTATAATAACTCTAAATATGTCAACACTACTAAGGTTAATTATCATCATAAACTAGCTCACAAATATCTTGTTACCCAGCCTAAGAAACCATCTTTAGAAGAACAATTGCTTAAATATACCACTACCACTCATGATGATTCAAAAGCACCAGAGGAAAAAAAATCCTCCTTCTGATCCTCCCACCACATCTATATCTCTTAAATATAATTTGATCCAAAACTCTAAAGCTTTGGTTTAAAGATAATTCAAAAATAAGAAAACAATTCAAATAATGCTATCTCTAAAAAGAGATGTTTTATTTATCAAAATTGTAGACCCAAACATATGCTTATCTCTAAGAAGAGATGTTTGATTTCCATTTTGGGTTACATCTTCATTTATACATGTTTTGAAGGTGTGGGGAGGATGTGGAAGGTCACCAATCTTGAGGAAGATGAATTGGTTTGACTTCCATAATTTACAACAATACAAAATTTGAGGAATTACTATTTTTAGACATTCCCCTCATTATTAGCTTTCCAATGGTTTAAATGATGAGTCAATTGGAGCTATGGTGCAAAAGTTATGGCTCCCAAAAGTTTTTCCATCAATTGGGGTAGACCCATCACCTGAATTGTCATTTGAATTGTTTTTCGGATCATTCCTCCCTCCTTGAGAAGCAATGGTCCCCATTGTATCAAGATTTTTCATCAAGTGTGGTAGTTGTACTTTGATTTGATTCTTGATGCATACTTGGAAGGGACTGTGATTTATAAAACTGTGCAGGGCTTGATTGTTCACCATTTCTGTCTGACCATCAATCTATGGATGGAAGGCCATGAACTTCTTCAACTTGGTATCTATTTGCTTCTATTATTGTGTTGTTTGTGTAGTCAGGGTTGTAACATCAGCCCTTTTGGATTCCTGTGGCTTGACCACCATGAGAACAAATTTCTTGGCACTAATCAAAGAGAAAAATGTAGAAGGTGGTACTTCTAGTACCCTATAGTGTCATGTTCCAAGAGTGAGAGTGATCCTTCTAGTTCTTGATTCATATATACCATGTCAATCATACATGAATGGTTGACCAAAGAGTACATCACAAACATCTAGATTGACCACATCACATAAGACCTCATCTTGGAAAGGTTGTATTGCATATGAGAGAAGACATTGGTGGGTGACACAGAGGTTTCTCCCTGGACTCAACCATCCAATGCTATATGGTTTTGGGTGAGGCTTCATGGACAGATTTAGGCTTTTCACAACATTAGTAGAGATTAAATTTTTTTGACTTCCACTATCAAGATTAAAATGTAGAGGCTTTCCTTTCACCCATAACTTAGAGTGAAACAACATTTCCTTGTCATCTAGCATCTTGTCATGTGTCTATGATGAAGTAATAATGGCTTCAAGATCAGCATCTATAATATCTTCTTCAAACTCTTCAACTGCAGGGTCCGTATGAGGTAGAGTAGAGGATTGTGACTCAGAACACAATGATATGATAGCTTGGCATTCTTATTTGGAGTGAGTTCTAGATTTGTGATAATCACACCACTTCCCAATCTTTCCTTCCTTTTGCTTCTAATTTTGGCCTTGTGTTTGACCTTCTTTATCACTTTTCCATTTTGAAGACTGATTGTTTATATTCATTCTTCCATACTTTTGCTCAATCTTCACTGTGAACTTGTATGCCTCACTGATGGTTTCCAAATTGAAGAGTTCCATTTCCCCCCATATGTACCATTGTAGTCCACCACGATATTTGAGAACCTTATGTTTCTCACTTTATTGGATGCCCAATCTCACAGATAGAGAATGAAAAATGTCAGTGTCATCTTGAACAAATTGTTCCTTAGCTTGGCAAAGCTGTTACCACTCTATATATAGATCATCATATTCTCCAATGGGGTAGTATTCTTCCTTTACAACATCTATGAAATCATCCCATGTAGGTTCTATCTCAAGGCCAATATCATCTTAACTAAATCTCTTTTTGTACACTTCCCACCAATTTTTGATAGGCAATGATTCTTTTAGAAGAGCAAAAGTAATCTTCTCTTTATCGATGAATTTATTTACAGAAAAATAAGATGACAATTGATCCAACCAATTTTCTATTACATCAGCATTGATTTTGCCTTCAAATGTAGGGATATCAAAACTCACCTAAACCTTTAAGGGTGTTGGGTCACTGAAAGGATGTGTAGGTGCAGATGAGGAGCTAGAATTTCCCATCGAGATTTGTTGGAGAATTTGAGTGAATTATTGTAGCATCTACGCTTATTGTTTTTGGAGACCTTCATTCACCATTTCCTTGAAAGGATCAAATGCCTCAGTTTTGTCCACCATTTGAAGTCATTTAGAGTGAATAGGTGGATATTATATTGGTTCTATTTTCCACCCAAGCTTCATATAATCTGACCTCATCCTCAGGATCATACACTCTAAAGACAAACCACTCTGATACCACTAATCCAAAACTTGAAAGCTTTGGTTGAAAGATAATTCAAAAATTAGAATAATGCAATTCAAATAATGCTATCTCTAAAAAGAGATGTTTTATTTATCAAAATTGCAGACCCAAACATATGCTTATCTCTGAGAAGAGATGTCTGGTTTCCATTTTGGGTTACATCTTCATTTATAAATGTTTTGAAGGTGTGGGGAGGATGTGGAAGGTCACCAATCTTGAGGGAGATGAATTGTTTGACTTCCACGATTTACAAGAATATATAATTTGAGGAATTACTATTTTTAGACATTCCCCTCATTATTATCTTTCCAACAGTTCAAACGGTGAGTCAATTGGAGCTACGATGCAAAAGTTATGGCTCCCAAAAGTTCTGCCATTAATTGGGGTAGACCCATCACCCGAATTGTCATCTGAATTGTTGTTCGGATCATAATTTGCCTTCTAAACCACATGTTGGTTCTTCTAAATCACATTGGAATTTTTGTGAAGAACTCAATTCTATTCTTTGTAATATTCTTCTTATGGATTTGGTTCATACTTCATCTTATCATCATAAATTTCTTATGCAACAACTTCAAAAAAATTGAAGATCCATCTTCCATAGATGAAGAAAGACATTCTATCAATTATCAACCAACTAATGTGAATACCATTTAGACTATGTGTCCTTCTTCTAAGCCTTCCATTGAATTTATTGAAGAGGACATTATTAATGATGAATTTCTTTTTTGCATTGATGATCTGCCTCTCTTTATCAAAGTAGCCATTAATACCACCCTTATCCAAAAATTTCTAGTTGATGAAGGTTCTAGTATTAATGTCACCTCCTTATGGCTCATTCAATAACTTGGTTATAACAAAGATCAACATAAACAAACCCATCTTACTTTTTGTGGCTTTTATAAGACTAATCAAAAGCCTCTTGGCTACATTTGACTTCTATTGACCATTGGAATTAAAATAATTAGAATCAAGCTGATGGTCTTTGGTCTTCCTTTATCCTATAACATTCTTCTTGGTTGTCCATGGACTCATCATATGAGGTCCATCACCTCTTATGGAAGTCAATGTATTGAATTATTACATAATGGAAAATATTACAAACATGAAGTTGATCCCAACCCATGGATCATCCATCTTCCCAATCCTAAGCCTCAATATCAAATTCCTACAATTTATAAAATTAATAGTGATCCTTTACCTAAGTTCAACATGAATCTTGATCTTAAAGTTACTCTTGTGGATTATAATGATTATGAGCCCTATTAGGTTTATCACACTTGCAATACTAAGAAGCTACCTCTATATATTGCAGATTGGCCTCCTCCTTCTCTCTTACCCCAAGATCATATTGTTCCTATCATGGATGAGATTATCAATTTCCATTCCATGAAATGCTCAAGATCTATCTTTACCTAAATATACCTTAACTTACAATTATTTTTGAGTGGCTAAATTATTCCAAGACCCTCTTACCATGTCCCCTCATATGTTTAACAACATTGGGATTTCACCTTTTGAAACTTCCCCCAATTTTCAAGCAGGTATGATTTCTCCAACATATGATGACAATTATATCATGGATATATCTCACTCTAGAGACTTAGATGTCCAAAACCATAAAAAAAATTATCCTAAATTCATGCCTTCAATTAGTATATACATACCATATCTACACATCATGACTTAGATCTTGAGGGTCATGTACCTCCCACCAATTCTCTACTTATTGATACTCTTTGGGTGGTATATCAACTTACACCTTTCAAACCTATAGATGTTATTTCATCTTATCTTCCTCCTATAGATCCTATAATTTATTCAAATTCTTCTCTTATCATTGAATCTATCAACACTCCCATCTCTTTGAATCAATCCTCTTCATCTACTTCTAAAATTACACTGGATGCCAATGTAAATGATGTCCATCAAATTTATTCTAAATCTGATTACCATGGCAATCAAATTCTTGAAATTTAAGTAGATTTTGAATATTATGGTCCTCTTCATACCTTGCCTAGTGATGAAGCTATTCTTGAGTTACTTCATGCTTAGGAACCTCAACTTCCTTAGTAGCATCATAAACTTGGAAATTTAATTAATAAAACTCCTTTATTTAATAACTTTGTTACTAGCATTAATCCTAAAACAAAACCAATTTCAGCCTTACATAACTCACCTTACCATTTTCAAGATGGTAATGTCATGCTTATCGAATAAACAACTCATATTGAATATTGTACCACATCTTTTCCTCAACCAATCATAATTTCTTGAGAACTCTCACCATCTGAGCATGACAACTTTAGCTTATTCTTTGATAAATATCAAGATGCATTCATTTGGTCCTACCAAGACATGATTGGCATTGACCCTAGTATTATGGTTCATAACATCATCACTTATCTTGATGCTAATCCAATGCATCAAAATCAATGAAAATTCCCACCTGAAGTTACTAATCTATGTCATAAGGAAATCATTAAATTACTAGATGCTAAATTCATTAAACTAGTGGATTATTTTGAATGGGTTTCTAAAATTATTCCTATTCGAAAGAAGGTCACTATGGTCAACAACATTTGTATTTATTTATACAACCTTGATATTTATTTTCATAAAGACAAATTCCCCTTACCTTCAATAGATGCCATGATTTATTCCATAGCTAGTTATGAAATGTTATTTCTTATGGATGGTTTCTCAGGGGACAAGTAGATTCATATCACTCTCAAGGACCAACATAAGACTACTTTCACCATGGAATAGGACATCTATTGTTATGTCAAAATGAACTTCAACCTAAAAAATGTTATAACTACTTACCAAAGTGTTATGACTCACATATTTCATGATCTCATCCAAAAAATTGTTGAAACTTATGTGGATGATCTAATTGCTAAATTCAAACATTGTAATAACCATCTTTTCAATGTTGATATCATCTTTTAATGTCTCCTTAAATAAAAAGTTAGACTTAATCCTTTCAAATGTATTTTTGGAGTCACAACTGGTAAATTTTTAGGATTATTAGTCTCTCTTCATGGCATCAATGTTGACCCAACCAGAATTAGTGTTATTATCAACATTCCCATTCCTCATTCTATTCCCAACATTCTTACTTATTTAGGAAAGATTAGGGTAATTGTATGATTCATCTCTAAAATGGCATATTTAATTCACTCCATTAATTCCCTTCTCAAGAAAAATAATATTTTATAGTGGATGGATCCATGTCAAAAGGCCTTTGATAATATGAAAGAGTCATTGCTTCATCCACCTACACTTTATCCACTTTCCAATAATAAACCATTACTTCTCTATACTTCTTCCATGCCTATTTCATTTGGGGCAATGCTTGACCACCAAGATGATATAGGAAGAGAGTGTGTTATTTACTACATTATATGAAGCCTCATTGATTATGAGACACGTTATACCAAATTTGAGTGTGATTGCCTCACTATCTATTTATGGCTAAAAAGCTTCATCATTATATGTTATACCAAACTACTTATGTCATCATTCATTCTGAACCCCTTCATTATTTCTTATCCAAATCCTTTATTCTTGGAGATAGAATTGGTAAATGGATGGTCTTACTTATGGAATTTGATATCTTCATCATCACACAAAAAGTATTAATCAATCTATATCCCTTAAAGACTATTTTCATAGCTTTAATATTAATCTTGAAGCCAATAATATTGAATAATATTCCCCTCCCTTCAGTACTACTAAATCAAAGGTAGTTATCAAGGAGCTCCCTAAAATTAATGTTGACTTGCATGAAGATACTTAGACCCTCCACTTTGATAGTGCTAATATGCCTTCAAGGAGCTAGCGTAGGTTTCATTCTCACTAGTCCTCTTGGTAAGATCATTCCTTTAGCTTTTTTCTTCACCTTTGATATCACCAACAATATGGCCGAATACGAAGCTCTTATCTTAGACATGAGAGATGCTCTTGATCTTGACATCTAGTATCTTCATACTTTAATAGATTTTCAGCTCATTTATCATCAAGTTAATGGTGATCATCAATGTAAAAGTGAGAACCTTATTACCTATCATCAAATTGTAACCACTCTTGCTAATGACTTTATCTCTTTCACTATTGAGCCTATTCCTTGAGACCAAAATTCCATCCTAGATTCTCTTGCCTCTATAGCTTCTCTCTTTTATCCTCATCATGTTCTTTCTAATCATTACTTTATTATATAAATAAAAAAATCTCCATCATTTACCCAACCACCTGATTCCCTAATCTATCACATCAAGGCTATGACTATTTGACAAATCCCTTGGTACTAAAATATCGTTCAATATTTAGAATATCAAACTTATCTTCCTGATCTATATTCTTATGAAAAGACATGCATTCATAAACAAGATTTCATATATTTATTTTGGCATAATATCCTTTACTATTAAAACATCTAAGTTACCTTACTCCATTGTGTTATTTAATATGAGGTTCCTCCTCTACTCAAGCAAGAACATGGGGGCATTTGTGGTGGTCAATATAATGGACATGCTATAGCATGTAAATGCCTACATATGGGTTACTTTTGGCCTACTATTTAAAATGATGCAATTGAATATGCTAATAAGTGTAATCCTTGTTAGATTCACAATGATCTTATACATTCACCTCCTATCGAGCTTCAAACTATTAAATGTCCTTGGCCATTATCCACATGGGGATTTTATCTCATTGATAAACTTCCTCATTCCCAAGATGGGCACATTTTTATCATCACCACTACCAAGTACTTTACCAAGTGGGTAAAATCCATTCCCTTTGTTAATGTTATCAGTCCTACCATATCCAAGTTTATTATTAACCAAATTATTTTTTGATTTGGCATTCCCCATACCATCATTTTAGACAATGGTGGTAATTTCAAAAATAAACATGTTAAATAACTTTACAATAAATTTAAGATCCATCACAAGTTTTCCATAATGAAATGGTCAAGATGAGGCCACCAATAAAATTCTCAACAAAATTCTCTAAAATACAATTCATGAAACCCACATGGATTGGCATATTCATCTTTACCCTACACTTTGGGCCTATCAGACTAGCATTTGTACTGCCACTAGGACAACTCCAATTTTGTTAGTCTATGGTTATGAGTTAGTCCTTCCATTAAAAGTTGAACTTCCCTCTCTAAATATATCTATTCAAATCATTATTCTTGATGAAGAATTACGTGAAGCTCACCTTCATGCCCTTGACCTTATTGATTAACATCACCTTTCTAAATTACAACATAACTACCAATACAAGGCTCACATTACTTGACAACATACCAAATGTGTTAAAATCCACACTTTAAATGTTGGTGATATTATCCTTAGATTATATTCCACCCACGATAATGAAGGAAAATATACCCAAAAATGGTGAGGCCCATATTTAGTCAAAGACATTCTTGGTCCAAGTAGTTACCACCTTCAAACTAATGAATGCCATGTTTTCAAAGAGCCCACCAACACCCAATTCCTTAAAAATTACTTTGCCTAAACATTTCCTTCTTGTCATGTTTTCTATCTATATCTCTCTAAAAAAAATTGTGGGTTACTTTAGCATGGGTCTCTCCCTTTATAGCAGTGCCCTTTTTTCACAAACCTTTAATCCTCCCTTTTGGTCTTTTGCTTTTTTGATGTAACATAGTCTTCCTTATATTATTGCATTTTTGTATTGATTTTTTCACCCCTTGGGTGTTTATTTTGTGATTTGATTTGTAAGATCATAAATAGGACCTGACATCCCTCACAAAACCATCATCATTTCCTTCTTGTTTTTTCTACTTGCCAATGTTGTTTTGGCATCCTTTGGGTTTTTCTTTGTGAGGTGATTTATAAAAAGGCTCCCTCACTTTGTTTGTTTATTTCTTATCAGTACCCTTATGGGTATCTCTTATGATTTTATTTATAAGACCATGGATAGGACCTGACCCTCCTCATAAAATCACCATTCTTTTCATGTTCTTAATCCTTATTCTCAACTTTCACTTTTACTTCTTTTGTTAGATAGAATCCATAAAATAATCTATGTTAGCATCTTTTCTTCCATTTCCCTCTTTCTTTTGATAAGGAATCACACTTTTCTATCATTGTATACCTCTTTTTTCCTTTTTTCACTTTTTTAAAAATTTTAAGCAATTCAAATTGTTCCATGTGTCATTCCTCTTGATTTCCCCTTTTTCTCATCTCCTCATTAGGTAAAATAAGGTCAAATTCAAGATAGCACTTTTATTTCACCTTGATTTATGATACTCTTAGACCCCATGCTCTTTGAAGTTTTTCTCTCTTAGATATCTTATCCCAAGTTTTCAAATGAAAATAATATTTAGCACCCATGTTTAGTTTTCCAAATATGTATGGAGGAGGAATAGAAAAATCCATCAAAAAGATAAAATCCAAATCATTTAAAACAAAAGGAAATGATATCTAAAAGGAAACATACAAATTTCAAAATTTAAATTCACACCAAAAGATGTGATTATAAGCACATATCCTATCTTCAATCAAATCTTAAATGCCATAATTAGCTTCACATAGAGCCAGAGTCCTTTGGGGTATGGTAGGCTAGTAGATTGGAAAAGGGTATTTTAAAAAACTCTATGGTGTTACCTACTTTGCACGTAAGTACCAAATATTTGTAGTAAATGGATGACTCTGTAAGGGATCTTGAAGAGTGGGGAACACATCATGTGGAGGTAGGTCTATTTTACTTTTTATGCATATAGCCTTCATGAGATGATCTATATACTCCATTTTTATACCCAAGACTTATATCACTAAGAGAAGTTATTCATATTTCTTAAGGTCAATAGTACTCTTGTTTTGACAAACCTAATTTGAGTGTCTTGACTTCAATAAAGAGTTATCTCTACCTTGGTTTTTCCTTCATTCTCCCCTCCACTCATTTCATTTTCTCCCCTTTATAGGCAAATTGTGATTCCAAATTCATTTTCCCTCTTCTTCTAATTCCTTTTTCTTCATCTCTTAAAAACATGATAGCATTCCTTTGTTTTAGTTTTATCTATCCTTAGAGTGAAACAACATGTTTGAGTAAATTGGATCATTTTCTTTACAACATTTTATATTTACCAAAATTACTTTACTTTCCTTTTACAATTTATCACGATTTTGTTTTCTTTCTATTATAGATACCTGAGTTTATACCCTTTTTCCATTATTGAGTGATATGTGGTTTATTACTGTTCATTCAATAATTTTGTTTTCCCTTTTATGCATCTTTTTTCCATTGATGATTGAGATGTGGATTTTTACTACTCACTCATCAATGTTGTTTTACCATTTTGTCTTTTTAGTTAGTCTTTTTACCATTTATTTTATTTTTTTCCATCCTGGTTGACATGTATCTTTGGTTTGATTTGGTGAGTTTTCCTTTCTTACTTAAGGATAGATTTTTTGAATTTTTTGGTATTTAGTAGCCTTGGCTTTTTAGTTACCTAATTTACTCTTGTTGTTTAACTTGGTCATTTGGTCTAACATAGCCTCTATCACCTCAGCTTGCCAAATTTCCCATGTATGTCCCATCCTCATAGCACTAGATATCTTAGATTTTCTTGTGTTTGTTTGTTTTTCCTCTTTAATTTTGCATTCTTGGGTTTATCAAAAGTAGTCTTTGCACCCTACACAATCGAAACTAACAACACAGTAGAAAACCATCCCATGATAAAGGTAATTCAAGGTATACATTGCAATTAATTTTTAGATTAGTTTCTCATTGATTATTTTATGCTTTTAAAATACTGCAATGTTTTTTTAGCATCAACATTGTGTGTGTCCTTATGTTCTTTCTCAAAGCACATATCATGTCACACCTTAGTGACACATGATGAGATTTGAGTGGGGCATATTTATACACATAATATTTTTTAACTTTTATTAATTACTAATGCTTTACGTCTTGTAGGAACCTGTTGAGACTCAATCTCTCTGAGTGCATGCCCTAAGGGGTACATTGAGAAAGGCATGGGAAAACCTTTGGTGATTCATAGGATTATTGTCTCTCTTTACCACATTATTACCAATCTAAATAGTTCCTAAAACCTTTTCCTAAGTTTTTTCTCCTCCCTTGCATAGTCTTCTAGTCTTTTTCCTTTTTATATCCTTCATTTCCTTGCTTGGCACCCTTTTGACCTATTCAGCATACTAGGTTGACCTGGTTGACCTAGTATAGTTTAGGGACCCTTTCTCTTTTTTGGTTTGTTAGCCTCTTGGCTGACCTAGTGAGTTAGCCCAAAAATGTGATAGGTCAGCCAAGTTTACCTATCATAGCTAATATTCTCTAATTATTTTAGTGTAAGTTCCACCTATAAATACAAGGTCATTTTTATCATCATTATAATATATAATCAAGAGTTAATATTCACTCACACTTCTTCACAATCTACTGTTCCACCATTCTACTTGAGGAGAATTAGCTTAGGTTTCTTATTTTGGAGAATCTAGTATTGTGAATAGGTCTTGGATGATTTGGCCTAACAAAGTGGTCCTTATGAATCATAACAATCTTTTTCAAAACCCCTTTGGCTAAGGGAGAGATTGAGTCTCGATGGGTTCACATTGAGGTAAGTATATTCTAACTTTGTTCTCCTATATTTTAGTAGTTATAAGTAGCATAAATGTTGGCTTGAATAATATTACTCTTCATATTAAATGTTTTATGGTGTTACTCATACTTAATTTATTTGAAGTTCCCTATACATGTTTTGATTGCTTTGCTTGATTAACCCCCACTTTGTGCCACAAGCTTTAGTGTGCACTAGATTATATTTAATTTTATTGTTATTAGATTAGTTAAATATTAAATCATGGGACTCTTTTAGGGTTTTTATTTGATTGTGTTATACTATAGGATTTATAACCCTATCTCACATAGCGTGTTGTGATAAGTGATCCCCTAATCGGGTCTAGTGGATCCTCACATTGGTCATGTTCTCGCTTAATAATTATGTGCCCTAAATAAAAAATGTAAGTGTTCTCTATCCCATCGAATACAAGATTTATTTATGGACATGATTCATTTTATATTTCATACAAACCCCATCTCATCATGACATTCCCTTAAGAGCACCTATAAATGCATATACAGTAACCAACAAGGTAGTGGTGGTAGAATGTAGAATGTACATATGATGTATGTTTATATAACTAGATATATACCTTAATAAGGTATTAAAATGAATATTATCCACATCATGGGGAATAAAAATATTGACCTCAATGTGATTGACCTCCTTTTAAGGTACTTATAGGTGCATATCAATGGTGTATGACTATGTGTCTTAGAGAACTAACTATTACAGTTAGTTGTATGACACTAGATAAGTTTAACTTGTTTTTTAATGATAAAAGGAGATATTAAACACATTTAAACTATTAATCACACCTCCATTACCATGCTTAGGACCTTTATACACATTACTATAGATGAAAACCTACAGCAAGTTGACTATGTGAAGCATTCTTGATTGCAACTCCATGAATGATATAGGTGTGAGACTTAACTTGGAAATAATGAGATTGTAATGAAATATAAGATTAATGAAACATAATATCATTTTTATTTTAGTATATTTTAGAGAAATATACCTTATGTAATTGATGAAATTTGACCAAAACCTTACTAGCATACTCCACATGTAACCTAAGAGGTTTGAGCTCATAAAAACACATCAAAACATGAAACCAAAGGTGTAAAACATGTTAGATTTAATTTAAAATCCTTTATAATCATTTTCATCATCTTTATTATATAGACATGCTCAAATAGAGGCAAAACCTACAGGGTGTGGGGATTAGTATGTAGAAAAAGATAGTCAAATTCTAAAGGATGATTCATAAAGCATAAGAATCCAATATTTGAAATCCTACCATGATTTTGAATATAAATTATTTTAATATCCACCAAAAATATAATTTTACTTGGAAGTCCTCCTACGGGCCATACCAAGAAGAAACCTACTTACCTAGTGGAACAATAGAGATATAGAATGGTTTTGGTAAAATTTTGGCACTTCTAAAGTATATAAATCATGTAAATGGATTAAAAAATATATAAAGGGTCACTAAATAAGATTCTCCCATGTGCCATTCTTCCCCATAGGTCATACAACCTTCAAAACTCCTTTTCCATTTTTTTCTTGATTTTTAGTTAGGAACCTACAAATTTAATTAGTCTTGACATTAATGACAAGTAATATGACATATTTGACATTTTAAGGAGGTTTAAAACAAATTTACACCTAATAAAACCATACCATTCTCATTAATGATCCATATATGACCCCTAAATGACATAAAATGACATAAGTACTAAATGTGACCATGACCAAGGATAATAACATATCAAATCACAAAAAATGAACCATGACACACCCTATATCATGATAATAAACCCATATGAAATTTTTTCACTATAGTGGAGTTAAATAATTTTGACTTATGGTCAAAATGGTGAGTAGTTACAATGACATTCACTTCCTCCACATAGAATGGGTGTTATTGTTGGATTTATTGATGATCTCAAAGCTAACTTTTGCCCTAGGAGAGATAATCAATTCCAATATCCAGGAGTATATGTACAAGAAGGATAAAATACCCATGGGTGATAATTTATGCATGATGTATTATCTATTTTATATAGTCATGGACACCATTTACATTCATAATGGATCACTCTGAAGCCCAGCCCTAGACTTTATCAAGAATGGGGTATGTGACTTATTTTCATTCCTTAACATCTAATCACACATGAGGAATATTTTTAGAATATTTTTATAATGTTTACCCCAAATTTTTTAGGGTTATTCATGAGTAATCCTTGGACTAAGTATTAGAAGGCATCAATAAAACACTATGGCCAAGGAGAGATTATTGGTTATACCTAAAATATATTGTAATCATGGTAATGGGACACAAAGTTTCCCATTTAAGTCTCCCCAATTATGTCCTAGACAAATTAGATAAATAGTAAATGTATTATCATTTATGGTGGAATATAGATGAATACATGAAGAAGCAACATAAGGGTGTGTTCCATAGATATTCCCTGATGACTGGTCAGATGTGTTACACCAATAGGAAGCATTTTAGGGAAGATGTAAAAACTAGATAATTCTACTCATTGACATATTTTCCACACATTTATTGATATCATCATGGCCTTATCCAAAATCATATCTTATTCCTAGGCATTCCCTATGATCATAAAAAATATGAGCATGATTTTATTTTCTTAAATGTGAAGGATGATGTTGAGGTATTGGATAGGGCACAAGTGGTTATATTAATATAGAATCATGTATGGTATATACAAAGGTATCCCTCCATAATAATCATGGAGGAACACACCAAGATTTTACCTCTAGGTGGATGGGCTACAACATATTAATAGACCTCTCAGTCTCCCCATAAACCCTTGGACCAATGAATGTCATTCCATCTACTAACCATCATGATGATAGTTTTGAATTAGGAGTATGAGGTGTAAAAACCCCATATTATTTAAATTTATTTGTTTGGAGGTCTTTCCAGAACTTAACCACCAGTTATAATGAAGGTTATTAAGAAAGATCAAGAGGTGGAGGAAATTCCAATGGATAAAATTTATTTTGGAGGAGAAAAATAACCAATTTGAATTGATTATTTTGACATATAGGATACATGTCTTCTTATTTATTCCTTAGTTCCTATTGTTATAAGTGTGGATGTTACACCTTCCACCACTCAACATACTCCTCCCCTGGTTAAAAACATAAAAATTTACTAAAATATAAATGTAAGATCTCCCAAGGACCCTCTTCAATAAATGGAGTCCCCTATAAGTTCAACCATGGGAACACCATCAATAAATAATGAGCCTAAGGATGAGGATTAATAATTACATAGGGATAAAGTCCTAAGCCTCTAGGGAATAAAAATAAAGGATCCACTTAATGTAAGATCAGGTGAGGTCATTTCCATTGTATCCATTACTCCAACTATTTATTTAATTACTATTCTTTATTCAATTTATGTGGTTTTTATTATCTCCTTTATTCTTATTATTCATATTATCTCCTTTTTTCTTATTGTTTCTTTATATCCTATTATTTCTAGTACTATTTTTATTATGTTGGCCCTAGTTTTTTATAATGTTCCTATTTATACTTTAGTTAATATTATCCCCATTGCCTCTAAGACCAATAATTTATATTCTAATAATACTATGGGGGGCCTTACAAGTTCTTAGATTCATGTGTCTTCTACTTATTTGGGTTTGCCAATTCCTTCTTCTATTACTATTGTCATTTGAACTTACACCCAATGAGGAGATGGGACAAGCTTCTCCTCATTCAAGTTAGATAATTAAACCACCTTAGGGATATGGGTATCCCTAATAGGAGTTGGATATATAATGGATAGTTCCCCTTAATGCATCACTAAATCTCATATCCTACTACTAACACTTAGGGGATGAAAAGGGATATGGATAACATGAAAGTAAACCAAGTCTATAGGAGGTGATACACGAAAATATTTTCTCTACTCACACCCTTAGCATGCACTTATAACTAATTAAAATTTGTACATACACTTCATCCAATGTAAATATTCCCTCTCACAACAATGCTTCAACATTGGGTCTTGGAAATTTCATAGGCTAGGAGGAACTAGATAACAAGCATTCTAAGACACCCTATTGAGTATCCTACTCACTACACCTAAAATCTACTTTGACACTTTTTTCTGACCTATAAAAGAGAGATTAAAAACACACAAGGTACTAAGGATGGTAACATGTGAAGGTAAATGAAACTTACACTTGCACAAGACCACCAACCATCATGTACACTTAGTGAAATATTTGAATAAGGTAAAACACTTGTATTTATTATCTTAAGGAAAAAATTTGGTAGGGCTTCCCCATACCTAGGTAGAGAGATCCCATACAATGCTAAAAGGATAGAATTTATAGAATAAATGGGGAGAAAGAGAGAAGAGGATTCCAAGAGTCATTGAGACACTTGTCACAACTAAAAAGACCAATTACTTTTGCATGTGAGAGAGAGATGGGGTGATACATGTAATTTTAAGGGTTACAAATGTCATTTAAAATCATCTAAGACTTTTAAAATGGTTTAAAAACTCCTTTCCATGAAAAAAAAACTAATCCTCATGATTTACCTTCAAAAACTACCCTATCACTGCAACTAATCATGTTTGATGATGGTTATAAGTAGGAGGGGTTACTATCAGCTCCTGACATGAAATGGACTGACCTCTGATCACTCTTATCATTTTGGCCATGCACCATCATCCAAGATAGTCCTAAAAGGGGCTTCTTCCATTTACCCCTCATAATTGGCACCTAAAACCTTCTAAAATATACCATATTATCCATGCACAAGAATGTATGACATGTGTCCATGTGTCCATAACATCAATTTCAATAAATTATCCCTAAAAGGCCTCCCAAATAGAGTTTCACTCTCTTTCACCAAGTGATCACTATACACCCACTAGAATGGATGGAATGAAGGAAGTAGAAGATAGGATTAGGAGATTATACACCTAATAAAATGACCATGGTGACTTATAAAAATTCCTAAACTTCCTCCCAAATGTCATTAGGTCTCTTGAAAGTCTTAAGGACCTACAAAACAAAATAAATTATCAAATAAACATATTTTTTTATTGACTTATATGGATTTTTTACAATTTTATTATATTTATTTGATCTTAATGAATTTTTAAATAGATTATATTTTACACTCATGATCAAATTCATCTATTTGGAGGCACTTTTAGCCTCATCTCCTCCATCGGGTCCTAAAACAGGGTTTGAGAGGGTTTTAAAGTGATTAGCCCTCTTAGCCTTTGTTAATAAAGGATAAAAATTATAATCATTTCCAAATAACATTTATGTATCCTCAATTACCTTCTAAAACTTCCCTAAATTCCTCAAGGTCCCATGTGTCAGGTCATGAAAGTTCTAAGTGTTTCAAATTAGCCACTCGAGTCCTTGTGTATTCTATGAGGGTTTTGAACGTTTCCAAGCCCAAAATGGATTATAAGTGGATTTAATTGAAAAACAATAATGAATAAACCTCTTTATATGTTAAAAAAACATTTAGTAGTCATTTTAATGGCTCCCATAGAGTCATAAATGAAGAGTAACCTTGTTTTGAGACTAGGCCTAGACCTTGTCAATAGGTTTGTCTACACATTTGAGCCAAAATGAAGTTCAAGTAAATTTATTTTCCTATTATTTTTATTTTAAAATTAATTAATAGTCTCATAAACATTATAAAATCACTTTTTAATTTTATCTAAGTTCCAAAATGAAAATGACCATCCTAAGTAAACCATTTGCTTACCATTCCTCGCCATGGTGACTACAACCTTTGTAGCTCAGAGCGCCCTATTTGATTATAATACTTATATAAATTTTTTTTAGGTATATATATATATATATATATATATATATATATATATATATATATATGTTTTAAATCTTTTCTAATCATAATTTTAATTTTTCTTGACTTTTGGTTCATCATTTCACTACTTTTCTCAAAACTACCATCTTCATGCATGGTAAAATTGCCCCTACTCTAAGACAAAATAGAGAGGTTTTACACTATTATTATTGTAAAATTTATTATTTTAAGATATTATTGGACTCATAATGGTAGTATTTAATAAATTTTATCTTCTAACTCCACCATTTAACCCTCCAAATCCTCAATTTTTTTAGGCAGACTTTATGAATAGGCAGACTATGAGGTTAGGCAGGGTATAGCTTGGGTTTGGAGGTTTTAGGGATTGATTGGATATTTATTGTGATATTTAGTTATTATAAAGACCTATAACTATGTATTATAATTTTTTTTCCCTTTAAACACTTCTTATTCTTTTGGAAACCTAGACTAGGTTTATGACTGCCTAGAAAGGGGATCACTATTCATGTCTAGTTGTAGGTTATCTTTAGTTTGGTTTATACTTTAAGGGCATAATAAAAACATATTATTATGTTAAAAATATCATAAAATTTATCATCCACCATTTTTATAGGCTAAGCTCCATCTTTTTCACTAATGCATCCCACATTCCTAAGACTAGGCCACTACTTGTTAAGGACTAAGTAGGCCTAAAGGTTGATTTAGCTTTGTCCACACTTGTATTAGGTGTATTTAGGTTTTATATGATTTAATTAATATCATATTAAATTAATTAAACTTTTATCCAGTTTTAATTCTCTAAATTAGATCCAAACTTCTTCTTCACTACCCATATACCCTTTGATTGTGTTTCATGAGTTCTAGAGCTACCTGTATGTATTATTAAGCTCCCTTATGTCATGTGGTTGACAATAATCAATTTAAATTTACGGATATTACCATAAAAATATCCAATTCACCCTAAGTCTCTAATTTGGTTACTATATGCCTAATTGAGACAAAATATTGTTAAAGCCTATTGTAGGTTATTAGTATTCGTAGGCCTATGTATAGGTAGGGGGTTTGCATTAGTGGTCAAAACCTCAAAAACCACCTTTTCTATATCATCTTGGCTCATGAGATTCCTTTGGACCATTTGGGATGGTTTAAACTTGATTTCATAATCTATTATTATCAAATTGAAGTACAAGATCACTCTTTTAACAATGTCTTGTAGATATCATTGTTACTTTTCAATGGTTTTTTGGCCATTTTTAGGCCTTGGAAACTTCATCTTTAATTTACCCTTTGCTCTTAAAAATTGGCATAGTTGTTGCATGTGAATAAGGATACAAGGTGAAAATGTGATAATTCTTCAAAACCACCATTTTCTCATTGCATGAAAACCTCAAAAACACCTCGGATCTCTATTTTGTCCATTTAGGGACTATAGGCCCAAAATGGTCTAGTCATCCTTTGAAGTGAAAACTTTAACTTGCATAGCATTCTCACCTTCATAAAATGAAAAATATGATATTTTGGGTATGATAGAGTCTAAAAATTAATTTCATCATGTTTTCACCATTAACGCCTTTGTACAAACCTCTTAGACTCTTGTATAAGGTTACTGCAATTACATTTTGCAGACAAGGTAGTAAACAAGAGAATACAAACAACTAGATTTAGAGGATGTTGGTTTGATTTATCACAAGGACATCTAATTAAATAATCTTTCAAACATGAATCCAAACACATTAAACATCTTCATGGATCTCCTTCCATGTTCAAAAAACATAGGTTACCCATTCATGACTACAAACTTGAAAAACAAGTATAATTGGGAAATCTCCCTCAAGGACATTAAGAGAAGATGTGTTGGATGATGATAACACCATGGAGAGGGCCTATTTTAACCTAAAAACACTCCATCCAAATCATATGGATCCATGAAATAGATTCAAACATATACCCCTCTTGAATGCAATTTCATAAAAAGTTACCTAGAGTGTTAGAAATTGTTCGTAAAGGAGGAGCCACTAATCTAAGATTTATTGTTATGTATGTGAATTAAATTTAGATTACTATCCACCCCCAAGACCATTCTTCCTAACTTCACTTGTACGGCCCATAGAAAGTGCTTGAATTTTACCTTCTTTAGCTTGCTAAGAGAAAATGAAGGAAAATAAGTTATAAATGAACATATTTATGCAATATTTTCAAAAAAATATGGAAATGGCCTTGGGGAGGTGAAGAGTCACACCACCCATGTTTTTAGCTACAAGTAAACTCGAGTCTGTAAAAGTGCTCAAAAGCCCCTAAAATCAAGGAGAAACTACCATTTAGTAAACATATCTACTTATTGGATGACATCTGACTACTCTTGACATGAACTTGACCTCTTCCATTTTGAAACTCACCTTGGTGACAAATTTTCTTGCATAGAAGTCTGTACAAGGGAATTAATGGGCTAGAAAAGTGGCCAAAGGACCTTTTTTGCATATGAAACCTAGCACATGATAAATTCATGAATTAAAAACACTTAAAAACATGTCAAAGACCATATTAAGACTTATTAATCATAATTTAGACCTTTTACCAAGTTTGACCTAGTTTAACCAACATTGACTTTGGTTGACTAGGCCATTTCAAAGGGGTGAGCTTAAACAAGGACTAAGACAAGGCCAAGTACGATGCATATAACATTATGAAACCCATATAGGATAATTGAAACCTTCTTAAAAAGTTTAAAATGGTAAGGGTTGACCCCATTTGACTAGAAGTCAAATTTGGTCAACAATTTGGTAACTCATAGGGGTAACATGCTTGCCTATGTTAAGGATGAGTAGCCTTATCCTATCCATTAGGCCAAGGGAGTTAGAATAAACTTGGAAACATCAATACCAGACCTTTAAAATACCAAAAATATAGTAATCCTACCTTAAAAAATGCAAAGGGAAATAACAACACATATAAGACCCAAGAACACATAAAACAAGGACACACTTGTGCTACTAAACACTTGGGAAAACAAGACACAACTAAAAATAAAAAAATATGTACATTAAAATTTATCATACCTCTCTTCCTAGATCAAAAATGGAAGTACCTTAGGTCTCCTTCCTCACTAGATGAGTGAGGATACCAAGCATGCTTCTTTTTGGATGGGACATTAGATGACTCTTACTTCCTTTTATCTCCTTGACTTGACATGTCATTGAATGAAGTCATCTCAAATAGGTCTCAAGGGTAGATAAAGTCATCTTGGACTTCAAATCATGATTCATACTACTATCCTCTTGTCTCCTCATGACTGATTTGCATATCCATGCATGGGATAGCATGTTGTAAGCTTATATCTCCTTGAAGGATCTCATCATCCTTTTCCATTATCATAACCACTTCAAACTCTTCAAGGAGAATTGTATCATGATCATTAGGAAGTGTTTCTTGCTCATATTATTCTTTGATTTTGGTGGAGGAATTTTCATAAGTGGATTTAGAGACAAGCTCCAAGTCACTTTCAAAAGGCCTAAGATCATAAATTGCCTCATCATGAGCCAGACTCTCTTGATGATGATTTTAATCAACACATACTTTATCTCCAACATCTTAGGCTTGTTTTTTTAGGATATTAGTCTTCTCAACTTCCTCATACTCTTGGAACATTTGCATATAGATCTTCCACATGTCCTCCTTTTGAGACACAACCTCTTGCTTTCTATAGCTAGTCAGCTCCAAAGGACTTATAGGCTCTTTGAGGGCTTCAAATTCACTACATATGCTTTAAAATTTATTCCATATATCATCATATATTAATTGTTCTACCTCATGAAAATGAGGAACAAAAAAGATCATTTCCTCTTCTTATTTGGAGTCCAAGAGAACTTATTTCAAGGCATCTTTTCTAACACAAGGAGGATCTTCTTCCTCATATTCATAACTTGACCTCTCCTCACCATTATTTATCCCTTATTCATCTAAAATCCAATATAATATTTAAATCTCATCCTCCTTATTAGTGATATCAACATTAGGCACTTCAAAAATAGGAAGCTTGGCCAAAGGGGGTTCCCAAGTAGCAATGCAATTCTCAACATTGGGAGGGTAATCTTGATCAGTTAGAAGGAGTGGAAAGATGGGTTTAATGGATTCTTTAGGAGGGGTGGGATGGAGTTAAATGGTTTCATGATTTTTTCCTTTCTTCACTAGCTATCAGCACCTCTTTTCATCTTGGAAAGGTAGGCTCAAGGATGTTTTCATGGGATTGATAAGCTAATGAAGGTGTGAATGATATGTTTGGGAAACTTGGAGTTTACTTGGGATTGGCACCTTGATTTCAATTTGGATTAGTAGGCTTATATATTTCACATTTTTATACCATCATGGACTGTCTCAAAGTTTGATGGGCTAATTCAATCTCTCTTTCAAGGTGAGCTTCAAAACTCAATCTTTATTCTTCACAATATCATCCAAGTAGGTTAACTTTCTACATTATGATATCTTCCTTATTTTGGATACTCTATTGGATATACTTCCAAGAAGATAAACTTTGGGGAGTGGATGAAATATTTGGAGTATTTTGGGGTTGCCAAGATTGGGTTTGTTCATGAGTTCTCAACCTTTCTTCTAGATGGAAGATCAAGCCACAAATATCAAGCATCTCATTAAGAAGACATGGCCAACTAGCTTTCTCAATATGAATCCATTCCTTTTTTAATTTTTCCAAAGCATCCCTCACACTCTTGACAAAAACACTAGGGTTGAGTTGACCACAACCATACCTAATGTCAAGGTCTAACATGTAGTCTTGATAACCAATGAGAATCTTTTTGAAACTAGCAATGGAATGGCTTAAAGAGGAGCTATGTGGGATAGATGGAGCAAAAATTTGATATGACTTGTCATAGGCAACATATTCTTGATAGGGGTCATGAAAATATTGTCCAAGTACTTGTTCATAATGAGGGGGAAGAGGAAAAGTAGGATATGTCTCCCCAACTTGTGTTAAGACAAGCTCAAACTCATAATTCTCCATGAATCACTCACAATAATAGCATAAAACAAGAAAAAACTTCAATAAGTATACCTAGATTTATTAACCAATTGATTTGTACTTGGATTCACCATTGGTGCTTAGTGAATTGCCTCCAAAGTCTACTATATTGAGGAGAACATCAAAACTTCTCAATTTCTTGAACAAGAGTCCCACAAGTGTGCCAAAAAATGTTTTCATTTGAACTTGAAGCTAATTAATGGATGATAAAAGCTTCTCCTCATTAAATTGAGATAATGGAAACACCTTAGGGATGTGGGTAACCCTATTAGGATGTGGATCTATAGATGAGGGGCTAGTTCCCCTTGATGCATCACTAAATCTCATATCCTACTACCAACACTTGGGGGATGAAAAGGGATAGGGATAACATGAAATTAAACCTAGTCTATAGGAGGTGATACACCAAAATATTTACTCTACTCATACCCTTAGTGTGAACTTGAAACTAAGGATAGGTTTCACATACACTTCATCCAATGTCAATCTTCCCTCTCACATCAATGCTTCAACATGGGGTCTTAGAGATAACATAGGCTAGGAGGAACTAGACAATAGTAATTCTAAGACACCCTATTGAGTATCCTAATCACTACACCTAAAATCTACTTTGACACTTATTTTTGACCAATAAAAGAGAGATTAAAAACACATAAGGTACTAAGGAGAGTAACATGTGAAGGTAAATGAAACTTACACTTGTACAAGACCAACAACCATCATATACACTTAGTGAAATATTTGAATGAGTTAAAACACTTGTTTTTATTAATTCAAGGCAAAATTTTGGTATGAATTCACCATAACCAGGTAGAGAGATCCCATACAATGTCAAAAGGCTAGAATTTATAAAAGAACTAGGGAGAAAGAGAGAAAAGGAGTCCAAGAGTCATTGAGACATTTGTCACAAATAAAAATACCAATTACTTGTGCATGTGAGAGAGATATGGGGTTATTAATGCAATGTTAGGGGTTATAAATGTCATTTAAAATCATTTAAGAACTAAAAAATGATTCAAAAGCTCCTTTCCATGCTCAAAAAACTACACCTCATGATTTGCCTTCAGAAACTACCCTATCACTACAACTGATTAGGTATAATGATGGTTCTAAGTAAGAGGGGTTACAATCAGGTCCTCAAATGCATTATACTGACCTTTTATCACTCATATCATTTTTTCCATGCATAATCATCCAAGATAGTCCCAAAATGGGATTCCTCCATGTACCCCTCATACTTGACACCTAACACCTTCCCAAATATACCATTTGATCAATGAACAAGAAGGTATGACATGTTTATAAGGTGTCCATAGCATCAATTTCAATAAATTGGACCTAAAAGGCATCCCAAATGGATTTTCACTCTCTTTCAACAAGTGATCACTATCTTCCCACTAGACTAGCTAAAATAAAGGAAGTATCAGATAGGATTAGGAGATTAGAAACCTGATCAAATAACCATGAGTGTTTATAAAAAGTATTAAACCTCCTCCCAAATGTGATTAGGTCTATTGAAAGTCTTGAAGACCTACAAAACATAAGAAATTATCAAAGAAACCTATTTTATACTTGACTTGTATGGATTACATACCATCTAACTCCATGTATTTTATCCTCATGAATTTTTCAACAACTTCTCTTTTACACTCATTGTCAAATTCATCCATTTGGAGGCACTTTTATCCTCATCTCCTCCATCAAGTCCTAAAATAGGGTTTGAGAGGGTTTTAAAGTGACTAGCCCTATTATCCTTTGTTAATAAATGATAAACGTTAGAATTATTTATAAATTACATTGAGGGATCCTCAAGGACATTCTCCAACTTCCCTAAATTCCTCAAGGTCCCATGCATTAGGTCATAAAAGTTCCAAGCATTTCAACATGGCCACTCGAGTCCTTCTTGTTTATTTTATGAGGGTTTTGAACATTAACAAGACCAAAATGGATTATAATTTGTTCATACACATCTTTATTATTTCCAAAAATATGCCTCAATCATTTTAATGGCTCCCTTAGAGCTATAAATGAAGAGTGACCTTATTTTGAGACTAGGCCTAGACCTTGTCAATAGGTCTATCTACACTTTTGAGACAAAATGAGGTTAAAGTAAATTTTTTTACAATTATTATGGTTGGATACTTCATTAATATTCTCATTAAAATTATCAAATAACTTAGGAATTTTATCTATGGTCCTAAATGAAAATGACTATCCTAAGTAAACTATTTGTTTACCATTCCTTGCCATGATAACTACAACCTTTGTAGCTCAGAGCACCATGTTTGCTTCCAAGAATTATAGAAAGATTTTTTAGGTAATGGATTTTTTAAATCTTCTCCAATCATAATTTGATCTTTTCTTGTGTTTTGGGTCATCATTTCACCACTTTTCTCAAAACTACCATCTTCATGCATAGTAAAACTACCCCTACTCTAAGACAAAATGGAGAGGGTTTTCATGATTATTATTATTGTAAAATTTATTATTATATGATATTTTTGGACTCATAAGGGTAATTTTTACCAAATTTTATCTTCTAAATACTCTATTTAACCTTTTATCTCTTCAAATTTTCTCGGCAGACTTTATGAATAGCTAGACTATGAGGGTAAGCAAGGTATAGGCTGGGTTTGGAGGTTTTATGGATTGATTAGAGATTTATTGTGAGATGTGTGGATTATCCATGAATATAATTATTTATTATAATAATTTTATATTATATTTTCACCTTAAACACTTCTTATGTTTTTGGAAACCCATATTAGATTTATGACTACCTAGAAATGGGATTAGTATTTACGCCTAGTTCTAGGTTATCTTGGGTTTAGTTTATGATTTAAGGACACAATAAAAACATATTATTATGTTAAAAATATCATAAAATTTTTCATCTAACATTTTATAAGCTAATATCCATCCTTTTCACCAATGTATCCCACATTCCTAAGACTAGGACACTACTTGTTAAGGACTGAGACATGCTTGTAGGTTGATTTCGCTTTGTCCACACTACTATTAGGTGTCTTTAAGTTTTATATGAGATCCTTAATATAAAATTTAATTAATTGAAATTATATCCAATTTAAATTTTCCAAATGAGTTCTAAACTTCAAACTTATTCCTCACTACCAATATACCCTTTGATTGTGTTTCATGAGTTCTAGGGCTACTTATAAGTGTTCTTGAGCTCCCTTAGGTCATGTGGTTGACAAGAATAAATTTAAATTTAGGAATATTAATCTAAAAATATCCAATTAACCTTATGCCTCCAATTTTATTACTATATTCCCAACTGAGACAAAATATTGTTAAAGCCTATTGTAGGTTAGTATTCTTAGGCTTGTGTACGAACAGGGGATTTGCATTAGTGGTCAAAACCTCAAAATCCACCTTTTATATATAACATTGGATCATGAGAGTCATTTTTACCATTTGGTATGGTTTCAACTTGATGGCATAATCTATTATTATCAAATTGAATTATAATATCACTCCTTTAACAATGTCCTATAGATATCACTATCCTTTTTTAATGGGTTTTTAACCATTTTTAGGCCTTGAAAACTTCATCTTTCATTTACCCTTTCCTCTTCAAAATTGGAATATTTTTTTCATGTGGATATGGATACAAGGTTAACATGTGATAATTCTTTTAAACCACCATTTTCTCATTACATGAAAACCTTAAAAACACTTGGGAGGTTTGTTTTGTCCATTTAGGGACTATGGGCCCAAAATGATCTAATCATCCTTTAAAGTGAAAAATTTAACTTACATAGAATTATCACCTTCATAACATGAAAACTATGATATTTTGGGTATTATAGAGTCTCAAAATTAATTTCATCATGTTTTCACTATCAACACCTCTGTATAAACCTCTTGGACTCCTATATAAGGTGATTGCAAGTGCATTTTGTAGACAAGGCAGTAAACAAGAGAATATAGACAATTAGATTTAGAGGATGTTGGTATGATTACTCACAAGGAAATATAATGAAATCATATTTCAACATGAATCCAAGAACATTAAACATCCTCATGGATCTCCTTCTACATTCAAAAGACATAGGTTACCCATTCATGATTGTAAACTTGAGAAACAAGCATAATTGGGAAATCTCCCTCAAGGAAATTAAGAGAGGAAGTTTTTGATGATGAACACCATGGAGAGGGCCTATTACAACTTGAAAACACTCCATAAAAATCATATGGCTCCATATACTCCTAAAAAAGTTGCTTAGAGTGTTAGCAAATGTTCATAAAGGAAGAGCCACAAATATGAGAGATATTATTATGTATGTGAATTAAATTCAAATTAATATCCACCCCCAAGACCATTCTTCCTAAATTCACTTGTATAACCCATAAAAAGTGCTTAAATTTGACCTTCTTTGGCTTTCCAAGAGAAAATGAAGGAAAATAAGTTAGAAATGAACTTTTTTATGTAATATTTGCAAAAAAAATTGGAAATGGCCTGTGGGGAGATGAAGACTCACACCACCCACGTTTTTAGCTACAAGTAAACTCAAGGAGTTCATAAAAGTGCTCAAAAGACCCTAAAATCAAGGAGAAACTACCATTTACTAAACATAACTACTTTTTGGCTGACATATGACTACTCCTAACATGATCCTAACCTCTTCTACATTGAAACTCACCTTGGTGACAAATTTTATTGCATAAAAGTCCATACAAGTCAATTAATGGGCTAGAAAAGTGGTCAAATGACCCTTTTTGCATATGAAACCTAACACATGATAAATTCATGACTTAAAAACACTTAAAACATTTAAAATACCATATTAGGACCTATTACAAACAATTTGGAACTTTGACCAAGTTTGACATAGTTTGATCAACTTTGACTTTAGTTGACTAGGCCATTTCAAGGGGGATGAGCTTAGACAAGGATTAGGAGAAGGCCAAGTAAGATGTATAGAACATTATGAAACCCATATAGGACATGTGAAACCTTATTCAAAATTTTAAAATGGTATGGGTTAACCCCATTTGACTAGAATTTAAATCTAGTCAATAATTACTACTTAAGCCACTTCCATTATTTCATCTACCAAAACTGGTAAGAATAAGGGTACTTATATAATGCACTCCATGCACTAGTCTGGTAATGTGTATTGGTCTAAAATCATCTTCAATTTCTTTCTAGACCCACTACATATGGAGGCCTTAATACAATATGTTAGTGCCTAAAATTACATGGAGCAATTTGTGACTTTTTTTGAAATAATAGTGTATGAATATATAATTATTACCTCCTATTTTCAAGTGTTCACCTGACTTAAAAATCCATATTTTGCTTTGTGAAATCCTTATGTACTCCCAGTTCTAGCCAATGCTTAATGTTTTCATGTCTTAATGAGATTTCAAGGTCTGTGATAAAAAATAAGTCAAGAAGATCAAATAATGTTGAGTATAATGTTTTCCATATTTGAAATGGTCCATGTTTTACTTTTCAAATTCTTAAGTTTTTCAAACATTTTGTTTAAAAGTCCTGCATCAAACATTTTATTCATAACTTCTACATTAGACTTCTTGCTCATAATTTCTTTGTCAGACTTATTGTTTGGAACTTCTATGTCAAACTTATTGCTTAGAAATCCTTTGATAGTTTTTAAGGTCAAGGATAACTCTTCAAAAATCATGTTTTGAGTTCCCCTTGATTATAATTATTTTGTCATTATAATTTTCATTCAGGGTTTATGTTCAAATCCTTTGATTTACAATGTCTACCATCTATCAGTAACATGTATCCAAAAGAGAAATGGTCCAAAAGAAAGCAAGGAAGTTTCAAGGGAAATCAAAGGTTGATGTGGAAAACAAGTAAAGCCATGAAAATATTCCACAGGCTATTTCAGTATTTTTTCTCATTCCAACATGTATGACCTTTCCATGTGGAAGTTAAAAATTTCAAAGATTAAGCTTTTTACATAGAATAGAGCCCCATTATTAATATAATCCATGTGGTAGATCAAATGGTAAATCCAAGCTTTTAAAATGGTAAAATAATTCACTTAGGCATTATAAAGTTTGGTGGCAACCCTAAAAAGGTAAAAAGGTAAAATAAGCTAAGTCTTACATTTCTAATGTTTTATCTTGTTCTGAACAACTCCATGTAAGAGAAATGTTGTAGGGTTGTGAGTTCAAGGTGGGCCATTCCAAGCATATTTTATAGATGGCCATGGATATTTATTTTCTTCTATCACAATTGGAGTATTCCAATGCAATCATGACAAATCAAGGGGTGTTCTTTGACATGCACAAGGAGAAGGGAAATTTTATATAAGTTTTTATAAATGTGAATGATTAGTTGAAGGTATGCCAAGAAGTTTTGCATGAAGACAAGGAGTTTTTTTTTCCAAGGGAATATTCTCCCTCAGGCCCAAGTACAATGGATCTCCAGCCAAGGAGATCAAGGTTTGTTTCAAATCTTCATTATGACAAATATAGGTAGTTACCAAAATGATTTTATTTCAAGGCATGAGCTTCCAAGCATGATCAAGTGTATCTTATATTTGAAGCATATTCTTGGAATATTTTGGGAGAAAGATTGTATAAAAAGAGGGCTTATCCTCTTTTCAAAGAAGGTTGGTTATTATTGGTTATTTTTATTTATAGGTCTAGGATGTTTAAAATTTAGGGATCCTTTTTGTGTGTATGTTTTATCTCTCTTTCTAAGGTGGATGCATCTATACAACCATTAACAAGCTCTAAAAATATTGTATGTGTCTCTTCTATTCAAGATCAAATTCACCATTCTTCTCCCCATGTCAACATTTCAAACATTGATGTATGTAAGATTTACTTGAAAAATAATGGAAAATAGATATGATTTATATTATATATTATCATTGAAATATAATAGCATATTTCACATGCTCTATTGACTGGGTATTTAGTTTATGCTTATCAATAGTGGCAATTGTTTTGGTCATAGATCTAGGTTGTAAATTCTTTTCTGCATTATGATTTGGAAATTTATTGTTGATAACCTCTTAAGGTCACCTTGGGTTTATGGATTTGTTATGTGAAAGAATTTGAAATTATACTTGTAGTGTATGATTTAGGGTTTCAAGAATCATTTAAATATTTGCATTATATTGGCATCAATGTATGTAACTCATTCTTATTAGTTGCCTTAACTTGTATTTCAATATTTCAACATTTGTTATAAATGAGTGATGTCATGCATGTTAGAATAAATCATGTTGTTTGAAAAACCACACCACCACACCACTATCTTTATATTTACTTAAATCATCCTACCCTATCCTACCCTATAAATAATATACACTATTACATATTTTGAGTATTGTTTGCCTACAAATGCATAAATATTACATTTATCAAATGTATCTATGCTTTTTGATTTAAATCCCAACATTTAAATCTCCCATTTAGACCTGGGTTATTGAAAATTTCATTAAAAAGAAGGTTTCAATAATATTTACTTCTATTTTTAGTAGCTTGTGTCTAGCCTAGAGCATTTATTCATTCTATGTGACAACCCTTCCTAGGTGGAGTGTGTAAACCTAGTTATGCCTTAGTCAAATTTCTATTTTTTTGTGTGTTAATAATCCCAATGGAGGTTGAACTATAGTAGCCATCCATGTGAGCAAGATACCCCATAGGTCCTATCACCTTGGTCCAAGAAGAGACATAAGTATCATGGAGTTAACCATACCCTTTGTTGGTGTCTTCCAATCATTGTATACATTTAGTCCATCCTAATATTAAACCCTTACCTAGCTATAATGAAGTATTTGTAGGTTTTTCATCCTTGTTTTCTATAATACTAAGTGTGCAAGGTTGAGTGAAAGAGGTGTAAAACTAGGAACCAACACTTCATTGGCACCATTTCTAGGGATAATCCTTGTCACCCATGTTGCTGAGGACTGTTGCAAAGATTTGTATTAATTCATGTTTTAAAGTTCTTTGCCTGTTTTTGTACTAATTTTATATATTGGCTATCAATTCCATAACACTTCATTAACATCATTGTCAGGGACAATCCTTATCACTTGTGTTGTTAGGGACTCTTACATAGAGTTGTATTAATTAAATTTTTAAAGTTCTCTACCTATTTTTGTATTGATTTTATATCTTGGCCATCAACACCACAACAGTTCATTGGTGTCATTATTGGGGACAATATACCTTGGCACTTATGTTGATGGAAGATTTTTTGTAAAGAGCTATAAATTTGTCATGTTTTGATGTGTTTTCTCCTTTTGAACATGAATCTAGATTTTTATTATCTTTGATTTCATATCTCATCGCTAATTTTAGCAAAGTATGATTTCAGTATGTATCACAACATGTTTTTAATTTTTTATATTCTATAATTTTACTTCTAGTGGTGACTCTAGCATTGTATCTAGTTTTGAGAAAGATTAGTGCCCATTTAAATTCCTTCAGCATTGAGTGTTCTTTTACTTGCAAATTTAGAAGTAATGAGATCATCCTTCAATGGTGACCCATCGAAGTATCTTTTCTCACCCTTAAGTGTTCATCAAAGAAGAAGGAGATAAGTTTGAAGACCAATTAAATGATGAATTTAAATAGCATGAGAGTGTTTGAAATATCAAGATTCTAGTACACCTAAACTTCTATTTACTGAACCTCCTATTATTAAAGATTATCATATTTCTTCTGATCATTTAGAACCTTATAGTCTAGTTTATTACCCAACACCTTCTCAACAAACTGAATATCCTCCTAATTTTGATGCCCCCAAGTCCACCTTGCTCACCCCTTCATAACCCTTTTCCATTTGATCTTGAGCCTACCATTGAATCAATCAAGAGGCATAGGGATCAAGATGAGAATGATAATCCTTCATTTATAATTCCTAGATTTCTATTAATTAATTTTGATGAAATGGAAGGTTATCCTAATGAAGTTCCAAACAAAGTAAAGAACTACCTTCTTAAGTTTCAATGGAATAATGCAATGATTGGTGATCAATATTTGAGGGATTTCCACATTATCATTGAATATTATAAGGTTGAGCATTAGGATGTTTAAATTAAGTTTTTTGTGCACACACTAGAAGAAGATTCCCATAAGTGGTTCAATTCCCTTCCCCATGGATGCATTTATGGGAAGAAATGAATAATGTTTTCAAAATTCAATATGGTGATAGGATTGATCTTAGGTTTCATTTGGTAGAATTTGAAAACATTAAGAAGAACCCTAATGAGTATGTGTAGGATTTTAATACAAGGTTTAATAAGACTATGATGAGGATACCTAAGAATATTAAGCCTAGTGATATAGCTTATCTAAGTAAATATTGGGATGAATTTAACAAGAAGGAAACCTAATAATTAATGGAAAAGGCTCCTAAAAACCTAATATTTGCATTCAAATGGCCATCCAAATTTAAAAAACATAAAATCCATGGGTAACCCTTTGAAAAATCAAGTTGATGTGAAATTGGTCAATCCAAAAAAAACTAAGTACAACAAGATAAGCAACCTTGAGGAAACTATGAAAACTTTGGCCTCCACAATCAAAGAAATGTCCTAAAAGCTGGCTAGAGCCAATAAGGGATACCTCATAGGTTTATAAATTAGGAGAGAGCTCTAAATTAGAATCAAGCACAAGTGAGACCCCCTTTTCACATTAGAGATAATGATAGGGGGAAGAGACCTGTCTGTGATGAAATAAATGTTAGAAATCAGAATAGAGGAGCTAGAAATGAAGTGTTGATCTATTGAACACTATAGTGAATTATATAAATTGTGATATTAACATTGATTGGTGTGATAAGTTATTACGTCACAATCCTCCATGTGATACTACTAAATGGATTGATGAAGATATAGAGGAACCTAATTTTGCATTTGAAGATGATGAGATATTCATGTTGGATTATCAATTCTTCCAAAGTAAAATGTCTACCTCTATGAAATTGTTGAGTGCTACCACTATAGATCAGTTTTGGAGTAAGGTATGAAAGGTATGTGTCCCAACTCTTGAGATTGTTTGTGATGTTAACATGACATAATAATATGAGTTACCCAATCATTATTTTAAATTCTTATGTTCCATGATGATTATGAAATATAATTAGAGAATTCATTTAATGAAGGATAGGAAATTGCTAATTAATGTGGCAGTCACCTATGAAAAAGAATATAGTCAGAGAAGTAGGAAACAAGGTGCTACTCCTCAAGACACTACCCTTGAAAATCCAAGGGAAAGGGATGTAGGTAAGGAATTAAATAAAACTATAGTAGTCCTTAATTCTTATAAGATGGGACCTATTTCCTAAGTTGTCAAATAAAGAGATGCTCCATCCAAGAATAGAGTGCCTTTACTATCTAGTATTCCTAAGGTTGTGAGTGATGTTCTAACCCACCCTTGAAGGCTACTATAAAAAATTCTAATCCATCTCATCTTGTTCCACCCTTGACTTTAAATTTATATATTTTAGTTTAAGGTGTTCTCACCCTTATTGTAAATACTCCCCTTCTTTAGTATAACATGTGTGACATGGCCCAAGTTTTGAGTCAACTAAAAATCAGCATGCCACTTGTTGAGTTATTATGAATACTTGAACATAGGAAGATGGCATTTGAATATTTAGAATTTAGTGGGAATATAGATATAAATGAGATGAATTCACCCCAAACACTCTTAGATGATGATGAAGAATTAGATGAGGTTATTGAACCATCCCCATAGGTTTCTTTGGGAACTACATTGGTAGAAAGTTAGTTGAATTTGGATCCATTTTACATAACCCTACTTATCAATGGCTTAATTTTTCACAATAGCATGTTTTATTTTGGATCCTCTTACAATGTGACACCCCTAGGTGTCCTAAATGAGTTTGGAATAAAAATAGCATCAGCCTTTATCAAGTGTTATTCTATGGACTCATGAGAGGTGTCAGTTATTGGACAAGTCAAAGGGTTGGTAGTGCATCCTAGGTAAATATTTGAATATAGACATGGTAGTTATGGACTACCATCCTAAGTGGGGGATGATATTATCATGTAAATGGTATGCTAGCATGGGTGAAAGTGTTCAAATAGACCTTTCTTATGCCACCATTCCTTTGGAGGGTAAGATGGTAGAACTTCATAGAGAGTTAAAGATGTTGCATGTACTTGAATATATATAAAGAGCTCTAAATGAATTATTATAGATATATGTGGAGATTTTATTAAGAATATGGATATTATTGAATATACTATTATTTTTGATGTTGGGTTTGATAATGAAAGTGATGATGTTTGGAGAATGTCATTTGATGTGGCTTACTCCAATCTTGGAAATGTATATGGGGTTATATTACATGCCCCTAATGGGAAATATTTTAAGTTTTTTATCCAAATATCCTTTGAGTACATAAATAATATTTATGAGTATTAAAAAATCTTGTTTGGTTTATGAATTTCCCATGAACATGGAATTACAAGTCTGATAGTAAAGAGTGATTCAGAACTAGTGGTTAAGTAGGTCTAAAATGTTTATCCCACCAAAAATAAAAGGCTGAAATATTAGATAAATGTTATATGGGATTTTCTAGAATTATTTGATGCTTTAAATATCTATTATCATGATATAAATTTCAATAAATAAGTTGGTAGACTTGTAGGGTTATGTGCTTAGTTTGATATTGTAAATATGAACACTCATTGTCAGTATCAAATGGAGGTAATTTGTAGGCCATCAATCCTAGGCAATATTCATCACTGGCAAGTTTTTAATAATGACGAATAGATTAGAAAGTTTTCAAATTGTAAATCTGAGTTTCAAGATCAACTCATAGACTTGGAATCCATGGTTCAAGTTTGTGATGGGAAAGAAACCTTTCTTGGGAAAGATATAATTTAGTTGAAGACAAACACTCTCCCTAGAGGATTGGTGAGTTTAGAAGCATATTTTAAAGGAGAAGACTAAATTAAAACTAGAAAATCATTTATCTCGAAATATGTAACTAAGTGTAATTTGGGTTCTCATGAGAATCCTAGGAAAGTATGGCTAGGTACTCACCTAAGTGCAACAGAAAAGCAAACTTACATGTACCTACTAAAAAAGTACTACGATTGCTTAGCTTGGTCTTATTCTAAATTTAAAGTATACAGAGAGATTTGTTTCAGCATATTATCCCATTACAACCTAATATCAAGCCTTTCAAGAAGAATAAAATACCTATTAACCCCATCTTAGCCACCAAGATGTGGAATGAGTTAAAGAAGCTAAAGGATGGTGGAACTATTTAGCTCATCAAGTATTCATCATCGGTGATGAACCTAGTCCCTATGAGAAATAAAAATGGTGACATCCACTTGTGTGTGTATTTTTATAATTTAACAAAGCTTCTTTGAATGATAATTACCCCTACTTAATATGGATAACTTACTACAAAGTGTTACAAGATCATAAATATTGTCCACTTTAGATGGTTTCTTAGGTTATAACCAGGTTATGGTGAAATAATCTAAGAGACCAAAGACCACATTTACAATGAATTTACAAGGGTAATCAACAAGTTTATAGTTATGTATCAAGATGATATTACAATGTACTCCAAGAGTAGAAAGGAAAATTTAGAGCATCTAGAGAAAGTGTTCATTAGATGCATGGAGTTTGGCATTTCACTTAATCCTAAGAAGTGTTACTTTAGAGTACAAAAATCCAAGTTGTTGGGACATATAGTGTTTAAGTATGGTGTCATGATTGACCATAAAAGAGTGGAATCCATTGACAAAGTTGCTATCTTGAAGTCTAAGAAGGGAATTCAATCCTTTTTCAGACAAATCAACTTTGTAAGGAGGTTTATGTATAACTTTTTAGAGATCACTCTACCTATTACTTCCATGTTAAATAAAGACCAAAAAATAAAGTGGGAGGAGAAGGCCATGAAAGCATTCAATGACATAAAAGGAGATTTAAAATATGACCCTATATTAGCCAACCTTGATTACACTAAAACATTCCAAATATTCTCTTTTGCATCACATAATGCCATAACTATTGTTTTTTTGTAAAAGAATGATGATGGTCATGAGCAACCCATAGCTTTCTTTATCAAAACTATGCAAGGATGTGAAATAAATTAAAACATCATGGAAAAATAATCTTTTACTCTCTTTAAGGATTTTAAGATGTTCAAACCTTATATTATGAGTTTGAATATTATTGTATGTCCTGAATACAATGGTGAAAGATATCTTGACTCAGATTGAAGTATCAATAAAAATATGCAAGTGGGTTAAAATTTTTAAAGAGTATTAAATGGATATTCAAACCACCAAGTTATTGATAGGGATGGGTCTATCCAATCTCATGCCTGAGACTAATTTACATGTTGTTGAGGTAAACATTATTGTTTTTAATGTTGATGATTCCTTGAGTAGAATTATCATCTCTCCATGGTATAAAGACATTGTTTATTACTTGTAAAATATTAATTTTCCCCCTGATTTAGATAAGAACCAAAGCAGAACCCTTAAACTTGTTTCCCAAAAGTTCTCTGAACTAAAAGTGTATTGGCATGGAATAATCTGGATGGGGTTCTCATAAGATGCTTAGTAGAGGAATAAATTGCTGATTTGATTGATGAATTTTGTAGTGGAGTATGTGGTGCCCATTTTTCACCTAAGTTCATAGCTCATAAAATTCTAAGAGATGGTTATTAGTGGCCATCACTATTCAAGGATGTTGCTAAAAAAGTTAGAAAATGTGAGAAATGTCAGTGCTTTGTTAGGAGGTTAAAATATTATATTTATCTTCCCTTGCAGCCTATGATGATTGAAGGAGCTTTTAGATAATGGGGAATGAATTTAATTTGGTAAATCCTCAATTCATCAAGTTTTGGGCATAGATGGATATTGGTTACAACTGACTACTTCATGAAATGGGTTTAGGTGGTCCCTATAGAGAAAGATACAAACTAGGTAATCATGGAATTTCTATTGAATTAGATTATTTATAGATTTGGTGTGCCTATTAAGGTAATTATTGATAATGCCATAAGTTTTAGAGCTAACCCTTTGGTGGAATTATGGAAAGAGTATGGGATCGAATTAGCTTATGATTCCAACTACAACCCTTCGGGGTATGGGCAAGTAGAATATAGTAATAAGAACTTGCCCAAAATCATTAGATGAACTTTGGAAGAAAACAAGATAAAGTAGGGTGAACTATTAAATTTTGCCTTGTGGGATGATAGGATCATGCTTAATAGAGATATAGGAAAAGCCTTTTTGAGCTTATTTATGGAGATCAAATTATTTTACTTATGAATTTGTAGTTGCCAACCTATTAGTTCATGTAATAACTAGAGGAATAAGAGAAAATCAACCACTATGAAGGTAAAATAAGCTATATTATTGATCTTTATGAAATTAGAATCAAAGCTCATGAAAGACACCTCGAGTTCAAGTAAAGACTTAAAAGAATATTTGATAGAAAGGTTGTTCCAAAAAAATTTCAACAAGGTGATTTAGTTTTACTTTGGGATAGTAGGCATGAGGAGAAAGGCAAGCATGGATAGTTTGATTCTTTATGGATGGGCCCTTATTCCATTGACTACAAGATTGGGGAACACACTCACTTCTTGAGAGACCTAGATGGTGAGATACTTGAGCTTATAGTTAGTGGAAGACATCTAAAATAATTCCTTGATTGATTTTGTGATTGTGTATAATATTATATAGTGTATAGTTTTATCACTTTGTTATTTTGTTTCCCCTCTACTTTGGGCCTTGTTTGTGTAGTCCTTTTTGGTGTTTTTTGTCATGTGTTAATTTTTATATCCTCCTGATATGTTTTTATCATATACTCTTGTATAATTTAGTTTTCATGAGTGTTTGTTGATAGATTATCAATTTTTGACTTTGTAGACCAATGGATTGGCACCTGGTCTTGTTTTTGGGGTTCTTTACATGCCCATAGGGGGTGTACATCCATGGGCAAGAGATAATGTTAGTGCCCAAAATTACACTAAGTGATTTGTTCCCTTTTCCAAAATATTAGTACATTAATATCTAATTGTTTCCTCTTATTTTAAAGTGTTCACCCAAGTTAAAAATATAGCTTTTGCCTTTTGAAAACCTTATGTAATTCTGATTCTAGCTAATGCTTAATGCTTTCATGTCTTAATGAGATTGCAGGGTCTATGATAAAAATCAAGCTAGGAAGATCAAATAATGCCAAGTATGATGTTTTCCATATTTTATAAGGTCCATGGGAATATATGGTGAAAAATCAAGTTAAAAAAAATTAAAAGTTTGATTTTTTAAATTATTAAGTTTTTTGAATAATTTGTTCAAAACTTCTATGTTAGACATTTTGTTTGGAACTTTTACATAAAACGTTTTTTTTAGAACTTCTACATCAGACTTTTTTTGTTCAAAATTTATTTGTTGGAATTCTTATTTGGAACTTTTGTGTCAGAATTCTTGTTCAAAAATCCTTTGTCATCTTTTGTGGTCATGACTAACTCTTCAAAAATCATGTTTTGAATTCCCCTTGCTTTGAAGGATTTGGTTGTCAAAATTTTTGTTTAAGGTTTGTTTTTGGACCCTTTTATTTGCAATGTTCACCATCCTTCAGTCAATGTGTATTCAAAATAGAAATAGTCTAAAAGGAATCAATTAAGTTTCAAGGGAAATCAGAGGTTGATGTGGAAAGTAAGGCTATGAAAGCAATCAAGAGGCCATGTCAGTATTTATACTCATTCTAAAATGTATGACCATTCCAAGTGAAGTTAAAAATTTCAAAGATTGAGTTTTTTAAGTATAAAAGAGCCACATAATTAATATAATCCATGTGGAGGATAAAATGACAAATCCAAGCTTTTAAAAGGGTAAAATAATGAAATTGGGCATTATAAAGTTTGGTGGCAACCCTAAAAAGGAAAAAAGGTAAAATAAGCTATGTCTTACATTTATAATGTTTTGGATTGTTTTGAACACCTCCATAGAAGATAAATGCATAGGGTTGTGAGGCCAATATGGACAATTCCAAGAATATTTTCCAAATAGACATGGATCCTTCTTTACTTATATCATAGCTAGAATATTCACATACAATCATGATAAATTAGAGGGTGTTCTTTGGCATGTAAAATGAAAAAGGCATTTATATATAAGTTTATAGATATGAAAATGATTATTTAAAGGCATGGACAAGAGGTTACACATGAAGATAAGGATTTTTTTTCATTCCCAAGGGAATATTCTCCCTCAACCCCAAGTGTGGTAGATTTCTAGCCAAAGAGATTAGGGTTTACTTAAAATATTCATCATGAGGAAGATAGGTAGTTACCATAATGATTTTATTTAAAGTCATGATCAAGGCCATCTTATAGGTGAAGAATATTCCCAAAATATTTTTGGATAAAGAGTTATATAAAAATATGGCTTGTCCTCTTTTCAAAATTTATTAGTTATTATTGGTTGTTGTTCTTTATAGGTCTTGGCTCTTTAAAATTTTGGAATCCTTGTTGTGTGTATGTTTTGTCTCTCTTATTAAGGTGGTTGTATCTATAAAACCATTATTAAGATTTGAGAGCATTATATATGTCTCCCTTAATCAAGAGCAAACTCACCCTGTTTCTCCCCATGTCAACATTCTGAAACATTGATGTATATAAGATTTACTTGAAAAATAAATAGATATGATTTATGTTGTATCTTGTCATTGAAATTTAATAACATATTTCACATGATTTTTTGATTGGGTATTTAGTTTATGAGTATCAATAGTGTCATTTATTCTGGGCATAGATCTAAGTTGTAAATTCCTTTTTGCATTATGATTTGGAAATGTGTTATTGATAACCTCTTAAGGTCACCTTGGGTTTATGGATTTGATAGGAGAAAGAATTTAAAATTATACTTATAGTGTATAATTTAGGGTTTCAATAATCATCTAAATATTTGCATTGTATTGGCACCAATAAATGCAACTCATTCATGTTAGTTTCCTTATCTTTCATTTTAATTTTTCAACATTTGTTATAAATGAGTGATGACGTGTCTATTGGACTAAATCCTATTGTTTGAAAAACTACACCACCACACCACTATCTTTATATTTAATTAACTCATACTACCCTACAAATAATACACCCTATTACATATTATGAGTATTGTTTGCCTATAGATGCATAAATATTGCATATCTAAAAATTATTTGTGTTTTGTGCTTTAAATGCCAACATATTAATCTCCTATTTAGCTCTGGGTTGTTGAAATTTTCTTTAAAATGAAGGTTGTAATCATATTTACATCTATCTTCAATATCTTGTGTCTGGCCTAGAGCAAATTATTCATTTCATGTGATAACCCTTCTCGATTAGAGTGTACAAACTTGGTTATGCCCTAGTCAAATTTGTATTTATTTATGTGCCAATAATACCCATGGATATTGAAATATGGTATTCCTTCATGTGATCAAGCTACCCCATAGGTCTTCTCACCTTGGTTCAAGTAGATCTAGAAGTAGTAGGGAGATAACCATACCCTCTATTAGTGTCTTCTAGTCATTTTCTACATTTAGTCCATCCTAATTTTAAACCCTTCCATAGATATAATGACATATTTATGGGTTTTTCATCTTTACTTGCCATACTACTAAGTGTGCAAGGATGAGTACAAGATGTGTACAACTAAGAACCAACATAGTCTTTTTAGGATATTTTATTGGAGGCATCCTCCTATGACATAGTTAGTTTATACTACATAACTAGTGATTAAATAATGGTCAATAGACTTAGAGGCCCAAACTACATAAAGACAAAATCTAGTGATTAATAGTTGGCTATTGTGAGCTCCATCTTTGATAAATCAACTGGGATCATCTAAAGGGTCAAGAAGAGGAATATCCAACATGAATATGGTAGCAATATGATTTTGGACGATATATAAGATATTTTATCTTTATCCAAGAGAAATAACAAGAGACTTGGAGAGTCTCCATATAATGAGGATTTTAAGGCTTATCTTTAGGTAAATATAGATGCTTTATTGGAACTTCATGCAGGCAATGAGTAAGCTAGAGAAGAACTCCAACAATAAATAGAGAAAGTACATGAGTAATAATAAATTATACATGTCCCTAAGGAAATTGAGAGCAACATTCAAAATGCAGCTCTTAGTTTGTATAACATCTTAGATACCATCAATTCAATTAGAACTGAATTATCTCCTCAAATTATTGAAACCTGTAGATTATTAAATTATTTAAAATATGATGAGAATAAACTAAATTTCTTTGTATTTTATGCAACCAATAAGGATTTCATCTATTTAGATTTGATGACACTACTAGAAGTAGCCAATGCTCTCAATTTGGCGGTCATCAATATGTAGGAGGCTTGGGACTAGGTGTCAAGTACACAAGACTTGATTCCAAATCTGACAAAGCATGAAAAGTAGGTCTTGTAAATTTTGGATGAGATAAATTTATCTTAGGCTTGAGATCCCTTAATTAAAAAAATAAGCTGGGCCAATTTTGACCAATTACACCATCAAGAATTGGTTAATTTTAATAAAATTATTAAAGGGTATACACTAGAGGAGATTGGACAAGAACTGAGATTTTCCAGGAAGAAATTTACTGAAGTATAAATCTTTCAAGTGGAGTTCAAAGCCACCAAGACTGAACATGCATGCTTATTAGTGAAAGTCACTAGAGTATATAGGCCCTCTCTTTAGAATTGGATGCAATCAAGTTACAACACAATGTTGTATACAATCACTATCAGGACCTAAAAGTAAAGAAATAGGCTATGGTTGGATCATCTAGTTCAACTCCACCATCTAGTTTAGTCCCTCTAACTACTACAAGTTCAACCATGTAGGACCCAACTTTGAATTAACCTTAGTTATATTAGGTTGATTTTATATGTATTTTACATGTAAATTGATAGATGAAACCAAAGCATGTAATAGTTGACTGAATAATTTTGTAAACATGCACACATTTCATGGTTTTGTAAGAATGAATCCTATCTTAAAAACATAGTTTTGAATAGATTTAATTATGCATGCAGAATTTACATCAACTATAAATCTCATTTTCATTAGTCTTAGCATGTAGTTTTATAGTTTTACATAGATTTGGAGTATGATGTGACCCCTCCTAAAATCTATTTATATTTATAATCCTCTTATTTTAAGGAAGGAGGCTGATTGGAAAATTTTATCAATACAAGAATAAATCTATTTTTATTGTCACATAACTATGTTGATGTCTTTTTATTTCAATTATGTGTAATAAGTTGTGTTTATTTTCTTGGTTGGTTGATTCAATAATTAGAAGTGTGAAAAAACCACCAAAAATTCCTTAGCTTTATTAGTGGTGTATGTTAGTATAATATGTGTAATAACTATTAGATGATTAACAAACATCATTGATTTAATGCAATTAGGTTTACTATTTCATTTCTCTAAGTGTGTAGATGTGTTTCCCATAATATATCTTTATAAGAGTGATAAACAATTTCCTTAGATACCTCTTTAATCTAATATATAATTTTATAAATAAGGGTGTGCAATAATTTCTCTAAATAAGAGAAACATTTAGTTGAGAAATTGAAGTTTACTATATAAATTTTATTTCAAACTACCTTACTGCTATCTACAAGAATTAGTTTTGAGACACTTTTGTCCATAAAGATACCAGCTTGGAATTAATCCCTCTTGATATAATAGAGCCTTATTTTTTACTCTACCTTTCCCCTTTTGGATTTTTTTATATCTACCCACTGTAGCATAAATTCCATCCATCCAACTCAAATAGTTTTTAGTTTATTTTAGGTTTCATTCATCCACTCAGATCTAATTAAAAACCTTCATGCTCAGCCTACTATTCCACCACCTAGTTGTTTAACCCATACCTATAACTCATGCCTTGGAGTGGATTTTATGTCTGTTGAGATCCTAAAATGTTATAGGCCACCTTATTAATCTATGGTGTGTATAAAAACTACAACAACAAGAGTCTCTTTGGCCATTTTCTATGTGTGGATTAGATTTCATTAGCCAATTACCTAGATCACAAGATGGTCATGTATTCATTAGTATTTCCACTAAATACTTTACCAAGTGGGTGGAAGATATGCATCTTGTTAAATTTAAAACATCATCATTTCAAAATTCATTCTTAATCAAATCATATGTCATTTTGGAATTCCTCATACCATCATTTATTTTTATTTGATAGGGTAAAAGAAAGGTTTTGTAGGGCTTCTTCAACCACCAAGTTTAATAGGAAAATAGTAGTACTAAACATTTGAAAAAAAAATCTCCCAAGCTAATCAATAAGCAAAGATAATAGCCTAACTTCCACTAACCTTCTACAAAAAGAGTTTAAGGAAGAAGATAAGAAAAAAATGGAAAACCAAAAAGAGAAACAAAGATTAACCAAAATAATCTTTGGGTTTGGCATGTTCTATGGGTGTAACTCATTCAACCTTACCATTTTTATCCTTCAGATTATCCTCCATGATTATTCCCCTTGTGTGCTTATTTAGGCCTTCAACCAAATCTTTTTATTCTTTCTTCTTTAGGGTAAAGGCATCCTTTACCCTGATGGATTTATTATCTTTTTCTGCCTTCACATCAACTTTAGTATTCTTAGTATCAATATTGTTCTTGGGAGAATTTGGAAAAATCTTGAGTTCTTAGACCCCACTTCATTTTCCTTCTTGGGGTTCATGGCTTTCACTCCTTTAACAAATTTTCTCCCTTTATTAGTTCTAAGAGTTTATAAGCCCATTCTAAACTTATCAATCTTGGCCTTTATTGTGTTCCATTACCATGACCATTAAATGACCCAAGTCTTGTAATGTATCTTTGAGTCCTTTCAATTTCTTTCTCTAGTTCATAGAGGGGTCCCCTAGGTCACTATTTTCCTCCTCCATTCTTTTCACCAACTTTTCAAGACAAATTACAATGTTAGATTTGGATTTCTTCCCCTAGTGTTTTATGAGATTTTTTTGTACTTTTTCCTATCTTGGTCCTAATTTGGGTCTACACAATCTAAATGCTAGCTGAAGGGGAGTTAGTCATAGGATTTTTATAAGATTTGTGGCTACCTATCCTATCCTCATCCAATTTTCTAGAGTCTACCTCCAAGTTTAATTACCTATCACTTTAAATTAACTACACATAAATCCCATATAAAACCTTCCCTCTTTTGATAAGGATAATATCAAACCCTGATAGATGAGGTCATTTTTTGTGTTTGCTTAGAAGGCCAAAATTTTTCTTTAAGGAGATTTGAATAAGAAATAAAGGATGCTAATTTTGTGTCCCCTAAATTGATTTAATAGGAGGAAGTGATGGGAAAATATAAGAGTGAACTTACCTTCTAAAGTAACATACTTAATTATCTGAAGACACACATTAGGCCACTACCTTGGTAGGTTTAACCTTGGATATCCTTTTTTCTCTATTTTTATGACACCATCTATTTTGAAGAATGTTTACAATAGTTCTTATTTCTTATGTTTAGTTCTTATTCTAGAAGCTTCTCACTTTGTATGATCTTCCTTGGGATCATGGGTCACCAAGATGATGCCACATGGTAACATACCATGATCCCAATAGCCTGGAGGCCTTATAAATTATATGATCTCCATTAGGATTTTACATTTCTAGTATGATTCCATGTGGCATCATCCCATTAATTTACTATCTTGGAGTCAAATCTCTATACATGACCATCCCCAAAATCATGGTTTTTTTGGGATGATCTATTAGTCTATCACTGACTATACCATATACTAAGCTAATGTCAATCCCAAGTTATCTAGATGATGGCATGTGGCTTACTCCAAACTACTCACCAAAAAATCATAAAATTAACTAAGGCAAAAAGGCAATAAAAGGAACTAAATAGGGCATCTAAGGTAGAGTCTAAGTGAATAAATTAAGTTATTGAGGATAAATATGATTAAGGAAAAAATATAAGAAAATGGATAAGATAAATTTTGAAATTAAATTAAAAAGGGACCAAGGAAAAAAATCCCACTTAAACTAAAGCCTATGTAGAATAAATTGACAAGGCTATAATCAAGCACAAAGAGAAACATAGAAAAACTTTGAGGCTAAAATACAAATCCAAACAAGCCATCAAGGCAAGACTGAGTCAAATTTTGTAAAATGGAAATGTTAAATATTAAAACAATATTTTGACACTAAACCAATATTCTCATTGCTTTAGTTAGTTGTTTGAAAGCATAATATAACTCAATCCAAGAGTCGACTATTCTACTCATCCTAAGATAAGACTACAAGGATTATTATAGAGACCCATTCTATTATGTCATGACTAATGGATTAGTCAAAAGATATAAGCATACAAATCAGAGTTAAAGAATGGTATTTAAAGTCCTCCTCTTTCATTATTTAATTCCTATAAGGAATTTTACAATCAAACCCATATGGTTTCCTTGTATTAATATATTAAACAAAGAGCCTAACTCTATCATAATTTATTATTTTTATAATTTAGTCTTGATATAAGAAAGGTCTATGATAGAGCTACCTCTTTACATAAACTAAGATCTCTTCCTTAAGACATTAATTTATTAGGGTGTTCTTAATATTCAAATTTCTTATAGACACTTTATTATCATTTTTTATAACCATCAAAGAAATATTAAATTAGGTTTCTTCTTCTTTTGGGTAGGCATAAATCCTGAAGATGGGAATTTTAGAGTATAGGGAAAGGATCCCATTTTTTATCCATAAAAGTTAGTTTAATACAAGGATAAATCCAAGCTAAGCATATCTATCAATTTATTAAATGAGTCTTACAATGTTAAGACTTGCTCCTTAATTGGTAGGATTATTCCAACAAGACCTCCAATCAAAAATGATTGAGGTTCTTATAAATTTATTTCAAAAGTTTAGTAATATTTTATCTTACATATATTATTCTTATATTACAAAGGTTACCCAACTAGGTCTTATAAATAACCCTATCAAACATGGTTTAACACAACCAGATTCATATAATTCAAAACACAAGTTCTCTTTAATCTTCCAAAGTATAGGTAGACTAAAACACATGAAAACATACAAGACTATTTCTTTATATGTATATGTGCAGTTAATTTATGGTAATACCATTAAAATCAACTCAAGATGCAATACACAAAACAACCATAGAATATTAATTGAAAATATGATATATGTATTAAGGCCACTAACTTGGCCAAACTTAGTCATGAGTATACAAGCATCCATAATGATTCCATTTTCAATAGGGATCCCTCTTAAGGAGGCTTATTAATCTGATATAACAATTAGATTTTATAGTGGTTATCTAAATTAGTAACCATAACTTAGCTGGTGAAATACATAAGATAGTGGATCACACAACCCATAATTGATCATTAAAACATAAATACAAAAAGTCTAATTGAGAACAATCAATATTTGGCTTATAACTAGTTGTAGAGGGTATCAATACATGATTTAACTATATATAGAGATGATATCCAAGTGAAAATTTGGCCAAACAAAGGTGGGCTCACCTCCCAACCTTTTTCCATCATCAAGTGACTGCTCTAGGCACCCTCGAATAGGACTCCTAACTCCAGGCATGTTCACATCATGGTGAAATTTAAACAAAGGAAAAAACAATCAAGGTGTTTTGGGGTCAAGGATATAGATAATCACAAGATGACAACTAATCATCTCTAATTCAATAGGTTACCAACCTCAAATCTATTTTTAATAATAAAATAATAAGAGATAAAAACATAAGGATAGAAACTTTCAGGCTTACAACTTCTAAAATATGTTTTAAGTAGTCCTAATAGGGCTTAGGCAATTTAACATCATGTCCAACATGAGAGATCTAACCTTTCTTCCATCATAAATAATATGGTATTTCAATCCATCAAAAATTTTACATAATGAAACCATAATATCTGTGTAAGCAAAAATACCACATTTATAACTATAATGGAGTAATATCTCAATTTTAAACTCCCACACAAGGATACTAACACTATGGAGTGACTCAAGCACAACCATATATAAAATAAATAAAGGGATGAAGTAAACCAAGCATTATTTTTCCTATTTAACATATTATATCAATCAAGAATCACACAAACTTAATTTATTCAATCAATAGGATATTCCAGTCAATGGGATACCTAACTTATGATACATGCCCTTCACTTGATCTTTTCTATAGATTTTCACTAGCTAAGGCTCACCCTCTCCCCACTTTCTTCTTGTTCTTAGTTCCTCATTTAGGTTGGTCCCCAAAATATCCTAAAATTTAAATTCTATAGAACCAAACCCTTTTCAAGGAGATCCACCTTCCTCAAATAGGCATTCTCTCCTTTTTACAACCTAATTATAACATGACATGTGTTTATTATTCCCTTAGATTGGCCATCCACTTTTTATATCCATCCCCATGAATTCTTAATGTTGATATATTTACCATTCCATAATCACACATGGAAGATCTAGTAGAATCTTACGGTTGCTTCTAAGATAACCCACCTCCCTACGTAGGGTTCAAGGCAAAGGCAATCAATGGACAAGTCTGTAATTCTATAATAAGGCAATCTATAGGTTGATATACGTTTTGCTCATGTATTAAATATAATTAGACAAAAGTGGTTCCACCAACAAAGTAGTGATTACCATTCATTTAAACATGCCAATATAGAATAAGGGTTAAATGGCATACAAAGAAATCTATTAGGATCCATCAAGTTTAAAGACAAGATTTGGGTTAGAGGTGGGATCATACATGATGCAACAATGCCTAGCATAGTCCTTTTCCTTTGTTGGAAATGACTTGTTCCTACACACTTATTTCACCTATGAAATACACTTTCCTAATATCCAAAGATTGCAACATAAGAATGTTAGATCATTTGATTTAAACCAATGTAATTAGCTTACTAAGTATTTCACAAAGTTATGAAGTGATATTCTTTTAGCATCTAATGTATGTGTAAATTTAATTACAACATAAGGCAATAATTCAAGTATTATCAAACCAACACCTACCATTTTCATAATCCTTTTACCTTCATAGTCAGTATCACCAAGGGAGTATAACCATAAATTTTAGCATAGTCACCTTGTTTTCTCATGAGGGGCCTTACATATCCTTAAAGGCTTTTTTTCCTTCATGGCTCATGATCATTGATTCCCAAATCAATTCTTTCATAATATCAATATTCAACCCTTAAATACAAATCATGCATTGATTCCATCCAAGGTAAAATTCCTTGGACACCTTATCATCATTCCCAAGTATTCATTTTATGAATTCAAAGAACCCTTCTTTCTATAATATATGCCATACTCTAGGGCTACTTTAAAATTTGGCACATGAAATGGAATCCAACATATCTCTATTCCCACCCACGGTCGCTTCATTTTCCTTTACTAAGTTATATAATGGGTTTTATTGTTTCAATTTCAAAAATAAAGATATAAAACAACTATGCACAAAATAAAGATAATGGTGGAAATTTCAAAAATAATGATATGAAACAACTATGTACAAAAATAAAAATTATCTATAAATTTTCTACACCATATCACCTTAAATTCAATGTCTAAGCTAAAGCAACTAATAAAATACTTAAGATAATATTTTAAAATACTATTATGGAATCTTGTATGATTGGCACTTTCATCTTTTTCCCACACTCTGGGCTTATTGTACTATTATTCAAACAAAAACTAGTATCACCCCTTTTTCATTAATATATGTCTCTAAATCTATCTTACCCTTAGAAGCTAAGTTACCATCATTGTGAATTTCTCTTCATAAAATCATCTCTCATGAAGATCTTTGTGAGGCTTGTTTTCATGTTTTAGACTTCCTTGATGAATGACATAGGGGTGAATTACAACATAATTACTGATACAAAGCTTGCATTAGTAAATAACATAATAAAAAATTCAAAGTTTGTTTATTCAATGTTGGTGATTTAGTGCTCAAATTAGACTATACCCATGTTAAAGAATAAAAATATACTCAAAAATCATGGTGTCCTTACCTATTCAAATACATTGTTGGACCTATTACTTACTGGTTACAAATTAATGAAGGACATATCTTCAAATAACTAACCAATGCTTAGTTTCTAAAGAAATATTTTGCTTAACTTATATATATCATGTAGTACTTTTCATTCTTTACTTAAAGTATCATATCATGGTTCTAACATTTCATATAGGTATTAATAAGAGTTTCTATTATACAACATAATATTTATATACATCGAGGTTCTCTTTTATTTTTACCTTTATTTTTGTCTATTTTAACACCATTTGGATTTTAGTTTGTGAGTTACATAATAATACTATGGATAGGACCTAGGCATTCATCACAAAAAATTATTTAATTTAATCAAATTATTTGTTTCATTATATCACTTCTTTTCTTAAACATTCCCTTTGGTTTTTTCATGTGTAAGTTGCATTGTAAGACCTCAGATAGCACCAAGATTTCCTTAAAAACACATGTTCTCATTTCTAAATAAATACTTTTCCTCCTCACCTTACCAAACAATACTCCCTAAAATATAAGACAATGGTCAGGAGTCACATCTTATTATAATTAGAGTTAGTCACATTCTTTTATGGTAAAATTTTAATTAGTTTATTCTCATGTATTCCTTCACAAATTACATTTCTCATTATGATGATTCATGCTTGCTTACCATTGTATAATTGTATTAAAAAAATTATGATTTAGCGAAACCCAATCATTATATGAACATTTCCATCATCTTCCCCAAATCTACATCACTTTTATCACACCAAGGCCAATGTCAAGATCACACTCTTTCTAATGTACAACTCTACGAGTCTTGGATATTATGGTGTTTAGATTCTCTTCTTAACCACTAGGTGTAAGTTCTCTAGTGATAATCATTTTTAGCACCCATTTTTGTCTGTTAAAATATATATAAAGGAGGAACAATAGAAATATCCATAAAATTTAAAAGTCACATCATTAAAACTTAACTTCAATCCAATAGAGAGGAATGTTCATTTTCTCATTATTACATCTTATAATTCTACAAATTCTATACTTGAGAAGTGACTGCTTAGGGTTTTGCCTTGGAAGAAAAGAATATTATCTTGTGGGAAAATCTTAGATGAAAATTAGGAGTATTTTAACCTAGATATGATTACTATAGTGTTATACTTACAAATCCATAATAACCTCTTGTAAAGCACCATTGGCCAAGGGAGAGATTGAGGCATGATAGCTTCAATCAAGGTAAGTATTCCTAACTCTTACTTTTTCATTTGGTTATATATATATATATATATATATATATATATATATATATATATATATATATATATATATAGAATTGCCTCTACAATGAATTGAGTAGAGTTGAATGTTATGTTTTATTTATTTACCTATCCCCTTTTGTGACACAAGCTTTATTGAGAACTAGATTAGATTTAGTTTATGTATTGTATACCTAATATATATATATATATAAATATATATATATATATATATATATATATATAAATATATATATATATATATATATATATTAGGTATACAATACATAAACTAAATCTAATCTAGTTCTCAATTAAAGCTTCTTTCACAAAAGGGGATAGTTAAATAAATAAAACATAACATTCAAATCTACTCAATTCATTGTAGAGGTAATTCTAATAAAGGAGTAAAACATTCAAACTATTACTTTGTGCTATATAATTCTAATAAAGGAGTAAAACATTCAACCTATTACTTTGTATTATATATATATAGCACAAAGTAATAGGTTGAATGTTTTACTCCTTTATTAGAATTACTTCTACAATGAATTGAGTAGAGTTGAATGTTATGTTTTATTTATTTAACTATCCCCTTTTGTGACACAAGCTTTAATTGAGAACTAGATTAAATTTAGTTTATGTATTGTATACCTAACTAGGTTTATTATTTGATGATACTTGATTGAGGCTTTGTAACCCTATCTAGTGGTGTTATGTGATAAGATATCCCTTAGGTATGTTTATTAGGTCCAATTTGGTCATGTCGTAATATAAATGGCTATGTAGTGAGTTGTTGGTAAGATTACCTTCTTGAGCTTGGAGTTCACTAAGTAAGACAAGTATTATATCCATCCTAATTCATTGCATACATTCTAGTAACCAACATCAATCTAACCCTTTCATTCTTAATTTTTCAATCATAATAAACTAGATTAAGTTAGGTGATCAAGTTATATTTTATCAATTGAGGTTTATTTTACAGTTAACTAAATAAATGTAGTCAATCTAGTATTTTTATCTATCCACAGGTCTAAGGTTTTCATTTAACTAGATAAATCTAGTTGATTTAGTCAATTTATCTATCTTTAGGTATAAAATTTGTAGTCATCTAGGTCATGTTGGTTAACTTAGTTCTTATCTTTTATTTATAAGTTCTAATTTTAGCCAATTGGATCAAACTGGTCGATCCCATATTTTAACTTGTCTTATACATTTTACACCTAACTAAATTGATAACTCAATTGTGTTCAATTATGTGATACTCAAAACTTTCATTTTCAACTAACTAAATTGAATGATCAATCTATTCAATTTTTCTATTTATTACATTTTACTTATAGTCAACTAAATTGATCTACTTGATTTTGTTTAGTTTCTAATATATTATTTTCAATCTTATTAAAGTAGATCAATCTGGTTGATTTTATTTATTAATTATTTTTTTAGCATTCTACCTTTATAGGATTCAAATCTCACATAGATGACCTAGTTAACAAAAAAAAAATATAAATATAAACAAATCGACCTGGTAGATTGTGTTTTATATTTAAGTTTCATTCTTAATATATTATAATTTCCATCTTGTCAATATTAATCAATTTTTTATTCTTTTTTTTAGTTTAAAATTCAAAAATTTCCATGTTATTTTCCTCAATTATCAGTTCTATCAAACTGTACTCACATAGTAAGCTAAATCAACCAAATCGATCTAGTTTTATGTCTATGTTTTCTATGAGCAAACTAAATTTATCTAATCAATTAGTTTGTTTGGTCATGATTTTCCAAATGATTGTGTCAAATAGCTTTATTATTCTTTATATTATTTTTTCAACTAGATCATTGTGCTTATATATGTTCCATTTTTCAACATAAGTAAAGTAAATTAATATTTATTTTCATAGTAATTGCAATCACTTTCACTATTTAAACAAAGAGTTAGATTATTGTTTTTTTTTCAAAAATTATAACTTGGTTTTAAAAAAAATGATTTTTCAACCTTATTTTTATCTTGTCTAGTTTTAAATAGAAATTGTGTACCAAAAGTTCTAAAACTACTTAGATAATATCATGAAGGGATACGTGATATTATGTTTACAGTCTGTGTCTATCATTGGAAAATATTTTGGTGTGAGGGGCTTTCCTCAATACTCATAACCATATTATAGAGCTAAGCATGGTCTTTAGTTTCCACGTACCTCACAATATTTTGTAAATGCATAGGATTTCCCTTTATTAAACCTTAGGAATCCAACCATCCATTTGATTGTTTGTTGGATTAGTTATCAATTAGCAATGAGAAGATACTTCCATCTTACCTTTGAAATCATGTTTATTGGTCTATGGTCATGGTGCTTCCTCCATATTTCACTCTGAAACATTGGACCATCATTATCTAATGGACAAGCTGGTATCTTTAGAAGTATACATTATCAAACATAACCTTTTAGTATAGCTTTCTGATCTTATCTTTGATTGATTAGTTAGCATTAGTAGTTATAAAATTATATTTTAAACTTGTTGTTTGTTAGTCTCTATTTTATTATAGAATGTATCATCTATCATTGATACAATTTCTGTGTTGAGTGTTTTAACTAGTTCGACCAACTCAATTTAGTTGACTATGTGTGAATAGAATACATAGACCAATATGACTCAATCTTATATTTTGTCTTTATTTTACTTCTATTTTTAAACTAAATCATATAGTTTTAATTAATTTAAATTTTTCATGCCTATAAAAGTAAATCAATTATCTTTATTTAGTGCATTTTTATTTTATATTTTCTACCTAACTAGATCAACTAGCTCAATCCAATAGGTTTCCAAACTATTTTTTATCCTATTTACCTAACTTGATCAACCAACTCAATCTAGTAGATTAAATATCATCTCAAAATCCAATTATATCAACCTTATCAATTACATATCTCCTGTCTAATTTAATTTGATACAACACTATAGCTTACACACTAATACCCAACTAGATTGACCTGGTCAATCTCGTACATTGTGGCTACCCTGGTTCACTCTTGGGTCATAGCTTTTCCTTTTTTATAATCACACTCAATCAACCTAAAAAATATTATATACATTGGTTGATCTAATTTTATGTCTAACTATCAATTTCTCATGTATTATCTAACCAAATCAACCTAGTCAACCCTACATATTTTGGCTAACTTAGTAAAAGCCTTAGTTATTCAATTACTCGGTTGATCTAGTCTTGTTAGTGGCTACTCTAGTCTTACTTATGAGTAATTTTATCTCGTAAATCCCTGCACATAACTATTTTCCTTTACACACTAATTAACATCATGAAATCACCAATCAAAATATTTATTGATAATCTTAACCCATTTATAAGATACATGGGTTGTTCCTTCTTACCCACCTTAGCCATCTCAGAGCACAATATCTCATGTTACACTTACTCCCAACCTTATTCAAACTTCATTGATTACAACAGGTTGAAATTACCCAATGTGATGATATAGATAGATCTAACCCATTTTATACTTCCCATGATAACACCATTTATAATTATAATGATACCCTATCCAAACTTCCTCATTATACTATTGGAGCAATATATACTAACATAATGAATATGCCTATATAAAACATTCATATCCCTAATCTAGGGAATGTTCTTCCCTATAATAATAATATTCAACATACTTCTCATTCTCCATTTATTATTGTTAGAAATCAAAATACTCCCATATATACCATCAAATTCTTACTCAAATGGTTTAACAAATGAATGTTATATAAACATCCAACAATTCCTAAATGATATAAATGCAAGATCTTATCTTGAAAATGACTAATCAATATCTTGTTCTCATGCCTCAAAATAACCAAAAAAATTTTCCCCACCTCTTCGAGATGCTAATGGTAATATGATCCCTCAACCTCTTATGCATAACAAGATACTTCAACATCTTCAAAATGAACCATTATCTCCCTTCATTATATACATTGACATTAGAAATATTTTTCCAACCATTAAATATGATGGAACTAGTTGCCTTGCCCTTTTTTTTAAATCATTTGATAATCTATACAAAGAATGAGTCCAAACCAATACTTTCTCTACCACTAATCCTCTTGATAAAACATTCACTAGATATGCTATAGAATGGTATAATTAACTCCCTCAACATTCTATCTCACAACTATAGGATTTAATAAATGCTTTAGTTATATAATTTCAAAAAAATTATCTCCCTAAAAATTATCTTAGCTGTTTCATTAATGTTAAGTAGATATCCTCCAAATCAGTTCACACTTTCATTAAATGGGGGAAATCATTATCGCACAAAGCAAACCACAACATGAAGGATGATAATATTTTAAAATATTTATCATTGATTTGAAACCTTCTCTTTAATACAAGGTTTGAATTTTTTCCCCACATAAATTAAAAGAGGCATTTAACCAAGCCAAAAGACAATAATTATTTATGATCTAATTTAAACCATCACAAAATTCAATTAAGGAATATTGCCAAAATTCAACTAATGTGATTACTAGTGAACATATTCACTCTTAATCTCCTCTAACAAAAATAAGGGTAGTCAAATCAAACAATAAAACTTCTCCCCACCCACCATTAATTATATCACAAATGAATTAGTTATTATCTCCATCTAAACCCTTCATCTATAACAATATTATCCCTATCATGGTATGATCCTAATAAAATAATTGGTACCATGCCAACATTGGTCATTCTCATGAGATGTGTTGTGGGCTTATCAAGTTTGTGGTTTATTTCATATTAGGAAATACATTTGATCATGATTCCTCTGATCAAATTACATCATATTTATTATCTCAAAGCTTCCTAAAATGAATAATTTATCAAACCCATACCCTCAAAATCTTATAAATCATCTTCTAATCTTATTACACATCTAAATGATATTATTTATGAAATCAATTCTCATTATGATTAATATTACACTAACTCTAAATATGTGAATGCAACTAAAGTTAATTATCATCATAAACCTACTCATAAAGACCTTGTCACTCAACCTAAAACATATTCTACTGATGAATAGTTTCTTAGAGATACTAAAACTATTTCACCAACATATTTAGAACTAAATACTAGTGATGAAGCACTTGTAAAAATATAAACTCAACCTATTTCTTCTATCCATACAAAAAATGTCATTTCCCATAAAACTTGTAATGGTTCTTCATCCTCTAAATCTCATTAGAATTTCCTAGAAAAACTTAACTCAATGCCTTGAAAAATTCCCCTTATGGAATTAATCTAAA